>CM066031.1:1605416542-1605897579 GCA_033557465.1 Ichthyophis bannanicus
TCAGGGCAGGGGATTCCATATTTGGTGGGGATCTCCCCTGTTCCTATTGGTTGGTTTCTCCTTTTAAATGCATTCAATCAGTTGGAAGAAGTTTTGACCTGAGCCGCATTGACGGCGTTTTCAACATTGTTGGCCACATTACTGAGAGATTCGAGAAAGAGCACTTGATACAGGGCTTGGTGCCCGAAAACAAAAGAAAAATAGGTGTGGCTTTCATAATTTCGGTGGACGTTTTTACCAAACATTGCAGGCATACAACATCAAGAAGCACACTGTGGAAATTATACCAAATTTACCATCTGCCATGAGGCCTGAGCCTCACTGTCAAGAATTGCCGGTGCCAAAAACAACCTCCAGTAAAATCTTACCAGTGAATGAGGATGAAGAAGAAGATGAACCCAATGAATGCTGATAATGCTGACGTATGATTGGCGGATGCTGTAAATGCCGGATGCCAAGCTTTGAGGCATACGGTTCCTCTTCTGAACCACATTTACTGGGAACCATGTCGATTTTGAATGATCTCGTCAGAGATTTTAATCTTTCAAAGTGACAAGCAGAACTGTTAGGGTCACAATTGAAAGGCTGGAATCTTCTTCAGAAAGAAACCAAAGTGTGCACTTTTAGAAATAGTAATACCGAGTTTGTGGATTACTTTGCCTTTGAAGATGGAATTGCTTTTTGTTGTGAAGTTAAATCCCTGATGGAAACACTTTGTCCGGATTATAGAACAAAAGGATCGGCGACTATTTATTGATTCTTCTAAATATAGCCTAAAAGCTGTGCTTTTCCACAACAGAAATATTTTACCATCAGTTCCAGTAGCTCATGCCGCCAATATGAAAGAAACTTACAGCAATATACATCTCCCTGCTAACAAATATCAAGTATGAAGAACACAAGTGGAATATTTGTGGTGATTTAAAAGTAATTGCCCTCTTGCTTGGACAACAGCTTGGTTGGACAAAGTATTGTTGCTTTCCTGTGTGAGTGGGACAGCAGGGTCAGTAAAAATCATTACATCCGGAAACAGTGGCCAAAGGGAACATCACTAGTCCCATGCCATAAAAATGTTGCACATGACCCACTTGTGGAGCCGAATAAAGTATATCTACCTCCACTCCATATAAAGTTGGGTCTTATGAAGAACTGTGTAAAAGCCATGGATAGAAGTGGACTTGGATTTGCATAACTAAGAAAGACATTTCCACGAATCAGTGAGGCGAAATCAAAGAAGGGATCTTTGTAGGACCTGGTATTAGAAAAACTGATGGAAAATGACACTTTGACGGTCAGTGAATGAAACTGAAAGAGCTGCATGGGAGTCCTTTCCCAGTCCAGCAAGAAGTTTTCATCAGAGGAGGCAGGACCAGTATGGCACATGTGTGTGCTTGTGCATGTCTACTACAAGGCCAGTGCAGAGCTGACAGCATCTTATTCTGCCACTGTCTTACAGGATCTGTAGGGGATGCATTGACACTTCCTGAGATCTGCCACCTTAGGTGGACCAACCCTGACAAAATCAGAGTTCCTAACAAACCAGGGCCCTAACTTAGCAAAGTATTTTAGAATAATTTTTCAGCCACAACTTACAAGATTAAGTTGTGGCTAAATATTAGACTATTGGGGTCCTCTTAGATGCCTTTAGATGTATAAATGGCAGCATTTACACATCTAGATTGCATAAAAGTCCAAATAAGGATTTTGGAAAAGCCAGTATTTGCACCTGTAGAATCCCTGTGATGCAGAGATTTCAAAGGAATGTCTCATGTATGGGTATGTCTCATGTGTGGTTTCAAATACATAACAAATAAACCCCATTTTTCCATTTTACAATGGGAAGCCATATCTAAATTTAAAAATATGCACATTGGCTTTTACACCTGCCCTGAGGCATGGCACAAATGCCACCTGAAGGGGCAGGTGAAAAAACTAAAGAGAACCATCCCCACACTTTCGCTACCCTGACACATCAGCAGACCTCCCTCTTCCCTGACATTCCCTGGCTCTTGACTGACAGTGTCTCTGGTGGTCTAGCTGGGAGTAGGAGTGATCCCCAGTCACTCCTGTTGATGTGCTCTGGTTCAAAATGGCACCTCTGACCACTAGTGGTAGTCTCATGGATATTACTGCTAGAGTCAAGCTACACACCTTTGGCCACCTTAATACAATGCTTATGTTTTTTAGCCCCTTTCATTTACTCTGATGACATTCAACTCTTGATTTTCTGTGATAACACTAGCCTTACTCATGTTGAAAGAATTCTATAATAGCAAATTGGTTACATACACACATGTTGAAGTTTAACTCATGTAAAACCGAGGCCCTAATATTTTTTATTAATATGCATTCCTCTGGGTTTAAGTATTAAAGATAGCCCAAATAAAATCATGAATAAGACTTGTGTTTTTAGGTATTTATCTTGATAAACCATTTATATTTGGTTCTCATAACTCTAACTAAAGAACTCCCTGTACACCCTGAGATTAATTATATCAGTGCACCATTACTTTGGCCATAATGAGCTTGTGCTCTCCCTGGTAATCAGTAGACTAGACTACTGTAATACATTACTGCAAGGAAGTAATCTATCAACTAAAAATCACCTGCAGCTGATTCATAACACATCTGTAAAATTGCTGCATAATGAAAAACAGTCAGATCATGAAACACTTCTACTGAAAGAGGAACATTTGGGGGTATTTTTACTAAACCTTCTTAACGTGCGCGCTGAGCAATTAGCGCGCGCTAAGGTACCTTAGCGCACGCTAATGAAGCTTTATGGGGCAAAAATGCGCTTTAGTGCGCTTTAGTGCGTGCTCACGCGTGCTCACACGCGCAACGGCGCAAACGAGCACTGAAGCGTGGAAAGGCTCCCGGAGGCGGAGGAAGGCTCCCCAGGGGCGGAGAGAAGGGGTCAATGGGTGGAGAGTGAGGAGGAGAGGGCTCCCCACACGCTAACGATGTGAAATTCAAGGGCCAAAATAACGCAAGTGAAAACCTCGCGTTAGAGCTGATTTAAAGGGAAAAGAAACCATTTCTGTCAGCAATGTACAGCAAAACCAGGGAAACCTACAAAAAAAGTGATAAGTGTGATACATGTGCACGGAACAAAAGTGCAAATAAACATTGAAAATGACCCCAACAAATTTAAAAAAAATCATAATCAAGCTGGGCAATAGTGATAGTAATGGGAAACATCAAAAAAAACACTCCCAAGAAATAAATATGAATTTTGGAAGGGTCTACGCTCCATCCCCATACAAGGTGAATAATCCCACAGTGAAATAGCACTGATCAGGGTTTCCCTCTCCATTGGACAGGTTACCTATGGCATGCACATGTTCCACAACAACAGGGCGGGCATGTCAGAATGGGCAACTGGACAGATGCTGGGAAAGGGGATACAGAGGGCTGCAGGTGGCACATGCTGTGGTGCAGCTGGGGCACAGTGCGGACTACGCAGATGCCTAGGTTGGCACTTAGGAATGCTGAAACTGAACAGCAGCCATACAGCAACTGATGAGGGCCCAACATGGGCACGAGAGTGTTTATCACAGTGTCACAGGGGATAGTACCCAGCAGGTACCCCCAAGGGCACAGAACATGGCAGGCAGTGTTGGGGGGAAGCGTGGATGCCTATGCAGGCACCCCTACCCAGAACACGCACCATAGGCAGCCGCCTACCTGCACACTGGATGGCTTGAGACTGCAACCACCAGCACCACCAGCAGAAGGGCATGTCAGCATGGTGGCACAGGGGTACTGGTGGTGGAGGGGGGCAGTGGCAGCTGCCCAGAGCAGACCATGGCCTAGCCCTGTGTAGGTGGGTGCCATGCACTGCAACAGACAGGCTCTGTCTGACAAACAATCATGGTATCTCCAGGGACTGCACTGTCTCTGTGAGCACAGTGTGGTGCGGTGAACACAGCCAGTGTGTTCAGGAGCAGAAGGTCACAAGCTCAAGTCCCAGCTGGGGCTACTGCCAATCCAGTCCCCATATTTTACCCGCTACTAAACCGTGATAGTAAGGACAAACCTTTATTGCAGAGAACATACGCATGGTTCAAACGCCTATATTTTACCCCACCGAGCACAGACACCAGAACCATGCGCCTTACCTAGAGCAGAGTCCCCCAAACGCAGTCCTGGAGGGCCACAACTCAGATTTTATGCTGTCTCCAATATAAGGCCATGTCAGCATGGTGGTGGAGGGGTACTGGTGGTGGAGGGGGCAGTGGCAGCTGCCCAGAAACAGGACCATGGCCTAGCCCTGTGTAGGTGGGTGCCATGCACTGCAACAGACAGGCCCTGCCGGACAAACAGTCATGGTATCACCAGGGAATGCACTGTCTCTGTGAGAACAGTGTGGTGCGGTGAACACAGCCAGTGTGTTCAGGAGCAGAAGGTCACAAGCTCAAGTCCCAGCTGGGGCTACTGCCAATCCAGTCCCCATATTTTACCCGCTACTAAACCGTGATAGTAAGGGACAAACCTTTATTGCAGAGAACATACGCATGGTTCAAACGCCTATATTTTACCCCACCGAGCACAGACACCAGAAACATGCGCATTACCTAGAGCAGAGTCCCCCAAATGCAGTCCTGGAGGGCCACAAATCAGATTTTATGCTGTCTCCAATATAAGGCCATGTCAGCATGGTGGTGGAGGGGTACTGGTGGTGGATGGGGGCAGTGGCAGCTGCCCAGAACAGACCATGGCCTAGCCCTGTGTAGGTGGGTGCCATGCACTGCAACAGACAGGCCCTGCCGGACAAACAGTCATGGTATCACCAGGGAATGCACTGTCTCTGTGGCAACATGGTGGTGCAGTGCACACAACCAGCATGTTTGGAGGCAGAAGGTCACAGGTTCAAGTCCCAGCTGTGGTGCCTGCCAACCCAGTCCCCATATTTTACCCACTACTACAACGTGCTAATACAGACAGAACGTTTATTGCAGATGAAATAAACATGCCCAAAACACCTACATTTTACCCTACAGAGCAAAGACACCATAAACAGGCGCATTACCTAGAGCAGAGTCTCCCAAATGCAGTCCTGGAGGGCCAAACACCATTCAGGTTCCATGCTGCCTCTAATAAAGATGCCTGTGCTGCATATCTATGCACCACCCCCATGGTATGCAGATGTATCTCATGCATATTCATGAGGGACAACATGAAAACCCGAACAGTGTTTGGCACACCAGGACTGGAGTTGGGAGCCTCTGCCATAAAGCAGCAGCCAACAGGGGCAGACACACCCACACCCACACCCACAGGCTCCATTAGTCAATGCCTCCTGGAGAGGCAGGACATTGGGCCCTGCGTGCATCTCCCAATACTAGCACTTGCATACCTTAGCAATGCCACCCTACACCTGGGAATATGGTACACAGCTGTCAAAAGTTTGCTATGATTACTGGCAGATAGCAATTCCTACTTTAAGCAGTTTGCTGAATGAGCTCCATCATAGCAACCTTTCTGATGTCTGTGGAGTGTGCTTCAGGTCTGGTCTCTGACAGTGTTTACCACCCTGGGGAGTGACCCCCTACAGTATTGCGTACCATATCCATGCCTGCACTGTGCCCAGGACTGGTGTGGTGGCCAGGGCTGCTAAACTCCTCTATAGTAGCACAATGCTGGCATAGGTGTGGGAGTGTGTGTCTGTCTATCCAGTGTGTGGTGGCTGCAAACACCCTCCACAGCCCACACTGCCAGCACTGTTGCCAGTATTGGCCTGCCAATGTGCATAATGAGGAGCAAGGTACCATGGGTATAGCCCGTACAGGGTGGCCTGTCCAGGATGCATTCTGCACAGGGCATAGGGCAGCTGGCTGGGACATTGTAGTGCCTGGCCACCAGCTGCACAAACAGGGTGGCCACAGCATGTTCCTGCTGGGAGATCACTCTCACCCTGACTGTGCAGTGACCACAGCATGGCTAGGCACCCCCATAGTGCTATATAGCATTTTTTCATGTGATGTTTGTGGGTTTTCTTTTGGGGCCCAGTCACTGACTTATCTGCTTGTTGTGTAATGTTGACATCCCAGTTCTGGTGCACGCCTTTCCATCAGGAACATGCACTATGGACGAGCTAGCAGACTGTCTGCAGCTGGTATGTGTCTTGATGGAGTGCCTTGCAGGGTGCAGCGGTTGAAGGCTTGCTGCAGGAGAATATCAGATAGTGGTGGGGTGCAGCTTAGCATATCCACGCCTAATGTCTGTCTGCTATTGCGTTATGGATGTGTTCAGAACTGCATTGACTGCCATGTAGGGTGTCTGTTCCCCATCAGGACTGGGGTTGATGGTCCCCTCTACTGCCACCATTGCAGGGAGGTAGTATGTGGATCTGTTGGTGGGAGACCCTGTTTACCACTCTCAGCCCTGGAGGAGGAGGAGGCTGGTGGTACATAATCCTCCTAGGGGTCCATAGAGGCTACACCTGACTGAGACATACAGATATATCCAAGGTGTATCTGCAGAAACTACCTAGCTCACACATTAGCACTGCTGGGGACTTGCAGCATGGCCTATCTCTGCTGTGGACCTGGTGCTGGCGCCCAACCTCACCCTCAGGGTGAGTGCAGTACCTGCACATGTGACGGTGTATAGCTACTCTGTGCCAGTACCACACACGGTCAGTTCCCTCTACCAGGCCGAGGTGCTGTGGGGGTGCATACCCATCTTGTGATCATCTTTAGACAGCTGATTTGCATGTGCAGTGCATCATGGGTATGGGTGGGTTAACCCTATACTGGTGATCACAGCAGACTGTTTGTGTGGTGACTTGCAGTCCTTCTGCAGCCATCCAGGGGCTTGCTAGCAGCTATAGCCCACTGGTTACTTCACTGCCAGTGGAGCCAGAGGTCATGGGTTCAAACCCACAGTGGGGTTATTTGATAGGGCTGAGCAAAGCATTATCTATTTTTAATGTACATTAGTGCTGCCAGCAAAAACACCCTCAGCGTACTGTACCCATAAGGTGCCTCAGAGGGCGCTTTATAGGGTGCCCTATAGGGCACCTTATGGTTTACAGTCCCATATAAGGTGCACTATACAGTATCGTATGGAGCAACTGATAGGGTGCCCTATAGGGGACATTATAGGGTGCCGTGGCGGATAGTGCACTTTATAATGTGCCCTATGGAGTGCCTTATAGGGTGCCTTATGCGGCACAGTAGGTTACGGCACATGAGGGTGTGTTGTTTGCTGGCAGCAATTAATAAAATACAAATAAAGTGCTGCAGGAAACAATGCTTACATATCAAAGCTGATGACTCAGCCAGCCTTACATATTAGGCATACTGGGGATTAAACTCATGATCCTTGTATCATCAGTTAGTGCCTTAACCATTGCGCTACACTGCTGTTCCTCTTTGCATCTCAGCGCAGCTACTTAAGATTTCCATCCATTTAAATGCACAGTGCTGCCATCAAAAACAGTGCTATGACCTTGCTGTGCCTCATAGGGCACCCTCTATGGCGCCCTATAGGCCACCCTTTTAAGCAACATTGTAGGGTGCCGTGGCGGACAGTGCACTTTAAAATGTGCCCTCTTGGGTACCTTATGGGGGTGCCTTAATGCAGCACCTTATGTTACAGCGCTTTGAGAGTGCGTTTGCTTAGCAGCAGTAATTAAAATAAAATTAAAAATCCTCATAATGCAGTATTAAACGTAAATGGCAGTGCCTCAGCCAGCCTTATTCATTGGGCACAGTGGGGGATTGAACCCATGACCCCTGCATCATCTGTCATGTCTTTACCATTGTACTGCAGCCCTGTTCCTCTGTTTGCTCATCAGCACGCCTGCTTATGCTTCCTGCGCGCGTTCCTCGTGTGCTAATGTGCGCGGTGCACAGGAGCGCGCAGCGCGCGCTAATCCCATTTTGCTATTTTTGACCGGACCGCCCACTCCTTTTATGGCATCCTGCAGACTAACGCGGCACGCACGTTAAGAAGGTTTAGTAACTACCCCTTTGGTCTCTATACCTTATTGTATTATTTATTCACTTATTTAACTACACTTTTTATACCACCGTATCTACTAGTCATGGTGGTTTACATAGAACAAGAGTAACAAGGAACACCAACTTTACATAGAACATGTGTTGGTTGGCCTACTAGACTAAATATAACATCTTTATTCTGATCCATCACATCTTTTATTGCGGCATTCCAAAATTTCTTTCAGATCTGTTAGCTTCCTATCAATCTTCCCATATGCTCAGATCTTCTCAGGCGACTTTGCTTGTTATTCCTCATCAATGCATATTAGACGGGAAATAACCTGATGGTGCTGTATTTTATATAATTGCACCCGCTATGCGGTTTCCTTCCTTTGGCCCTATGCTTATAGATATCCATGATCAAGGCTCAATCAAAACCTGGTTATTTAGTGAGACCTAAAATATAGAGGTTGTTACTGGTTGACCTCAGCTGACCACTTGTTTGGCTGTGCCTGCTACAATTCTGGAAAAGCTCTAATTCATATTGAAGTCAGTTGCTTTCACTTGATGGTGACAAGTGCAAACCTGAAGCAGGGTCTTTAAGTGAGTGACCCGAAATGCAGGACTGTGTCATTGACCACTTTTATTGGACTTTGCTTCGCTGTGATTCTGCAGTTAGTACTGAACAATTAAAAAGTTTGGCTTTTGAATTCTGATTAGCCATTATTGTTTTACTGCAAAATGTTGATTAAAATGGACATAGATTTCTAGCCAAGGTTTAAATAATTTTCTTTGATATAGAGTCTGATGTCCGACATTAAATTTGTTTCAGTTTACTAAGGAAGTTCTTCTTTTTTTTGTTTGGAACCCACCGTTTTCTTATTTCACATATTTCTGGGCTGGTGGAGTTTTAATGCCCGGGGTTTTCTTTCTTTTTTGTGTTGGTTTATTGAGTGAGGGAGCATTATCTTTGGCAGGGTTACCGGAAGATGACCCGGCAGAAGTGAGCATTTTGGGGATATGGCTTTCTCCTGATTTGCAGAAACACCCCTCCCCCTCCCCCCACTTCGGCCCGAAGTGTTGGAACACACGGTGGAGTGCCTCCCTTGGATCAGGCTGTAAGCACGCCTGTCCTTGGGAGATGAAGAGGGCCCACCAGTGCTTAGTTCTCTTACCTCAGCTGCTGTGGTCAGTGCTAGAGCGGTGGGAATTATTGAGACTGCGTGTTTCGCCGGGTGCAGTGGGCGGTGGAAGAGAGCTGGCTCTGGGCATCGGGAGATTGGAAAAACCTGTGAATATTACATCGAAGACACTGTGGGATGCGGTTGCAACAATGAACAATTCCCTTTTACTTGTGGTTGGAACTGTGAGTAATGAGCTTGTAACGTTTAATATAAAATTGCAAGAGCTGTCCAGAATTCAGGCGGAACAGTCAGTGAAGTTGACCCAATTCTCTGAATGTCTGAAGCAGCTTCGGGGGAGTGCAGGTGGCCAGGATGAATGATGGGACTGTGTTCTCTAGAAAGTTGGGGTACTTGGAGAATCAGGCTAGGAAGTTTAATTTGAGATTGTTGAATTTTCCACATTCTCCTATGTATTCATCTCTGGAAATGGTGCATAGATATTTTAGGGAAGTTTTGAAGCTTTCCCAGGAGCACCTACACCCCCACCCCCTCTAAGTAGGGCCCAGTACCTGTTCCTGGGTTCTTCTCTGGTAGCTGGGGGAGACACCTCCATTGTGGCTAGGAACCTTACTGGGTTCCTGGAGAGCTCATTGGAGGTGGTTATGGGGTGATCTACCTTGCTTATTATGCTAGTTTTTGGAATTAGACAAGTTTTTAATCCTAAGATCCTATTCAAGAATTTCGGTGTGCGGTTTTAATGGGTGTTTCATTTGTTCGCATTTTCCCAGATTTGACTTATGACACCCAAGCGAGAAGGAGGGAGTTCCTGGGTTATAAATCTTGGGTTCTCTCTATCGGTGGGTCCTTTTTACTTAAGTTTCTTTCTAGATGTTGTGAACATAAGAACATAAGATATGCCATACTGGGTCAGACCAAGGTCTATCAAGCCCAGTATCCTGTTTCCAACAGTGGCCAATCTAGGTCATACGTACCTAGCAGTTTCCCCAAAAGACACAGGTTTGTGTTTCCTATGAAGGAAAGAATGTCCTTTTTTTTGAGCCGAGACAGCTGCTATAATTCTTGGAGGCCAGGGACGAGCCCATTTCTGTAAAAGCTTCCTGCCCAGCTGATACGTTTAGACTCCACTCAGCCTGTGTGATGTAGTTTCTATATTTGGGTTTCCAAATGATGTATCTATTTGCCCCTTTTCTTTTCCTTGTATTATGGGCTTAATTTTGGTATTTCCCTGTGGGAGAGTTGTTTATTCTCTCTGGATTTTGGTCTCTTTGAATGTATATAATGATTTAAGTACCATGTATTTTCTTTCATTCAGCTTATCCCTGAATGTTTTTGTTAAAAAAAAAAAAAAGTTAAAATATTGGCATGATAGCGGTATCACACCTTCGTAAGTATGCATTTTAATCATTAATGATTTCTACTGCCCTGTTTCACATTATGTATTTACTATATTTTTTATATTGTGTTGCTATATATTAAGACAGATTCTAGATAGTACATGGAGATTGGAATTGCGACATTCCATTTGCAATGCCCACAGTTCCAGTGGTGTTTTAGAAAACGCTCTATCAAACGTGGAGCCTTTTCTAAGATAATGCAGTAATGCATGTGTATTTGCTGATATATATGAAGCCAGAGGAGCCATTTTGTAAATCCTTTGTGTGGGAAAAATTAACAGAGGAAACTCAGCAACTTGCACTTGTAAATGCTGGCTAATATTTTTGCGTCTTGCATATGTTAAGTGCTAGCACATGCTCACATACAGTATGGGGGCCATTTTGCAAACCTCTAGGTATAAATGCAACCAACTGACTACAGAGGACATTATCTTTATTTGAATGGAATTCGAGGGAGGAAGGTGAACAATGGAGGATTAACCCCTCCTGTAAGGGCTGGCTGATAAAATCACTTTTTAAAAACCTATACGGGCCAAGGAGAAGCTGTAAATCCTAATGTGGACAATTTAGTTCATACACATTTATTTATTTATTTATTTAACAGTATTTCTATACCGCCTTCTCCTACAATCAAAGTGGTTTCACAGCAAACAATCAAAGGGGTGATCATGTGTTTCATGCAGTGATTCGAGTTGCGTATTTGGTGTGTTTGGTGTGTTGTGTAGTTGATTATGTGGAGCTATGTACATTGTGCGCTATTATACATTGGGGTATGTTTACTAAACTGCGTTAGTGCAAATCGCGTTAGGAGCCGCGTTAGTGAAAGGAAAGCCAAAAAAGGACATGGGCGGGACATCGTAACGACTAACGCGCGTTCCAAAAACTAACGAGCGTTACAGGGCGCCATGGCGCGTTAAGCATATGAAGGCGTACAGACACAAATCATTGAAACAGAGCTGTAGCACAATGGTTAGTGTACTCACCGCTGTTGCAGGCTGCATGGGTTCGAGTCCCCAGTGTGGCTAATGCAGAATGCTGTCCCAGCAGCACCCTGTACATTACATAGGGAATGAGGAGGCATGATTTTCTTTAGTTGTTAGTAGTTGTTAGTGAAACACACTCTCGCAGTGCGCATAGCCATGTACGTTGGTACGTGCGTGGCTGCATGCGTTGTTACGGGCGTAGCCCCGTGCGTAGGTACGTGCGTACAATCGTGCGTGGGTATGTGTGTTTTTACCAGCATGGGCACCTTATAGTACAGACACTTTAGGGTGTCTTGCACTTATGCACTATGCTAACAGATGTACGTGTGATGGCCTATGGTTTATCAGAGCCTGAGAGCAGGCGCTGGATCTTCCCAGGGTTGGATCGTGCCAGTCACACCCATGATGCACTGCACATGCAAATCAGCTGTCCACAGATACACACCATGGGGAATGCACCCCCACAGGTAGGGGGAAGTGACCATGTGCACCCCCACAGCACCTCGGCCTGGTAGGGGGTACAGACAGTGTGTTGTACTGGCACAGAGTAGCTACACACCGTCACATTGTGCTGTTACTGTGCTCACCCTGAGGGTGCAGTGAGGCGCCCAGCACCAGGTCCACAGCACCATCCATGGCTGAAAGAGGCCATGGCACAGGTCCAAAGCAGTGTTAATGTGCAAGATAGGTAGTTTCTGCATAAACACCTTGCAGTCTAGGTGTAGCACCCACCCTCACCCCCAAGCACCAAGGGTGGCAAACAGGGTCTCCCAACAATAGATCCACCTTCTACTTCCCTGCAAAGGTGGCAGTAGAGAAGAACATCAACCCCAGTACTGGTGGGGAACAGACACCCCACAGGGCAGGCACCACAGCTCTGTACACAGACAGACATCAGGCCTGGATATGGTAAGCTACACCCCACCACTATCTGATATACTCCTGCAGCAAGTCACTCCATCAAGACACATACCAGCAGCAAGCCATCAGCCACTGCACCCTGCAAGCCACTCCATCAAGACCATACCAGCTGCAAACAGTCTGCTAGTTAGTCCATAATGCATGTGCCCAGTGGATATACATGCACCCAGAACTGGAATGTCAGCATACACAGCAAGCAGATAAATCAGTGACTGGACCCCAAAAGGAAACCCATATCTATCACATAAGAGAAATACTATATAGCACTATGGGGGTGCCTAGCCATGCTGTGGTCACTGCACAGTCAGGGTGAGAGTGATCTCTCAGCAGGACATACTGAGGTCACCCTGTCTGTGTAGGTGGTGGCCAGGCACTAAAATGTGCCTGTCACTGCCCTATGCCCTGTGCAGATGCACCCTGGCCAGGCCACCCTGTCCGGCCTATACCCATGGTACCTTGCTCCTCATTATGCACATTGGCAGCTCAATACTGGCAACATTGCTGGCAGTGTGGGCTGTGGAAGGTGTTTGCAGCCACCACACACTGGATAGACAGACAGACACCCCCACACCTATGCCAGCCATTGTGCAACTATAGAGGTGTTCAGCAGCCATACCCACCACACCAGTCCTGGGCACAGTTCAGGCCTGGATATTGTACGCAAGACTGTTGGGGGTCACTCCCCATGGTGGTACGCACCACAGACAGCAGAATGATTGTTATGGTGGAGCTCACTGAGCAAACTGTGCTTAATGTAGGAATTGATATCTGCCAGTTATCACAGGAAACGTTTGATAGCTGTGTACCATATACCCAGGTGTAGGGTGGCATTGCTAAGGTATGGAACTGCTAGTATTGGGAGATACAGGCAGGGCCCAATGTCCTGCTTCTCCAGGAGGCATTGGCCAATGGGGCCTGTGGGTGTGTCTGGCCCTGTTGGCTGCTGCTTTACGGCAGAGTTCCCCAACTCCAGTCCTGGTGTTCCAAACCTGTTCGGGTTTTCATGCTGTCCCTCATAAAATATGCATGAGCTACATCTGCATACCATGGGGGTGGTGCATAGATATGCAGCACAGGCATCTTTATTAGAGGCAGCATGGAACCTGAATGGTGTGGGACCCTCCAGGACTGCAATTGCGAGACTCTGCTCTGGGTAATGCACCTGTTTCTGATGTCTGTGTTTGGTGTGGTATAATATAGGCGTATTAACCATGCGTATGTGCTCTGCAATAAAGGGGTGTCTTTACTATCACTGTTTAGTGGTGGGTAAAACTATGGGGACTGGGTTGGCAGGAGCCCCAGCTGGGATTTGAACCTGTGACCCTCTGGTCTTACAGGCACTGGCTGTGTCTGTTGCACCACACTGTGGCCACAGAAATGGTGTAGTCCCTGGAGTTAGTTAAAGCGGCCTGATGAGTCAGAAACCCTGCTCTGCACAGGTTTACTGTGGGCTCATTTACCTTGTATGGAGACAAAGGTGCACATAAACCTCAAAACAGACCTCAAAAAAAGGGGCAAACACCCATAACCAATCTGGGCAACAATGATATCATTGGGTAACATTACACACCACTCCCAGGAAAGCTCCATCACAATGAAATGATCTTTGAAAGGGTCTATGGAGCGTAGACCCTTCCAAATATCATTTCTTTCTTTGGTGCTTTCCAGGGAGTGTTGTTCATTGTTTCCCATTTCTATCACTGTTGCCCAGCTGAATTGTGCTTTTTACAATGTTTCTTGTGGTCATTCTTAAGGTTTTATGTGAACCTTTGGTCTTTGCACATGTATCACACTGCTCACGTTTTGTACGTTTCCCCGGTTTTGCTGTACATTGCTGACGGAAATGGTTTCTCTTCCCTTTAATATGCCTTTAACGACAGGTTTTCATTCGTGTTGGAATTGAGCTCAGAAATTCAGCAGGTTAGTATGAGGGGAGCCTCTCCCCGCCCACTCTCCGCCCATTGACCCCCTTCTCTCCGCCCACTCTCCACCTTCTGCGCTGTTTTAACGCGCCGCGGAGCTTTACGATCGTTAACTGCGGTTAACGCGCGTAAAGTACGTTTAACGATCGTTAGCACGTCAGAACGCGCGTTCGGACATGCTAACGATCGTTAAATGTACTTTACGCGCGTTAATCACGATTACCGCACTTTAGTAAACATCCCCCATTGTGTGCTATTATACATTCTTCTATACAATGGCCATGGTGGGGGGTATGTCAGTTGTTCTTGCTTGTTAGTTGATCATGTGGTGTGTCCATAGTGTTCAATGAATAGCGTTGTCTTCAGCTGTTTGCAAAAGTCTTTGAGGTCTGTCGTTATTCTTAGTTCGTCTGGGAGGGTGTTCCAGATTGTTGGGGCAGCCAGAGAGAGTGCTCGTTCTGTGGTGTCCTTGTGGGTCTTTATCAAGTCCTTTGGGTGTTTACACGGTTGGAGGTGCCTCTTCTCCTTGGGCGTGTGCTTGTGTCTGGTTGTATGAGGGTATGTAGGCTGTTGGCTGAAGAGTGTTGTTTGATTTTGAAGATGTTTATGATTGTTTTGTATTTGATGCATGAGCTGATTGGGAGCCAGTGTAGATCTTTCAAGATGGGTGTGATGTGTTCTTGTTTTTTTGAGCCAGATATTATGCGGGCAGCCGTGTTTTGTGCTAATTGTAGTGGTCTGAGTGTTTGTTTTGCTATGCCAAGGTAGATTGGATTGCAGAAGTCTAGTATGGGGGTTATTAGAGCCTGGCATACTGTACGGAAGTGCTCAGGAGCGAGGAGGGGCTTAAGTCTTCTGATGATTCTCATCCTGTAGTATGCACTTTTGATGGTTTTGCTTATGTGTGGTTTGAGATTCAGCTCCTTGTCCAGGGTCACTCCGAGGTACTTTACTTCCAATTTTATTGGTATGGTGGTGTTTTGTTTCTTGATGTCAGGTGGGTGGATGAAGTCCGGGTTGCGGGTGATGATTAGTGCCTCGGTCTTGCTATAGTTTATTGAGAGGTTGTTGTTTTGACACCATTTTGTCATTTGTATGAGGCAGTTTGTTATCTTGGAGTAGTCCGGGTTGTCGACTGTGATAGGTGTGTATATCATGATGTAATCTGCGTAGATTGTATATTGAATGTTGTTCTCTTTCAGGATGTCCGCATATTCCCTAGATGAAATGAGGAATATACAAGTAAAGTTTTGACCTGGCTAGTCCACCCTAACCACTTCCGCAACATGCTCCCTTGCACTTTCTACATGTGGAAGCATATTCTAAATAGGATGTCCAAGTACAAACTGGGACGTCAAAGCCAGAACTTCTGAAAATAAAGGCAGGCACATGCAAGTTCAGGCACAATTCCAGAAACCTGGGCATGCCCAATATGCATGTGTATCAAATGTCTATATAGACATCCCCAGGAAGGTTTTTTAGAAACAAAATATCTAATAGGATAATGGTTAAAGTAGTGGCTTAAGAGCTAGGTGGCCAGGGTTCATATCTTAATTCTATACTCTCTGGATGTGTTAAGATGAAAAACAGACACTTTCCTGATATCTAGTTGTGCATGGAGCAAGAATAAACATGCACATACCTACAGACAGCTCTGCTGCTTCTGGGATCAAACGGGAATGTTTAAGTCAATTGCCCCTCCCCAGAATGCCTCTACCGCACCCCTGTACTGGAGATGTCTGGATGTCTGAGAACAGCTTTTGTGGAATGATTATGGAGATGTATCCGTGATTTCAACATGCATAGTCCAAACCATGACTAAACTTTTTAGAATGACCCTCATGAACATTCTTGTATAAATTTAGCCCTTTCTAAAACCATTTACATGTGGAAGCCATTTCCACATATAAATGCTTAACTTTCCAAGTGGACATTGTGAATAAGGCTTTTAAAAAAATCTCTATTATATTTGCAATATTGGAATATTTATTTGTCCGGTATTTTATTGAACCAACCAAAGAAAGAAGATCGTCAGGGGCACAGAGTGTTTGGAAGGCTTCTTTGCTTCTGACAAAGGCTAACAAGCCAAAACCTGCCCAAGTTGGGCCCTGAATAAAATCTTTTGTTTGTGCATGGTCTCTTTCCGCTTGTTGTCTTCTTTCTTCTATGTGTTTTATTGAAACTGCTTAGATATATTTTTTATTTGTGGCAAATCTAATATAAATAACCATAAATCACAAGGAGACAGGTAAGATAGTCCTTTCCTCTTTTAACTCTCCCTGCTTCCCTCCTCGTGACCTCCATTCAGTGGGCAAGCTACTTCTATTCATATCCTTTTCTTCGATTGATAACTCCGGTCTCTGTACTTTGTCTTGCAGCACATATGCCTGGAACAGCCTTTCTGAACCTTGTTTCATCTCTGTCCAGATTGTCTTTGTTTTATGCATTTGTAGAATACTGTATATTCTTGGTAGTGCTATGCAAATGTTAAGTGGTAACACTGGTCACTCCCTATAGAAAACTAAGCAACAAATCAAGCCAGCAAGTACCAACCAATAGAAAGGCAACTTTCAAATAATTCAATGTCAACTAATGCCAGAACAGCTTTTAAAATGCTCACTGACATCAAAATGTGTACTGTCTTCCCTGAAATGTCAGCTAAATTGGTCTTCTTCCCTATTTGAAATGCAGGTAAAAAAAAAAGTCAAACAGCAATTCAAAGGGGCATGTTTACTAAAGGTTAGCGCGTGTTAAGTGCTGCCACTATCCATTCATTTCTATGGGCCCTTGCAGCACTTACCACATGCTAACTTACTTAATGCACGTTAACCTTTGGAAAACATGCACCTAGGTTCAAGGGGATTTGGGGTACTCTATTATCTGAGACAAAATCTGAAAGATAGTGGATGAATGCTTTAAAAGTTATTTGACTGGAATACCTTTACAGGGAGAATAGAGATGCATACGGATGTGACATAAAAACATATAAACGTGACAGCAGAAAAAGACCACATGATCTATCTAGTCTGCCCTTCCATATCAACTACAATAGTCCCCTTTTTTCTTTTAGAAATCCTCTGTGTTTGTCCGTGCTTTCTTGAATTCAGATGTAGTCCTTGTCTCTACTACCTCCACTAGGAGACTATTCCACCTATCTACTACTCTTTCAGTAAAGAAATATTTTTGCATATTACTTTTGAGTCTATCCCCTTTTACCCTCATCCTAAGTCCCCTCATAGCAGAGCTTTCAATTGAAAGAGGCTCTCCTCTTGTGCATTTATACCACGGAGGTGTTTAAATATCTCTGTCATAACTCCTCTATCCTGCCTTTCCTATAACATATACATATTAAGATCTTTAAATCGGTCCCCATATGCTTTATAACAAAGGCCACTAACCATTTTAGTGGCCACTCTCTTCATCGACTCCATCCTGTTTATGTCCTTTTGAAGGTGCGGTCTGCAGAATTGCACACAATATTCCAAATGAAGTTGCACCAGGGACTTATACAGAGGCACTATCACCTCCTTTTTTCTGCTGGCCATTCCTTTCCCTATGCACCAAAACAGCTCTTCTGGCTTTCACCATCACCTTTTCTACCTTTTTAGCCACTTTAAGATCATCAGAAACAATCACACCCAGGTCCCGTTCTTCTGTTTCGCTTCCTTGGATTTTTGCAGACCAAATGCATGACTTCGCATATTTTAGCATTACATCTCAGCAGCCAAATTCTTGACCTTTGAGATTTAATGCTAAAAAATGCAGGGCCATGCATGTGGACTGCAAAAATCCAAGGAAGCGGAACAGTAGAGGGGTGAAGTACTTCTGTCCATGAAAGAAGAACGGGACCTGGGTGTGATTGTTTCTGATGATCTTAAAGTGGCTAAACAGGTAGAAAAGGCGATGGCGAAAGTCAGAAGAATGCTTGGGTGATGATCTTATAAGGTTAGTTGCCTATAGGAAAATAAGCTAAAAATAGTGGTAGCATAAAATACATATCAAAAAGCTTATTTTATTTCAGACTGGCACACCATGGTTGTAAGTTGTTGGTGGCACAAGCCTGCTACATCGATATGTTTCAGCTTCCAGTATCAGCAGAAGCAAATCAAAGCATATTGGGGGATATTCAAAGGGATTAACACAGTTATCAGACCTGCTAACCATGTTAATGTCCTTGTCCATGGTTAGTGCTGCTGAATATCCATGGGTGTTGTCGCTGTACGCCCTAATATAACCGGTTAGCATTGGGGCGTGCCGGGGCAGCACCCATCGATAAGCGGATAGCAGCAATATTGAGCCACTGCCCGGTTATCAATATGCAGCGAAAGTCAGGTGCAGTAAAGGCTGGCCTAACTTTTGCCACAGAAGCTAACCAAGCAGTGGCTGAAAATCGTTGCAGCCCAGTTAGCTTCCTGGCAATCCGGGCAACACAAGTTTAATGTTCACCATCAGAATTATGTAGATCTATTTTATTATATTATCTTCTATTCTTAGGCTTGTATGCTGTCTTATTTGTCTTATAAGGGGATCCAGAGTGATTTATATCATATAAGAGAAAATACCTTAATTCAGCATAGTATAACACACCCAAAACAAATTAAACAACCCCTCATGTGGCCACCTATTGAACTCTATTGCATATATTGTCGGCACGCCTCCCTGGTGGCCAGTGGATGCCAGGTCAGGTGGGACATAAAAATTTTAATATTAAGATAGGAGAGTCTTTTAAGGGCCAAAAGGCACTTGGTCCTTGTAGTTTTTAGCTCCAATCTTTAAAGAAACCATTAAAGCAGAGTGGTAGGAAAAAGAAGGCTTTTATTCCCTTTACACAGTGGTTCCAATTGTTGGGTTACAACTCAAAGTAAATGTCCTTAATTCAGGTAAGAAAGAAAACTCAGGTTTAAAGCAAAACTGTTGAACTTCACAGGAATAGCAGTGCTTAGTCAATTAAAGAATGCTCGTTTGGCAATTCAAGCAACTCACAAGTCTGGCAAAGACTCTATGCTACCAGATACACAGAGAGTACAATCCATTTCCTGGTTTGATAATTCTCCTGCCAGTTCCACTTGCATTGGCTCATAATCAGATATGTCTGACTCTGTATCCCTAGTTTCTTGGGAAACACCTCCAGGGGTTTTGTATATCTCTTGCAGTACTTGCCAATGTCCTTGGCCTAGCCTAGGGCGTCGGCCACGTGCTGTATTAGGATTAAATGTGTTCTCTCTTCTTAGAGGTTTTATAGCAGCTTTACCATAGTCTTTAACATTTATAGCTTTCTTCATAGGCATATATTTCTCATACCTTGTATTGCAGCAACAAGCAGGTAAATGGCTTTCTTCAATTGCTTGCCTCTCACAGTCAGCAGCTTGATGAAATCCTTTTCTTTGAAAGTTTGGTTTACCTTGCAGCCTTTGAACCCATTCTCCTGGTAAGCGCCTGCTTCTGCATAAGCCCAGCTCCTGGCTTTCCTGCTCAGTGTGGCTTAGCTTCCCCAGCTGATTCTCCTTTGGCTTCTGCTTGCAATTAGTGCAGTGCTTTTGCCTCTTCGGGCAAACAGCTCTCTCTCTAGCTTGAGCTGGTCCCTCCTTAGGTCCTTCCTCAGCTCCTGGTGAGTCACCTCTCATTCCTGGTGATCCTCTAGCTCCGGAGGAATCAGGCTTCCACTTCAACCTCTCCCCTCTCCAGTCTTCCACTCTCCTCTTATAAAGCTCTCCTGCCTTTGAGGATTGGGAGCTGGTTATCAGTTCCTCGTGACCAGCTGGGCGTGGCCCTTCAGTCTCTCTGAATGCTCTCCTGCTCCCTCTAGCTGGTTCCTGCGAATATTGCAACTTGTGCACATCTTTTTTCCTCTGAAAAACAGCTTCTTTTTTCTCCTCTGGGTTTTCATCAGCCCTCGCTGCATTACATATCCCCCTTCTTAAAATATTACGGGCTGGGGAACCTTCTTTCGCGCAGCACGTAATACGGGACATTGCGTTAGCATTAAAATGCAGCTTCCCTGATCTGTGTTCCACTCTAAAATCATACGGTTGTAAAGCCATATACCACCTGGTTAGGCGGTGATTGTCATTCTTCATACTGCTTAACCATTTTAGAGGGGCATGGTCCGTAATGAGGACAAATTTCCTTCCTATCAAGTAAAACTTCAATGCTTCGATTGCCCACTTGATTGCGAGACACTCCCTTTCGATAGTCAAATACTTTCTCTCCGCAGGTGACAGCTTCCTACTTAGGAACATTAGGGGGTGCTCTGTGCCTTCTTGTACCTGTGAGAGAACAGCACCCAAACCGGTCTCCGAGGCATCCGTTTATAATAGAAAGGGTTGTCTAAAATCTATGCCTCGCAGTATGGGGGCTCGACATAATTTTTCCTTTAAGTTTTGGAAGGCTTCATCCGCCTCTGATGACCATGGTATTGCGTTCGGCACATTCTTTTTTAACATCTCAGTGAATATAGCGCTTTCATCCACAAAATGCGGTATGAAGCGACGGTAGTAGCCAATGAGCCCAAGAAAACTTCTCAGTTGTTTCTTATGGTGAGGGACGGGAAAGGTCCTCTCGCTTTCCACCTTATCCAGTAATGGGCGCACTGTGCCCCATCCCACAAGGTGACCCAAGTACTTAACTTCCTTGGCGCCGAACGTGCACTTTTTCGGGTTTAACGTTAATCCCGCTCTTCTCATGGCTTCCAGCACTGTTCCCACCTGGAGTAGATGCTCTTCCCACGTGGCACTGTGGATCACCACATCATCCATGTAGGCTGTTGCGAAACTCTGATGCGGTCGGAGAACAATGTCCATCAGGTGCTGGCATGTTGCAGCCGCCTCGTGCAACCCAAAGGGCATTCTTCTAAACTGGAACAGGCCCAGGGGACTGCTAAATGCAGTTTTGGGTTTAGCATCTCGTGTTAGGGGATCCTGCCAGTAGCCTTTTGTCATGTCTAAAGTTGTGAGGAATTTTGCCTGCCCTAGCCTGTCTAACAATTCCTTAATACGAGGCATTGGGTACGCGTCGAAAGTAGACACCGCGTTCACTTGGCGGAAATCTATGCAAAAACGCATAGTACCATCGGGCTTAGGTACTAATACCACGGGACTGCACCATGGACTGTGCGATTCCTCAATGATGTTCATCTGGAGCATCTCCTGAACTTGATCAATAACCTCCTGCCTCTTGGCCTCCAGCAATCGGTATGGCCGTCGTCTTATAATTTTTCCAGGAGGGGTAATTATTTCATGTGCCACCAAGGCTGTCTCTCCTGGTATAGGAGTTAGCACGTCCTTAAACTTTTCTAGCAGTTGGGTCAAATCCTGCTTCTGCTTTAAGGAGAGCTCTTCACTGATCCTTGGTGTAGGGCAACTTTTACACTCATCTAGTCGTGGGCCAAGATCTTCCTCTGGGGGGTCATTCCCCATAGCAATAAAGCCTTCCATGTCTCTCTTCCCAGTAGAGCCAAAACCTCCAGTTCCCCGGCTCGTTGGAGTTACCATGGCGACCTCTTCGAGGGTTGGGAAGCCCACCCATTCGCATATCAATTGTGCTATCCTGTCCCCCACTTTGACGTTAAAGTCTTCATTTCAAAAGTTAAATAAAAGGACTTTAAGTAGGCCTCTATAGTCCGGATCGACTACACCGGCACCCATGTCAATGACGTGTTTGGAAGCGAGCCCGGACCGTGGTGCTATACGCCCATAGCACCCTTGGGGTAGCTCCACCTGGAGGTCAGTATTGATTAGCGTACGTCCATGCTTCGGGACAACCCGGCCCTCAGCGCTATAGAGATCATAGCCCGCCGCCTGTGCAGATGCCTGTTGAGGACTGCGAGCTTGCTCTGAAGTTTTGCAAAATCTTAGTACAAACTTCTTTTGTGGGTCTTCCTGTACTTTAAGGGTGGGGTTTTTTTTGGCTTTTCCCAAAGCGGGCTAGGAATTATACTATCCTTAGAGCGAATGCAAGTGGATACCAGAGCTTCTTGCGGAGACAAGCCCTCTTTTAGCCCTCTCCTGAACTGTGCCCAGTCTCGGCCTAGTACAAGCTCTTGTGGTAACCTAGGTATAACCGCTATTAACATTTCTTTTTCAATACCCAAACCTTTGACCCACAATTTATATACTGGATAACGGGTAGCAGCACCGTGTATACATTTTATTTTAACATTCCCCTCTGGCTGATCTGGTACTGACTCGTCTTGATCCCTGACCACAGACCATAATTTTTGAGAAATCATAGTCTGGTCAGCTTCAGAGTCTAAAAGTGCTTTTGCATTTACCCCTTGTATTTTTACATTCAACACAAATCCCTCACGTATTGCTTTTGGCTTTTCTCCGACAAGAGCAGTACGTAAGTAACATTCCTGTTTCAAATGCCCCTTCTTTCCACATGAGAAACATCTTTTAGCAGTTTCTTTTGACAAAACAGTAGGATTTTTCAAACCTTTCTGTAGAGGTCGTGAGACACTTTCTAACATCTGCGCCTCCATACCGACTGCCCATTTTGGAGACCCCACCTTTTGCTGGGTGACCATCTCTGTCTCCAAATAACGCTCGGTAAGAGCTATTGCTTCAGCAGTGGGGCGGCAACTCTGCAGAATGAGAAAGTTCTGCACCCTCTTTGGTACTGCAGACATATACTGTTCTAGTATTATTTCGTCCATTAGCGCACTTACTGCCTTCTCCTCAGGCTTTAGCCATTTGGTCGCTAAACTGCGTATCCTATGGCCTAAGGCCTTAGGCGTTTCGCCTGCCTTGAGAGAAGTGGCTCTAAACATTCGGTTATATAAGAAAGGTGTAAGGCCCAGGCGATCCCAGATAGCCTTAATTACTTCCTCATAATCATTAGCAAGAGCAGGGGGCATTGCCTTGTACGCAGCCAGCGGTTCCCTTGTGAGGGACGCTGCTAGGCGAATGGCCCATTGCTCTTTTGGCCAGGCAGCAGAACGTGCGATTCTATCAAAGGAATCTAAAAAGTCATCTACATCATCAGTAGTGCTTAACTTTTATTTTTTATTTATTTATTTAATAATTCTTATATACCACACTATTTGTTATCAGTGCGGTTTACATTTAACAAAGATTTTTTCAGATCAGAGAAGACTGATTGAATTTACATTATAACAAGGAATAAAACTTGGAGAACATGGGAAACTATTTACATATAGACATGTATCAGGATGGTTGAGGAATACATGAAACTATGTACATAAATATATGGCATAATAGTTGATACTTGATCTGAAAGGACGTAGGTAGCTTCAGGACTGACGTGAGTGCTTGGGGCTTGAGCGTTATGTTGTGTAGGAGTCTTTAGTAGGGGAAGGGGAATGGTTTCTTAGAGTCGGGGTGGCGGCTTGGGCAAAGTGGAGCAGAAAGAGGTGATGTTTTATCGCTTTCCGGAATTGTAGAAGGTCGCAGATCGCTCTGATTTCTGGGGGGAGGTCGTTCCAACATTTTGGTGCATAGTAGGCAAAGGTTCTTCTCCTGGTTGTTTGGGAGCATTTTATGGAGTCTTTGGGAATAGTCAAAGTGTTGTTGTCCTTCTGGTTCTAGTTTTTGGACTAGGTGTGATAAGTTCCTTGAGAGAATTGGGGGCGATGTTGTTGATAATCTTGAATGTTTATTAGCAGAATCTTATATGTTAGCCTGGAGTATATCGGTAACCAATGGAGATCCTTGAGTATTGGTGTGATGTGGTCAGATCTGGCTAGACCACAGAGGACACGTGAGCGGCATTCATGGCTTGTTGGAGAGGATTGAGAGTATTCTTTGGTAGGCCGTACAAGATTAGGTTTGCATAATCTAAATGTGGTAGTATGAGGGCCTGGAAGATGGTTCGGAAGTCGTCAGCAGGTAGCATAGGTTTGAGATGTCTCAGTGTCCTGATTTTGTTGTAGATGGACCTGGTGATGTTTTTTATATGCTCCTTGAAATCCAGGTGCTGGTCAAGAGTAATGCCGAGGTAGCGTATGGCATTGCGGCTTGGAAGCTCCGCATCTCTTACTCTTAGGCTGGAGGGGGGAGAGAAGTTTTTGTTCCTTGACATGAAAAGTACCTCCGTTTTCTTGAAGTTGATGTGGAGGTTTTGGGTAGTTAGCCAATCTGTAATTGCGTTGAAGCAGTTAACAAGGTTGGTGAATTCCGGTTGTTTGACTTTGAACGGGGTGAATAGCAGAACATCATCTGCATAGATTAGGGCAGAAATATTGAAGGATTGGATGATGTTGCATGTCGGCTGCATATAGATATTGAACATCAGCGCCGATAAGGATGAACCTTGTGGGACCTTGTTGCTGGTGGAATGGTGTTGAAGTTTCAGAACCAACACGGACTTGTTGCCAGCGATCCGATAGGTAGGATTTACACCACTCCCAGGCAAGGCTGTGGATGCCTTTTTCCAGGAGGCGGGTAAGTAGCTGGTTGTGATTGACGGAATCGAAGGCTGCTGAGATATCAAGGAAGATGAGGGCGAAACCATTTTCAGCGTTGTCAATTCCTCTATTGAGAGTGTTGGTGAGGGTGGTGAGCAGTGTTTCTATTCCATGAGGTTCTCTAAAGCCGTGTTGGCAGGGGGCGAGGGGGGCTGCTATGTCTATATGTTGTTGGATTTGTCTGTAGACGACTTTCTTGATTATTTTAGCGAGTAGAGGAATGCTCGCAATAGGTCGGTAGGATTCTGTCTTTGATGGGTCAAGTCTGCTGTTCTTTAGGAGGGGTCTTATTGAGGTTCGTTTGAGTAAAGAGGAGAATGAGCCGGTAGCAAAGGAGAGACGGATGATGTATAGTAGAATTGGGCTGAATTCAACTCGGAGGGTCCGGATCCAGTGTGCTGGACAGGGGTCTTTGGAACTGTTGAGGTGTTGATGCTGGCAATGAGGTCTTGGAGACTCTTCTCATCGGGAGGGGTAAAATGTGTGAGT
Organism: Ichthyophis bannanicus; assembly: GCA_033557465.1. Taxonomy (NCBI): domain Eukaryota; kingdom Metazoa; phylum Chordata; class Amphibia; order Gymnophiona; family Ichthyophiidae; genus Ichthyophis; species Ichthyophis bannanicus. The sequence goes on from CM066031.1 coordinate 1,605,441,769, forward strand.
GATATTTGTGAGGTGGGAGTTTGGTAAAGGGGGGACGCTATTGATGTTGGCTGATTACTTGCTGTTAGTGATTTGGATTGGAGGAAGTCGGCATATGACTGGGGGGGAATTGGGGTCAGTTGGATGGGGGAGGGTTCCTTTATTAAGGATTTCGCTAGGTTAAATAGGTCACTCGGTTTGTTGATTGAGCGTTGAAGGAGCTGGGTGTGGTATTCCCTCATTCTGAGATAGATCTTCTCGCGGTGAGACTTCAGGAGTCCGAGGTAGGTTGATTTGTGGGATTGGGATTGGGAGCGTCTCCACTTCCTCTCGTGCTTCCTGAGTTCGATGAGGGAGGCACGGAGTTCTGCTGAGAACCATGGAGCATGCTGTCTTCTCCTTTTACATCTGTTGTAGGTTTCTGAGCTAATGTAGGATGTTGGGTGGGCGAATTCCTTCAATGTGTTGTTCCAGATGGAGATTGCTTCTTCAAGGTTGGTAGATTTCTGATGTAGGGTTGGGAGGACTTTTTTGGAGAACTCTTCTATAACAAGAGGTCTGGAGCTTGGAGTGGCTGAGGGTCTAGTTACCTCACTCTGTGGTGCCGGAACATGATGTGATGGTATTTGGAAAGTAATCAGGTTATGGTCGGACCAGGGGACAGGACTGATTGAAATGTTGAAGTCTGATATGTGGCTAACTGAAGTGCTAGAGGCAAAAATTAGGTCTAATAGGTTACTTTTTTGGTGAGTTGGGGCTGTCACCAATTGTTTGAATTGAAAATCTTGCATTGCATCCAGGAAGGCTGTTGCTTGGTCAAGTTGCAGGGATGGTAGGTTAAAATCACCGAGTATCCAGTTGGGATTGCGTGGATTGGCTGGGTTGCAGGCTATGTCAATGAAGGTGGAGATGTCATCTGGAGGTGAGGAGGGGGCTCTATAAATGAGGTTTAATGTGATGAATTTATTTGCTATGGAGACAATGTCGGCATGTGTAGTGCTCTTGGAGGAGCATAGTTGAAATTTAAGGTCTGTTTTGGCTAGGATAAAGACCCCTCCGCCTTTGCGGTTGGGTCTATGGCAGGTGTAAATGGAGAAATTAGGTGCGATGAGTTGATTTATTAGAGCAGCATCTGAATCAGACAGCCAGGATTCTGTCACCATGAGGAGGTCTAGGTTGTGCACAGCTATAAGATCAGTGATGATAGGCCATTTCTTGCGAACAGAGCGGGAATTTATGAGTGCACATTTGAGGACTTGCTGTTGGGTTGCCTTGCTGTATTTAGATTGAATAAGGTCTACATACAAGAGGTGCGAACGACGTGGCTGATGTGGTAACTGTGTGGCTGAGTGAAAGGGGTTTTCCTGGTTTCTTTTGCCCAGATGGTGGATGGTGGGGATATGACAGTGTCTGTCTACTAGGGCAATGGAGGTTTGTATGGCGTTTGCCAGGAGGAAGAGTATGGTAAGATTAAGTGATTCGTAGGCCATGATGGGATGTGAGTGGCTGAGGTAGGTTTTGCGGGCTGAGGAGTTGTGGCAATATAGAGTAATTGCAAAAAACTTGCAAAAAACTTCCCCACGGATAGGGCATTGCACGTCCATTGTCCTTCCATCAGATTACTTGGTCCAGCCGCCTGTTGCATCTTGGTGTTGGCCGTTTCCAGCATCTCCCTCTGCTGGGCCAACCACGCTTCCATGACCTGCAGAACCAGCTTCTGTTGTGCTTGCAAAGCTTGGATGGCCTGCGTCTGGTTCTGGTGTGCAAACTCGGCTTGCCGATGAAACTGTAGAGCCATCCATGCGCAGCGCTCTTTCTGCTCCATGCTGCACCTATAGAAAAGAAACACAAGAGAAAAAAACCAAGTGTGGCTCACAAACACAAATGAGCTCTTTTTTTTTTTTTTTTTTCAAGCTTCACTATGATATCCAACACGGGTCAGGTGCAATGTTCCCTCTAATTTCCTGTAGGCTGTGTGCGCATAAAATATCAGCTGTGCAGCTTTTGAAGGAAGGTTCAATTTTGTGTGCGCGCCACATAATGACACTCAGAGTTATATACTTTAAAATTTGACTACACGTCAGAATACAGTATGTACACCACATTGATTTTAATCAAATTAAATGAAAATAGACGATTACTAAATGAAGCGGGAAATTTCTAGTAATTACAATCACAAATGTGGTATTATTTCAGTTAATTTTTATTGAAAGCCATAGTTATTTCATGTAAATAATTTATGTATGGAAGAAGAGTTCATTCTCAAAATTTTTCTCTTTGATCTTTCAAATTTACCCATCTGAATAAATTTTATCAAGGTCTACTGATCCGCCATCTTGAAGATGACTTTTAACATGCATCAGCATTTCCAAATGCTCTAAATGTAAGCGATTCCTTATTTTGGTTTTTAAACTGTTCATCAAGCTGAAACCACGCTCACAATCTGCACTAGTAGCCAAAAATGTTCCACCAATATCCATCAATTACGCTAAATCTGCAAAGTGAGCATTCTAAAATGCCAAAGTCACCCTATCCGGAAAACTGTTTATCAGTTTGCTTTGATCTTTTCTGAGATGAAAAACTTGAAGTCATTGAACTGCTGAATAACAATATGTTCCTCCATAAGAAATTGTTTATACTTTAAGAAGAGTGATGGACGTTTTCCTGTTCCTGCACCATATTCATGTTATAATATAAGAAAAAGTCGGCATTAAGAATACAGATAAAGGTCAAATAAATGATTAAAATATCTTAAGAGAACATATAAACCCTCTAGTTAATACTAATATAAACATAATCAATAAATAAATGAGAAAACAAGCGAAGACAAGGGTGTGATTAATGACAAAATAGAAGCGCACCTCTGTGTTCCAATATGCAATTGAAACCAATCCGTGTCACTAAAGGAAATGGATAAACTATGTAAAACCATGATCAAAAATGTTAAAACTGCAGCAGTAGAAGGAGTCAGCAGAACCAAGGAACCAATTGCATATATAAAAAAAGAACTATTAGGTGTATTTAAAAAATAAATATAATATAACTTGAGATTATCAACTATAAGTTGAAAAGGATCAAGAGAATTGAAACTCAAACTACCAAAAAAACCCTGCTACCTTCTCTCTTTAAACTACTCTTTTTTCTTTCCTCCCCCCCCCCACCCCCTGATGAAAACTAACTTACCCTAATCAAACTAAGTAAACTAAGCAAATGAAGGTTCTCAGCAGAAATCCTGAAAAGACCACGAAGGAGAGTCCCCCCTCGAGCCCCCTTCCTGCTCAGTACCGAAGTCTTCAGGAAACAGCCATGAATCTCCCACACAGCTACTATGCCTTCCTCAACCATGCAGCCCACAGCCGTGCACTCAAAAACACCTACAGAGGCCTTCTGCCTAAAATGGTGCCTCCCAGCTCCCGAAATTAGCGATCCAGACCGACAACCCTACCTGCACTGTCTCTGCCATTGCCTCCGTTCTGCAAAAGGGGCTCTGATGCTGCCTGTCTGCCCTGTGCTCAGCCGTGCTCCCTAGCTTCAGTGACAAGGAAAGGGCCTGGAATCGCTTCCTCCGGCTCAATGTAGACCATGCGGACGACCAGGGCAGGGAATGTGAAGCTGCGTGGCTGGCTGGCGGTGCCTCAGACAGCCTCCTCTGCCCCCGCCTCCTAGTCCTAGGCTCCTTCCTGTTCTCCTATTGGTCGAGGTCGGACTCATGACGTGTCACGTGTGAAAGGAGAAGAGGACTCAGAAGTGTCGTTGTCATGTGACATGAAAAATGGCATGTAGATCGCTGGCGCGGCTGCGGCGCCGCATAGTCTTAAAAACATCCAAGATTTGAAATGAAATGAATGAAGTGAAAAAAGGCAAAGCAGATCCGGGAGGCGGAGCCTGGGCATTGGCGGAATGAGTGCCTAAGACGAAGCTCTGAAGGACCTTGCTTAAAATTTGGCGTTTGCGCTGGTATTTGTGAACCCCAAACCAAACCAGTGAGATTTCTTGCTTTTGGACTACACCGGGAGCATGTTGGGTCCAAAACCAAACCGTCTAGACTTTGTTGGAAGCCAAAATTCGAGTGTCAAGAGATCAAAGACGGAACCTCCGTCTCCACAGAAAATGGCGTCGAACCGGGAAGGCTCAGAGGCGATGCAGGAGATCCTTGCAGAAATAAGATTGGTCAAAGAAATAGTCACGTTTAACAGCAATGCGCTATCATCCATGCAAGGGGATATTAGCCTCTTAAAGCAGCGAATGGAAACCATCGTCGAGCGGCAAGATACCGTGGACTCGAAGTTAGCTGTCCACGAGGAGAAACTACAGGACATCGGCAAACATGCAAAGCAAATGAAGGCCTTACAACGAGAAATAGAAGACAACAACAATAGATCCAGAAGGAACAATGTACGGATTATAGGGGTGCCCGAAGGTGTGGAAGGCAAAGACATGTGTGCGTTTGTACAGAGGTTGGTACCAGCAGTATTGAAGTTATCGTTTGATATGCCCTTTGAAATCAAAAGGGCTCATCGGGTCCCCTCGCAGTCTGCTTTGAATAGCAAGAAGACTAGGCCTATCATCTTTAAAGTCCTGCGCTTTCAGCATGCATTGAAAAGTTTAGAAGCAGCGCGGGTACACTCGCCGTTGGAGTATGAGGGCCACAGATTGCTGTTTTTTCCGGACTTTGCCAAAGCGACTGTAGATAGGCGTAAAGCTTTCCTCTCGCTAAGACCCAGACTCCAACACCTTCAGGCCAGATTTGGACTTCTGTACCCGACTAGAATGAGGGTTACCCTCCATAACCAAACGAGGAACTTTGATGAACCTGAAGCCCTGCGAAGTTATCTGGACTATAAAGAAGCGGAGTTGATGTCCTGAGGTTCATCTGGGACATTTGATTGATGTATTTGGCGTGGTCTGTGGGTGGTATTGGATTTGGGGTTCATACAGTATGTGTTAAGGTCGGCAAGAAGCCTGAGGTTCTCAGCAGCTTTTTGGCCACCGGTTTTGAGGGTTATAGCAGTGGGCTGACCAGCGCACGCGTACGTGTACTGTGAGCCGGTCCTAGGGCCTCTCCTGCCGTAGCAGGTTCACCTATACAGGGGGTGGGTGGTGCGTCCTCCAAAGGGTTCACTGGAATCAAGCTCATGGGTTGTATCACTGGGATTTTATGTGTATTTTGGCTATGCAGAGGTATGCTGTCCTGCTTAATGTGTGGTCTCAATATCATGCTCCGAGTGGCAAGATGACTGCTGGTTCAGAGCAATTGCTTGAGTGTGATGAGGAAGTAATATAATGGCACCTATTAAGATTCTTTCTCTTAACGTCAAAGGCATCAATAGCCCTATGAAACGGAAGAAAATAATTCAATATGGCCAACAAGAAAAGGCAGATATAATTTTGTTACAAGAGACTCATTTAAATTCCAAGGAGTCTTTAAAACTAAACATCAAGCCTTTTTCAGTGGTGGGATTCTCGGCCGCTGTGCAGAAGCATAATGGAGTGGCGATACTTGTGCGGAAAGCTCTTGCCCCGCAGGTGGTTCAAGTCCAAGCAGATCAGATTGGTAGATGGATTAGAGTTCACCTTCATGTAGGGCAGCTAGAGTTAAATGTTCTAAACGTATATGCTCCAAATAGTGACAATCCCGAGTTTTTTAGGGCTCTTGCACAAGAATTGCACAGGGAAACGGTGATTCCGTCCCTTGTTGGTGGGGATTTCAACTTAGTCTTGGATTCATTGGTGGATAGGAAGCCTCCTAGATCATGTAGACCGCTGAAAGCTCATTCAGGTTTGATTTCACTATTGCAAGACCTTGGATTGGTGGATATCTGGAGACTAATGCACCCGGTGGAACAGGAATTTACGTTCTATTCCCCTCCACACAAATCCCTATCCAGAATAGATTTTTTGTTGCTCTCTAAAACCCTGACGACTAGTGTTATTGGCACTGAGATCCACGTGATGCATTTGTCGGACCACACTGCTGTTTCTCTTATGCTGGAGGATGGGAGGCCAGAGCGGGTTCCGGCTCAGTGGTTTTTTGACAAAACCTTGTTAGAGAATAGTGATTTTAAAGACAAAATACGCTCAGCTATTAAAGACTACTTTAGTTTTAACCTGCCTCAGTTAACATTGGGTTGGGCAAGATGGGAAGGCTTTAAAGCCTCCATCAGGGCTGTGGTTACTAGTTTTAGCATTTATCAGGCGAGGCTCCGCAAGGAGCAGTTGGCCGAATTAGATCTTCAAATTAAAGCGGGCAAATGCATCTTGGTCAAGAGACAGGATCCTTGTATCCTACTTCGTCTGCAGCGCTTGCGGTATAAATATAATCAGCTGCTGACCGATGAGGCAACTCAATATATTAAAGCCCAGGAAGGGCTATATTATTGGGAAAATAATAGGGCAGGGCGGCTATTGGCCAATTCGCTGAAGGCAAAAAAGGAGGCTAGTCGTATTGCGGCCATTAAGGCCGATGGTGCCTCGGCCCTGTTATTGGGAGATAAGGACATCGCGGAGGCCTTTAGGGTCTTTTTTGTAAACCTATACTCCTCTGAAAAAAGTTGTTCACGAGAGGCATTCGCGCGGTTAGTAGATAAGGTGGATAGACCGCGGTTAGAGGAGGACAGCGTAGACATGTTAGACAGCCCTATTACCCTGGAGGAAATTGAGCACGCCATACGCTTGTTACAAACTGGTAAGGCGGTTGGCCCCGATGGGCTGCCTGCTGAGTTCTTTAAGATATTTGCCAAGGATCTTGGCATCTTTATGCAGGAATACTATAACTCTCTAGTGGCAGAAAGCCCCCAGGTGGGCATGTTTGCAGCAGCTAGAATTGTAGTCTTGGAAAAACCAGGAAGGGATCCGCAGATAGTGGGCAACTACCGTCCGATCTCTTTATTAAATGTGGATTATAAGATCTTCGCCTCTGTATTAGCGCGTAGGCTGTCCTCTGTGATCCCCCGCTTAATCCATCCAGATCAATGTGGGTTCATAGAAGGGCGTTCTACTGCAGACAACGGCTGGTTATTATGTCATGTGATTGCGGGGGCAGAGTGTCAAGAGGAACCCTTGGTCGGCCTCTCCTTAGATGCCGAAAAGGCTTTTGATCGCCTTGAGTGGCCGTTCCTCTATGCAGCCTTGGAGTGGTTTGGATTTGGGGAGCGATTTCTTGGATTGCTTAAGGTCATGTACGCTTCTCCCTCTGCAAGTATCACCGTGAATAACATCCAATCCGGGGATTTTGCATTGTGTCGGGGTACGCGTCAAGACTGCCCTTTATCGCCCCTTTTATTTAATCTTGCACTTGAGCCGCTACTCCTTCTCCTTAGACAGAACAGTCGAATTCAAGGTATTAGGTTGGCGGGGGGTGATATCAAGATTTCTGCATATGCGGATGACCTCCTGTTGTTTACCAATCCAGGGTCTGTGGCAAATATCCTAGAGCAGATTCAGGAGTATTCCTCTTTGTTGGGGTATAAAATTAACTGGGCTAAATCTGTTGCTTTTCCTCTCAATTTTCGAGATCTCAGAAATGATTTGGAAGAATTCCCGTTTGTATGGGAGTCAACTAAGATTAAGTACCTAGGAGCATACTATTGTCACTCTCTGGATGATATGCTGCAACATAATATGGAGGCAGTTATGGCCAATGTGCAGAGTCTGACCACAAAGTGGTCCCCGTTGTTATTATCCTGGTGGGGCAGATTGGAAACAATCAAAATGACCATTGTGCCCAAAATAAATTACATATTAGAGATGGTGCCATTCTATTTTCCTCTACACTTTTACCGGCAACTTGAGAAGCTCCTTGCACTTTTCCTGTGGCAGCACAAACCCCCGAGAATTGCCCTTAAAAAGTTGAAAGCCTCAAAAGAGGACGGAGGGGTTCGTTTTCCGGATTTTTTCATGTATCATCAAGCTTTCCTACTGAAGCAGGGTATTAGATGGAGAGAGCAGCATTCAGATCTGAGCCCGGTCTGGTTAGATCTGGAAAAGAGGTTGGTAGCCCCTGTCCCTCTGTACCTACTCCCGGGAATGGTGTTTAGTGAGACCTCTGGCAGGCCTCGGATGATTATTGACACTCAGCGAGCATTTAGGTTCCTAGCTAAAACTGTGGGGACTGAGGGGAATGTCACGCTTGATCTCCCTATCTGGTACAACCCATATTTCAAGATTCAGCAAAAGCCCTTTGCTTGGAAACCTTGGTATGAAAAGGGCATTTGGACTGTTGGGCAGTTATTGGATCAGAAAGAGTGGAAAAGCTTTGGTAGTTTGCAACAGGAGTTTCAGCTTCCCGGGAAGTTATACTTTCAATGGCTTCAATTAAAGCACTGCTTAAGTAAGCTCCTCGTGGGGAGCGTGTTGCTGCAGGAAGTGTGGGACGTTGATACTACAATTCAGCTGGCACAGCAGTCTGGCAAAGCAGCCTCTTTTCTGTATAAGGAGCTACATGAAGGGTTGTCTGCACGATTACTTGGGCTGCAGAAAGTGTGGGAACAAGACACAGGTGTTTGCATGACACAGCGTTCCTGGCAGAGATTCTGGGTGCGTCAAGTGAGAGTTGCCAAGGTGGCCTCCATTACGCAGTCCCTGTTCTTGTTCGCACATAGGGCCTATTTAACACCTGTTAGACTGTGTAAATGGGATAGTTCAGCCTCCTCGCTCTGCTGGACGTGCGGTTCGCACGTGGGGACTCTGAGGCATATGCTGTTTGAATGTCAAAGGGTGCAGTCATTCTGGCTCCAGGTGTGGACAACAGTCCAGAGAATCTTGGACTTCCAGACCCCCTTAACCTGGGGTTTGGTTGCTTTTCGCTCTGATACTCCTATTCCTAACCTGTGTAAAGAGCACAGGTTTTTATTAGATTTCATGCTAGGAGTAGCTATCTACTTGCTAGCCTGCCACTGGAAGAACATGGCTGGGTTGCGATATCATATGTGGTGGGCTCAGGTTTATGTGTTTAGCAAATATGAGCAGATGCCCCGTAAGGGGGTGACCCGTGGCCCACAATGCCTGCAGAAATGGAATGCCCTGAGAGAATTTGCTGATGCTGCGTGCTGTAACAAAGTTTAATAATGTTGCTGGGAGCGAGTGGGGTTAACAAATGTTTCTTTTTTTCTTTTCTTGCTCCTTTTACTCTGTATTGCCCATGCCCATGGTGGTATTCTTTCCTAGTATACAGCTTGATTCCAGTGTTAATAGGGAGGGCGGGGGGGGGGGGGGGTCGAGGCGTGGGGGTTACTTATGTGTTTTTTGTGTTGATTGCTGGAGATTTTGTTATGTGTATGATGTCTGTGGGTTTCTTTCTATCTCCTTTTTTTTCTCTTTTATTTTGGCATTATTGTAATTGTTTATATAAAAAAGTGTTAAATAAAGCTATTAAAAAAAAAGGCAAAGCAGATCCTTGTGCGCTCTGTTTTAATTTGTGTGCGCTCGCTCGGAGAGGTGTGTGCGCGCGCACACACGCACAGCTTAGAGGGAACAGTGGTCAGGTGTAATTACATTTTACCTGATATCCGGTGTTGCCTCAGTTTTGGAATGACCATTGCTGCCCCACTCTGCAGCTCTCTGCCTTTAGTGTCAGCAACAGGATCCTCCGGTCCACTGATCCAGGTGTCCCCCTTCTGGATTTCCGCCTTCCGGTCCGGTCTTTTGTTGCACCACTCCGGGTTTTCCTTCCAGTCCAGTTTCTGGCTACTCCATTCCAGGTTTTACCTTCCGATCCGATTTTCAGCTATTCCGGTTTTCAGCTACTCCACTCTTGGTTTTACTTTTTAAACCTTGGAGATTATTTTCTGTCTTTTTCCTTTTCCAGTTGTAAGAACCCAATAAAAAAAATCCTGCCAACTACGCCATTTTTGTCGGCACGCCTCCCTGGTGGCCCGTGGACGCCAGGGCAGGTGGGACATAAAAATTTTAATATTAAGATAGGAGAGTCTTTTAAGGGCCAAAAGGCACTTGGTCCTTGTAGTTTTTAGCTCCAATCTTTAAAGAAACCATTAAAGCAGAGTGGTAGGAAAAAGAAGGCTTTTATTCCCTTTACACAGTGGTTCCAATTGTTGGGTTACAACTCAAAGTAAATGTCCTTAATTAAGGTAAGAAAGAAAACTCAGGTTTAAAGCAAAACTGTTGAACTTCACAGGAATAGCAGTGCTTAGTCAATTAAAGAATGCTCATTTGGCAATTCAAGCAACTCACAAGTCTGGCAAAGACTCTATGCTACCAGACACACAAAGAGTATAATCCATTTCCTGATCTGATAATTCTCCTGCCAGTTCCACTTGCATTGGCTCATAATCAGATATGTCTGACTCTGTATCCCTAGTTTCTTGGGAAACACCTCCAGGGGTTTTATATATCTCTTGCAGTACTTGCCAATGTCCTTGGCCTAGTCTAGGGCGTCGGCCACGTGCTGTATTAGGATTAAATGTGTTCTCTCTTCTTAGAGGTTTTATAGCAGCTTTACCATAGTCTTTAACATTTATAGCTTTCTTCATAGGCATATATTTCTCATACCTTGTATTGCAGCAACAAGCAGGTAAATGGCTTTCTTCAATTGCTTGCCTCTCACAGTCAGCAGCTTGATGAAATCCTTTTCTTTGAAAGTTTGGTTTACCTTGCAGCCTTTGAACCCATTCTCCTGGTAAGCGCCTGCTTCTGCATAAGCCCAGCTCCTGGCTTTCCTGCTCAGCGTGGCTTAGCTTCCCCAGCTGATTCTCCTTTGGCTTCTGCTTGCAATTAGTGCAATGCTTTTGCCTCTTCGGGCAAACAGCTCTCTCTCTAGCTTGAGCTGGTCCCTCCTTAGGTCCTTCCTCAGCTCCTGGTGAGTCACCTCTCACTCCTGGTGATCCTCTAGCTCCGGAGGAATCAGGCTTCCACTTCAACCTCTCCCCTCTCCAGTCTTCCACTCTCCTCTTATAAAGCACTCCTGCCTTTGAGGATTGGGAGCTGGTTGTCAGTTCCTCGTGACCAGCTGGGCGTGGCCCTTCTGTCTCTCTGAATGCTCTCCTGCTCCCTCTAGCTGGTTCCTGTGGATATTGCTACTTGTGCACATCTTTTTTCCTCTGAAAAACAGCTTCTTTTTTCTCCTCTGTGTTTTCATCAGCCCTCGCTGCATTACAATATCTAAGCATTTATTGTTAACTGTATTGATGATTGCTATATATTATATTAGGATCAAACACATATAATCAAGATGGACAAGACATTAAATATAATTCAGGCGCACATAAAATATAACACATTTCAATAAGATTTCATTGTCAGTCGGTCAAAAATGTATTCAATTTTTGCAATTTCCACAGCAAAAAACAACATTAAGTTGAATTCCTCATTCACTCTCCTTGGGTATAAAACCAAAAGGCTATGAATCAACATGGATTTCTTTTTGTTTAAGAGAAAATGCTCACTGTAGCCTCTGTAATCTCAAAGGGGACATTTTTCTGATTGTGTACAGAATTTTAAATGGGCAAGTGTTTTGGGATTTGAACTAGCAAGTTATATTTATTTACTTAAGAATACAAAGAGCTTTTCTACGTGAGTAAATTCTTTTACTTGTATTGGCCTTGACAGAGTTCACTAATCCCATGTGTAACATCTTTTCTAATACTTTTTGAGAACAGTACAGATGAAGGAAAGGAGTAGTTGGTGATGTTTATTTTTTAAAGCCAAATTACTGATTCTGAAAGTGAGAGAGATCTTACCAAATAACAAGAAATGCCACACAGAACTAATGGATGTCTCTGACTGCCTTGTGAGGGGTATAGAGGCGCCATTTGCAGACCAGGTTTGATGTCCTGGGAGGAATGCTGTCTGCAAGGTGCCAAAATCTGAGACATTATGAAGAGTTTGCTTAGACTCATGGGGCCCGATATTTGAAGAGCATTTACAGGGTTTACAGCCTAGTAAACAGTGTAAATGCCTTAGATGGGGATATTCAATGGCACATACATGGGTAGTGCTGTTGAAAATCCCCATCTATGTCCCCTACGCGCCCTGTTGCTATCCGGCTAGCATCGGGGCGTGTCAGTGCAATTCCAGGGTGGAGCGAAAATGGGGGGACGAGATAACCAGGCAGGATCAATATTTTCCTATCTGGTTAGCTTTAGCAGCTTCAGGGTTGTGTGGCGATACCTAGATATTCAAGGTCAGTGGGCAGGGTTATGTGTTGATGTAGTGCATAGCCTGCCCAGAACAATATCTGATGCTGCTGATCCATGCTGGCATGAGTGATACTGCTAAGTATCCCTCCGACTATGTCAAGGGGACTTCATGATTCTGAGAGAGAGGGTGAAACAGATAATTAAATAGGTGTATCAGTTTGCTCGATTTTCAGACAGGACTTAACTGGATTACAGTTTAGGATGTGTGGCCCATGTAATCTGGTTAAGTCCTGACTGAAAATTAGGCAAACCAGATAAGTGTCAAAACATTAGCCAGTTTGTGCCAACATGCCCCCATTCCAGCCATGGACTGCCCCCCACATTAATTGGACAGTGTCGGGGCAGTCTGTGGAGATATTCAGTGGCACTATCAATGCCCTTAGCCAGCTGGCTTCCCCTTGGATGGCCAGCTAAGGGCTATGAATATCGACCCGATTGTTTCTGCATGTTTCCTAAAGCACTATCAGTCAACTTCTAAATGCACCTCAACAGCTAAAGAGTTCCAGAGAAAGAACACTGCACAAGAAAAGGCACAAACATGAATTTCAGCATTACATAGTTGCTTTACAGAGAGTGCACCGAGCAAGTTTGCCATATGTGAATGAAACCAGAAAAACAAAAAGTCGTCAAAGTGGATGGAAAACATACCAAACACCACTGCGACCCCTCCTTTTTTTTAAATTTTGGAAAGACCGGGGAATAAAACTGCACACTTAGCTTTGTCGATTTTAAGCAAACAAGTACTGAAAACGTGAATGAAAACACCAGAAAAACCAAGTTGATTGATGACGTGCCACACGTTTCGGGTTAGTCTCAAGAAATCCTCCAACCCTGCTTCAGGTCTATCTCGTATTGGCTAATCAAATACTTCCACACGAATGAATCAAAGCCAGGGGCATGACTTGCCTTAACTTCTCCGGCGTCTGACGTCACTCATATCAGGTGACAGCTAGTTATCAACTAAAAACACTGCCCATTCTCTGCCCTGAAATACCAAGATCAATTAATCGTGGAATTAGGGTGCAGTGACTGTTATGACAGAACACTATCAGCTACCACAGCTCAGCACTAAAATGAGTGGTATCTGTTTAACACACTTTAATAAAAGAGCCCCTAAGTCAGACCATCTTTAATTTGATAATATTAAATATCATTGCCATGTGGTTTTAATCCAACCCTTCCTCTAGACTTGCTTCTGACTCTTTCTCTCTTTAACTGACAATTTATCTGCACATTGAATTGTCCAGACCATAGTTAGCTGTTTGCTGGGTCAGGAAAAATAAAAGATATGATTTGTCTTGTTAACTCCCAGAATTAAATCAGGTAAAATAGTTGAATATCAGCATTAAGGCTTACAGCACTTTACTATGCTATGATCAGGGCTGGTGCAAGGACTGAAAGAGCCCTTGGTTGGCTCTCCATCCTACCACCCCCACTACCCCACCATGCCCTTTGTCACCACTGGCGCTCCTCTCCAGGGCTGACAGAAGGAGCAATTACCCCTGAAACCGTGATGCAGCACTTACCCTCTATCTCTGGGGCTGCATCACGGTTTCATTCTATTCGATCTGCTGCTTCAGTGCCACCTCCATCACAAACTTCTGATTTATACAAAACCGGACGTCCAGGGCCAAAGCAGTAGATTGAATAGAATGAAACCATGACACAGCCCTAAAGAGAGAGGGCAAGTGCTGCATGACGGTTTCAGGGGTTATTGCTGCCGCTGTTGGCCCCAGAGAGGAGTGTCAGTGGTGGCAGTGGGCATGGGGGTGAGCCCCAGAGAGCCATCGCTCTAGGCGACTGCCTAGTTCACCTAATAGTAGCACTGGCCCTGGTTATGATGGCATGTCTGTGCATATTTCAACCATTTTATAAAACAGAGAATCCTGGCTTGGCCTTGGAAATAAGAAACAGCCATGTATGTTGCTTTGGTAAAAGATGACATTTGAGTTACAAGACTGTGGTAATATGGTGTGCAGTGGGAAGGGTTTTTTTATGCACCACAGACCAGACAGCAGTTCAGGAAAAACATAAGCATTTTTTATTCTGTCCCAGCTAGTTAAATCTCCACAAAGCAAAACCCAGAAGACACAGCAATTCGGTGAAAACAAAAGCAGCTTTAGTGCTGTCCCAGCTTGTTAAATGTCCACAAACTGGTTCCCTTGGCACTTCCTCCAGCCCCAGTTAAAGTTCCTACCTCAGAACTCCTCTGCACAGCTTTCCTTAGAAGGACTTCTGGCTCCATGGGCCTCTTTTGCTCCTGCAGCCTGCTGGGTTCTTAACCTCACCCTGTGAGCCACACCCTCCCAGCCCTGAACTCTGGACTGTAGCCTCTCTTAAAGGGGACTATTGATAATCCCTTTGGAGAAGAAAGGGTAATATTCTATAGAGCCCATCCCAAAGACACTTACATTAACTCATTTTGAGATATGATAAAGAATGAGGAAAGATGTAAATAAATCTCTAAAAAGCAACAAAATTCTGCTGTGTTAATAGTGTACATCCTGGCCCTCTGTGCGTCCGGCCTGCATAGAGGGCATTGCGATTCTGATCCTGCGGGGCACATCTAGCACTGTGGGATCAGAATTGCAAACATGCCTGTATGTGCAGACCAGAATCATGATTCAGCCTAGACTGCACGTACAGGCCTTGCCCAGCTAACTCAGTCAGGACTTTTAAATAGAGCCACAGAGCCATGGTGTCTGGTTGCCATGGCACCATAGCTCCATTTAAAAGCCGCGAAACCCTGGCTTCCAGCAGTCAAAGTGCTTTCCCCACAGCCTGGCCCCCGATCTAGCCTCCCAGGGCCAGGATCGGACAACGGGGAATGCCCTCTGCCCCCTGCTGCTCCTTCCCAGCCCCAGTTCTGCCATTTCCTCCACATTGGGGAAGTTATTCCACCTCGGAATAACTTCCCCGTTCAAGTCACCGGCATAGATGTACAGGGCCAACATTAGAATCAGCCCTATAGGTCTGAGGACAATGACCACCCACTGCCCCCCGTAATGCACCTCCCAATCCACCCCTTTCCCGCCCCTGTCTAACTTCCGCGTACAATGCATGGGGAAGGAGGACAGGGCCAGGAAAGGGACATCCATCCCTGCTATTTGTTGCACGGAATGACCCCCTATGTGTTTACCCTGCTTCTGCCCTTCATATTTCCTAATGCTCACATCTGAATCACACGTTTGGACCACACTGGCAAGGCAGGTGCAACTACTACCTGATCAGAGGAAGGCATTAGTTGTGCCCACATTAGCAGCATGTTTGTGCCGTCTGCATCCACTCACCATCTTAACATTGCTTATTCATATGCTGCTTGGGTAGCATGGTGTTTTTAGTGCTGACAGCTTTTGGCTGCACATTCCTGGTTACTATGTGGCCAAAGAGCATGTTAACCACACACTAAACCCCGTGCTACAGTGCTTTAATAAACATACCTCCTAATCAAATCTCAAATCAGTTCTATGGAGTAATCATGAGATATAGGCCTAAATTTGTTAATATGGAAACATGTTATGAGATATAAATTTGTGACAAACTATGAACTCAAGAACTCAACAATTGTTCTATAATTTGTGGTAATTAAAACAGTATTAGGAAGTTAAGAACTTCTTCAAGAAGCCCATCTTTGATTCCCGAGTTCAAGGGAATTTTTACTATTTGCGTCCATTTCATCTTAAGTACATAAAAGATGAAAGATACAAAAAAGAGAATCCCTGCAAACTCTTGAACCCCCTATCTTGACGTGGAATCTCAGATGTCAGAATTTACAATTTAAACATACTCGAAAAGTAGAGAGGATGGTGTGGGGAAGAAGGGAACTCTTAGTTTCCCAATAGGAAATCACACCGAAAAGGGAAGGTAAAGCATAACAATATAAAAAGGCTCGACAAATCCCAGATGCCAGGTTGCCATGACAACTAAAAAAAAAAAATCAGACCTGGCACCTGGGACTCAAAACACCTGTGCAGCGGCATGAAGATCACAAAGTATTAATGTTTATGTTTATTTGAATTAATGATTGTGGCCAGGACTGGCGCTGGCTGCCCACAGGATCCCTGAGAGATGGAATACTCGTGGGCAGACCACACTGGTCTAGGCCGCAATTGCCACTTTTGAAAGCACTGTTGCCCACAGGGATAGGTTCTGTGTGGATAGAAGTGCTGACTTTGTAACCAAGACTACTTGAGAGCTAGTATCACTTGTATAAAAAAGACAAAAAAACAGACTCGAAGCAGGGAGCGTTCGATTCATAGAAGGCTGAAGACATTTAAAGGGGCAGTAGGTTTAATAGGAATAGTGGGAGGAATGGAGTGCAAGGGCGATGTAAGGGAGGAGAGAAAAGGGGAGCGAGTCTGGGAAGGGAAACATTTGGATGGTGGAGGAGGGAGAGGGAAGAGATGAATGCATGGGAAGTAAGGGGCTCAATATATATGTGCCGGGCTCAATATATATGTGCATAGCTATAAAGGATCAGTTGAGGTCCTGGGAGATGGAGGATGGGTGGGGCCACTGCCTTCTGCTGGCACTGTGCAGTGGCCCATTAAGAGTCCGATTCATTAAGCTTTTCCCATAGCAAATGGGAATGCAATTTTAGTAAATCAGGTCCTAAAACCTGAAAAAGTAACTACGATACACCTTTGTGGGGAGGTGGGGCAAGCACCGTGAATAAGGTTTCAGCAGCCAGCTCCTAAACTTTTAGGCTGCCTCAGTTTCTAATAAAATTTGTCAAGGCCTTCTCTAGTAGATCTTTTGTCATGGTGTATTAACATACAGGGTTTAGCTGATTTTGAAACAAAGTGGAAAAACATTATTGATTGAAGAATGGTGTGTTATTATTTTTTTCTAAATGTACTGTGCTCTATTGCAGTTTTAGTTAATCAAGGAGAAATAAATCCATTTATTGGATTTATCAAATCAGGACGTTGTACTGTTTTAAGAGATGTTTATACACTTAAGCGGCAACCGTTAAGAAAAGAGGTAAGACCCCATTTTTTCTACCTATAAGAACATAAAAGAAAATTAAATGTTGTGGCACAGTGTTCATCTTATGCTATATATTCAGAGGTAGTGGTGTTAAACTTTCAGATAGTATGGTCACAGTTCAGCATCCTTAAATTAAACATATAAATGATCAATTTAGGTGGGGATTTTATAGTATAAGGAGCTGCCTAGATTTACCTACAAACATGCATCAATGTATGTATTTTAGTCATAGAAGTGTGTACAAAGGCTGTTATGTGTGCAAGTGATGCAGTTGCTATTTGGTAAGTATGCACGCACATCTAATTACACATGCTTTCACTCTGGGCCTACACAGGAACTAAGTTTGGGCAGATCGTGAATGAAGCACAAGATTATATGTGCAAATTATAAAAGCCTGTACTTTATTCACCTTCCTTACAAATTTGGGCCCAGTTATTAACCGCATCCCTAGGGCTACCATAAGCGATTGCATCTTAAACTAATGTGCATTTCCAGCCATTTATGCTAGTATTTTATAAAGTCAAGTATGTATGTACTTTACTTTCTAAAACAGGCTTCAAATATGCACAAAGAAATGTGTGTTAACTTGGGAGGAGTTTATAAAATTAATCTCATAGCAGCTAAATATTGCCACCTAATGGATACTTTTAACCCACCCTCATCCTCCAAGCCTGTCCCTTTTTTATAGGGTTAGTACTGGGTCATTTAGGGGCATGTTTACTAAAAACCGCTAATTAGCGCGCCGCAAAATAGCGCACTAAAAGCGGTACTTAAGAGCGCTTAAATGCCCCGCAAACGTGCGATGAAGCCCCGCACACTTGCGCGTCACAGTAACGGGTGCCGCACAAGTACGTGCCCGCAAATGTCCGATAGAGGCGTGGAAAGGCTAACGGAGGGCGGAGGAAGGCCCCGGAGGGGCGGAGAGAAGGGGTTAATGGGCGGGGAAGGGGAGGGGAGAGGCGCCCCGCACATTATCGGGGCTGAATTTCCAAAAAAAAAAATAGCGCGAGTGAATCACTCGCGTTAGAATGCATTTAAAGGGAAGAGAAACCATTTCCGTCAGCAATGTACAGCAAAACCGGGGAAACCTGCAAAACGTGAGCAGTGTGATACATGTGCACAGCACAAAAGTGCAATTATAAATAGAAAATGACCACCACAAAAATATGAAAAATAGTAATTCAGTTGGGGAACAGTTATAGTGATGGGCAAAACTAGATAACACACCCAGTAAAGCTCCAAAAAAAATAAATGATTTATGGAAAGGTGTACGGAGCGGAGACTCGTCCAAAAAACATTTCCCTTTTTCTGGAGCTGTCCTGGGAGTGTTATCTAGGGTTGCCCATTAATATCACTGTTGCCCAGCTTGGATATATGTTTTCCCCCTTTGTTCCGTGGTCATTCCCGGGTTTTATTTGCACGTTTGTCACCACACAGGGTGAAGGAACCCACAGTAAAAATGCATACAGCAGGGTTTGTGACTCCATCCTGCCAGGTTTACTACCTCCAGGGGCTGCACTGTCTCTGTGGCCATAGTGTGGTGCAGAGGACATAGCCATGACCTCTAGGACTAGAAGGCCAGAGGTTCAAATCCCAGCTGGGGCACTTGCCAGCCCAGTCCATATATTTTACCCACCACTAAACAAAGATAGAGCAGACACCCCTGTATTGCAGGGAACATAAGCATGGGGGAAACACCGATATGTTACCCAACACCGCACACACACCACAACAATGGGCATACCTACAGCCAAGTCCCCCAAATGCAGTCCCGTACTGCCACATTGCAATCAGGTCATCTGCTTTTTCTGAGAGAAGCTCATGCCAGCATGTTGGCGCACGAGTACATGTGGTGCAGGGGGCAGTGGCAGCTAGCCACAGAGGACAGAGGCCAAGCCATGTGCAGGCTGGCACAGTCCACTGCAACACACAGGCCCTGCCGGATCCACAGGCATGGACGTTCCAGGGAATCCAGCCAATCTGTGGCTACAAGGTGGTGCAGTGCACACAGACAGTGCATACAAGAACAGAAGGTCACAGGTTCAAAGCCTAGCTGGGGCTATCACCAATCTTTCCCACATATTTTTCCCACAGCTACACAGTGATAGTAAGGACAAACCTTTCGTGGCCAGGACATATGCAATGGTACTACATCTATCTTTTACCCCACTGAGCACAGACACCATGTACAGGGGCAGTACCTAGAGCAGAATCTCCCAAATGCAGTCCTGGTGGGCCACACACCAGTCAGGGTCCATGCTGCCACTCATACAAATGCCTGTGCTGTATATCTATGCACCACCCCCATGGCATGTAGATGCAGCTCATGCATATTCATGAGGAACAGCAGGTAAACCCGATCAGTGTGATGCAAACCTGGACTGGAGTTGGGAATCTCTGCCGTAAAGCAGCAGCCAACAGGGGCAGACACACCCACACCCACACCCACAGGCCCCATTGGCCAATGTCTCCTGGAGAGGCAGAACATTGGACCCTGCGTGCATCTCCCAATACTAGCACCTGCATACCCTAGCAATGTAACCCTACACCTGAGGTATACGGTACACAGCTCTGAGACGCTTGCTAGGAGTACTGGCAGATAGATATCCATACGTTACGCACATATTGCTAGTTGACCCCATCCGAACAATCTGTTTGGTGTTTGCGGTGCGTGCTCCAGCCCTTGCCTCTGATGGTGTTTACCACCCTGGGAAGTGACCCCCAGCAGTACTGCGTAGCATATCCATGCCTTGCCGTGCCCAGCACCGGTTTGGTGGGCAAGGCTAATTACCTCCTCAATAGTAGCACCATGATGGCATAGGTGTGAAATTGCGTGTCTGTCTATACAGTGGGTGTTGGCTGCATGCCCCTTCCACAGCCCACACTGCCAACACTGTTGCCAGTATTGGCCTGCCAATGTGCAAGTAGCAAGGGACCATGGGTATATCTCAGACAGAGTGGACTGACCAGGATGCAGCTGCACAGGGCATAGGGCACTGGCAGGGGCATGGTAGTGCCTGGCCACCACCTATACAGACAGGGTGACCTCTGTATGTGCTGCTGGGGGATCACTCTCACCCTGAGTGTGCAGTGATGGCAGCATGGCTAGGCACCCCCATAGTGCTATATTGTGATTCTCCCATGTGATGTGTATGGGTGTCCTGTGGGGGCCTCTTCATGGACTTATTTGTCTGTGTGTGCTGCCACCCCAGTTGTGGGTGCATGCATGTCCATCAGGACCAGCCAGCAGACTGTTCACAGCTGATATGTGTTGTGATGGAGTGCTGCTGTTGGGGGAAGCCCTGTTTTGTCCACCTGGAGGTCCATGGGGTGGGGGTCCCCACTAGCTGAGCCAGACAGAGATCTCCAAGGTGTTTATGCAGCCACCTACCTATTCCACAGGTTATTGCTGCTTTGGAGCCCTGACATGGCCACATTCAGCCATGGCTGGTGTTGTGGACCTGGTCCTGGGCGCAACATCTCACACTCAGGGTGAGCACAGTAACCGCACAATGTGATGGTGTTTAGCTACTCTTTGCCATTTGTCCACCCACTCAGGACACCCTACCAGGCCGAGGTGCTGTGTGGGTGCACACGGACACTTCCCCCTACCAGGCCGGGGAGCTTTAGGGGTGCATTTCCCATCCTGTGTTCAATCGTGGACAGCTGATTTGCATGTGCAGTGCATCATGGGTACGGGTGGTTCACAACAGCAGACTGTCAGTGAGGTGACGTACAGGCTATCTGCAGCCAGCCAGGGGCTGCTTACAGCTATAGAGCTGTAGCCCACTGGTTACGTCGCTGCCTGTGCAGCCAGATGTCATGGGTTCAAGCCCACAGTGGGGTTATGTGATAGGGATGTCCACAGATTTATTTTAATTTACTGTACATATGTTGCTGCCAGCAATACCACCCTCAGCGTACTGTACCCATAAGGTGCCTCTGAGGGTGCTTTATGGGGCGCCCTATAGGGCACGTTATGGTTGCCAGCCATATAGGGTGCACTATACATTATCCTGTGTCGCAACATACATGCTGCCCTATAGGGGACATTCTAGGGTGCCTTGGCGAACGGTGCACTGTAACATGTGCCTTATGGGCCGCCTTATATTAATATGCTGTGAGAGTGCGTTTGCTAGTAGTTATCACAAAATAAAATTAAAAAGCCTCCTACAGCACTCCACA
Source organism: Ichthyophis bannanicus (assembly GCA_033557465.1). Classification (NCBI taxonomy): domain Eukaryota; kingdom Metazoa; phylum Chordata; class Amphibia; order Gymnophiona; family Ichthyophiidae; genus Ichthyophis; species Ichthyophis bannanicus. Next base: position 1,605,463,074 of record CM066031.1, read on the forward strand.
ACATATAACATACTGCCTCAGCTAGCCTTTTTCACTGGGCATTGTGAGGGATTGAACCCCTGGTCCCTGCACCATTGGTCAGTGTCCTAACCATTGTGCTGTGGCTGTGTTCCTTTGCTTTGGCATCAGTGCGCCGCCTTATGCCCATCAGCGCGCCACCTCCTGCTGCCCACAATTAGTGCGCCGCCTTGTGCCGCCCAAAATAACAGTGCGCTGCCTTGTGCAGCCCAAAAAGAACAGTGCGCCGCCTTGTGCCGCCCAAAAATGAACAGTGCGCCGCCTTGTGCCGCCCAGATAGTACAGTGCGCCGCCTTATGCCGTACAAAACGAACAGTGTGCCGCCTTATGCCGTCCAAAAGTACTTTGCTTCCTGAACCACTTTTACACATTCAAGGTGTTGCCTCAGCTGGCCTTTTTGTTGCACACAATGGGGGATTGAACCTGTGGCCCCTGCACCATTGGTTAGTGTGTTCACCGTTGTGCTACAGCTCTATTCTGATATGTGCTCAGCAGCGCCCCACTTAGCCTTCCCACGCGCTAATGTGGGCCCCGCAAATTAGCGCGACGCGCACACGTACGGTCGGGTTTTTTTCTTCTTTCTGCCTGAACCGCCCACTCCTTATATGGCACATGCACACTACTGCGGCCCCGCACGTTAGGAATGTTTAGTAAACATGCCCCTTAGTCAGCTATTCAGCCCAATACTAATTGCATATGGATTGAAAATACATGAATAGTGAGTTACACATTCTATGGGTGCTAGAGAACATATCAGGCCAACAGCGGATGAGTATCTTAGTGGTTGGAAAAGCAGTTTGCAAATCAAGGAAGCCAGGTTTTAAATCTCACTTCTCCCACCGACATCCTCTGTGACTTTGGGCAAGTCATTTCACCCTCCATTGTACAACTTAGGGACATGTTTATTAAGGGGTATGTCTACTAGAGGGTATAAGGCCTTTGTAGCTAATGCCGGGCGTTAGTGCAAATAGCACCAAGTTAGCTGCAAAAATTGTACGTTATCTGTTTGGAACATGCACAGCATTTCCCCAGAAGATAATGCGGTGAAACTGCAGAGGTCAAAGTGCAGCAGCATCGCCAATACGGCTAACACCAGCCATTGAGGTGACGTTAGCTGTACCTGCGATGTCTGCAAAATATGCAGTTATCGCATGCTGCCAATGTGCGTGGTAACCGCTTATCGCAGGCACAGCCACAGTCCACCCATGCACTCCGCTAACGCAGGGTTTGCAGATACCATGGCAAATTCCCTGTGCTATCTGTATTTGGCCCACATTGTTACCGTGGCACACTTTTTCTGCGTTATTGCTGTATTGACAGCTAATGCCCTTTAGTAGATGTACCCGCAACGTTTAATATGCATTAAGAGCCACTGCATTCATAGACGTTAAAGGGCTGTGGGCACTTAATGAGAATTAATTTAATTAATGTGCATCAGTTTCATTCAAAGTGAAAGTATGTGCCGACTTTTTCTTTGGAAATTAACCCAGGGAATTTATGCATTTGCATTTGCATTTACATCTACTCTTTACCACAAGACGTTTTGTGGGTTCACTGTGGGTATATTCAAAAAGCACTTAAGAACATAAGAACATAAGATATGCCATACTGGGTCAGACCAAGGTCCATCAAGCCCAGTATCCTGTTTCCAACAGCGGCCAATCTAGGTCATATGTACCTAGCAGTTTCCCCAAAAGACACAGGTTCCACAATGCTTATACTGGGTCAAGCATTGATATCTTGGGTCCCTTCTTAATAATGGTTTATGGACCTTTCCTCCAGGAGCTTGTCCAAACCTTTTTTAAACCCAGCTACACTAACAGCCTTTACTACATCCTCTGGTAACAAATTCCAGAGTTTGATTACACGTTGAGTGAAAAAATATTTTCTTTTATTAGTCTTAAATAGTTTACCCTGTAGCTTCATTGCATGTCCCCTAGTCTTTCTATATTCTGATAATGTAAACAATCGATCTACGTTTACCCGTTCCACTCCGTTCATTAATTTATAGACTTCTATCATATCTCCCCTCAGCCTTCTCTTTTCCAGGTTAAAGAGCCCTAACCTTTTTAGCCTTTCTTCATAGGAGTATCCTTCCATCCCCTTTACCATTTTGGTGGCTCTTCTCTGAACCTTTTCCAATAACGCTATATCCTTATAAATGCAAATCTCTTCCCAGCATCGCCTCTGGGAATTACTCTACTCAGCCCAGTGAAAGCTGTGTGTGTACAAACTGTATGGGTTTAATTTTGCGAGCATACAGGGCATGAAATTATATAAAAAGCCTATTTGCATGGTCACAAGAATAGCTTTACCCAGAGAAATGCTTTTGAAAATGACTTTCCATAAAAGAGTTTTTTTAACCTAGTTTCCTCATCTTTTTGATAGCAAAACAACTTTAGTTCCTTAATGAGACCTTTCTAATGTACACATGCAATGAACTGTGTAATTAAGATTAATATAGAAATTACACTTACCTGGTAATTGCAGTTCCTGAAGGGACTCCAGTTTAGTCCTCCACCTCTGGGTTGTGCACCTCCTCCTGCAGCTTGGAGAATGGGCATGTCAAAATCGTGACATCACTGGATGTAGCCTGCTGGTAACTCCCATCATCCCCCAGTGAACTATTGACAAAGTGAACTCAAAGGAGCAACAAATAAGTAACTACAAGTTAAATTCAACTGAATCAAATTCTACCCCCGAATACAAAATCCATTTTATATTTAAGCATTTATTATTATTTAGGTTACATTCTCGCTGCCCCTCAACCTCTCGCTTTCCCTGTTCCACCCCCTACACCGAGTGAGAGAACAGGAAAAGAACATAGCACAGACAGCCATACTCACTGCGAACCATAGACCGAAAGGATCTCTCCATTCTTCGCAACTGGTGGTCGTCTGCATCTGAAATGAGACTTCGAACTGGACATTCTCCTAGGCGGGATGAGGACTAAACTGGAGTCCCTTCAGGAACTACAATTACCAGGTAAGTGTAATTTCTATTTCCTTATCGGTCCTGCAGTTTAGTCCTCCTTCTCTGGGATGTAAAAGAGCAGTAATAATAGGGAGGGACTTCACCATCTAGATGGCAACACCGCCGACTCAAAGCAGATAACCTTTGCTGCCAGAAAGTCGAGCTGGTCACATACATCGACGGTGTGCAGTGACAACCAAACGTTTGCCCTGAAGATCTCCCCCGGCGGAACACAACAATGTTCCGGCTAGGGCGTTGCTTGCGCTCGAATAGAGTGAACTCGTAACCCCGCTGAAACTTGATGCCTTTGCAAATATGTATATATATACATACACCCGTGCACTGACGCAACAGCATCGCGGCCCCCCTTGGAGATAGCCACTCTGGCTGCTGCTACTGCTTTATGGGGACGTCCAAACAGGACGTAGTTTCTGAAAGTTTTGCTATTGCCACCACACTTTATTTATGTCTAAGCGTCTCCCACTATGAACCGAAACGCCTTCCCCTGCCGATTGAAAAACTGGAAAGAACTATAGCTTAGACTAAATTGAGATCCCCCGGTGTCACCAATCCTCTGCGAGTGGGCCGAAGCGTAAACACCACTAATAACACGGAGAAGATTGCCGAGCGCGTCCAGAGCCACTGCCTGTCTGCCACCTCTAAGGCAAGCAGAGCTATTAGCTGGAGTCCTAAAGAGTTGGCCGACAGGTTAATCTTAAAACCATCTTGTAGGAATCGCAACACAAGGGGCACAGAAGCCGATGCCGCGTGTACCAGTCGAAGCGAACACCAGTCCTCAAAAATACGCCATATGCCCCCAATAGAGAGGGATGTGGATCTATATTTATTTATTTATTTTTATCTTTTTTTTTTTTAAACCAAAGGTTGAAATGCTCTCTGCCGAGTGATCCGTCTTCCTTAATCCCACTCCTTTCACTGGCTACACCGAAAGCAAGAACCGGTCCCTCTTAGGAATTCGAGGCGGACCGCGGACAGACCAAGCTTCACCCAGATGTGCCGGCCAATCCAGGACCACTAACAGAACTGTTCCTCGATGGGCCTCGAGGCGCCGAATCTCTCGCCCCATGAGTGTCCACGGAGGAAAACCCTAGAAGTGCAGTGAAACACCTCCATAACCCCTAAGTGCGATGTGATGAGATCAGTTAGATCGACGGGAAAGGAGGCACCCAAATCTGTCTAAAGAGAAAGACAGAATCCAACAACTGCCCCTGCAGAATCAGAGCGCTGAGTCCTTCTGACATTCTCACTCGATGCCTGCTGCCGAAATGATCTGCCTGCGCTGATCGAAGGGTCGCCTTGAGATATCGAATGCCGCGTACCCGTCTATGGGTTATGAGGGTAATGACTCCCGAAGGAATCCTCCACCCCACGGCATCCACCCAAACCGTACGGAGGCCACCTGACACCACTGTGCCCCTACATGGAATGTGTAACGCCAAAGCCGTAAGTAGGCAGTGATCCAGCGAAGGGAACACCGGTCCCGTTTCCCCTCCTGAAGGCCACAGGTCCCGTCCCACCTTGCCTGCTAAGGAAAACCACCGTTGCAGAAATGACCAAAACCCCGCCGAACTGTCTAGTCTTTCCCCACGACCTCGAAGGCCTGCAGCGCCAGACCACCAGTTCGCAGTTCGGGAAGGGGCAGCCATCGGCCCTCCAGACTCGACCAAGCCTCGTGCTTGAAGACTCTTCCACACTGCGCTCCTTCCCCCGCAAGACTCGTATTTGCCGAAAATTGGGGGCCCCAGCAGCTGCTTCACGGAAAGGCCCGTTACGCAAAAGCTCCGGAACCATCCCCCCTAGAGGGAACCTCCTGATGCCCGCTCAGCGAAAACTCGGAAGAGACCAATGGCGCGGCTGTGCCCTTTACAATGGCCGCAAGCGAAATCTGGCCCAAGGAACCCCCTCCAGGACTGGAACCATTGCCCACGAAGGTAGCTCCAGGCTGACAGTACCGGGGCGGATAAAACCTTGCGTAGCAGCTGTCAAGGTGTCCGAGCCCACCGCTCTGGCACGAACACCCCACCCTACGGGCATCGAGTTCCACAGGCATTCGAGCATCCGGGGTATGACTGACCAGCTTTTGGCCAGAAGGCACACCCCACTGAGGCCCCGAAGGGACTTCACACCATGCACGTACCTGCGTGCTCTGAACCACAGACCTTGACCGGATCCCTCGGCCATCAAAATATGGGAGCCCTAAACGCCGTCCATAGTGCACCCCCTCATCCCTGGACTTTAGTGAATTATCCCATCATCGAGGCAAGAGAAACTAAGGTTCCTCCATTCCGCAGTTCCGAAGCAACCACACCCCATGACCTTGGTGACAGTGCGCGGAACCGTCGCCACCCCGGGAGGCTAGCCTAACCTTGTAAGGTTATGAACTGATGAACTGCCCTAATAAAACATGCAAATGTGCCCCTGTATGCTCGAGGGATGGTGCAAACTCCCTCTGCAGATACGCCGACTCTCTCAGACGCAATGGTTCCCTACCAAAGGAAACACCCGAAGACCGCAACATACCTCCTCCAGATCAAGGAATAACTGAAAGGTTCGTCTGTCCTTGGGACCTGTAATCCAACAGAACAGCGCCCAAACATGACAGAACACGAAAGTTGTTACGGATCTGGCTCCCCCCACCTAAGTGCGAGCCACGATCCTAACAGGCCATTCACTGAGCATATACCGCTGGAGGGAACCCATCCGCCTCATATGCCTTATCTGCATAGTACATACATTACATGTATGTGGAAACTGCCTGTTACCTCCGAACTGCAGCTCTTACTCTGTATGTGCACCAGCGTACAGAATTATGATTTTAAAGACTCTCTGGATTGTGTCAAGCAAACATAAAGGCCTAATATATAAGATCTTTCTCTCCTGTCTGTTTAAATAGGGGACAAATTTTGGAAATGCAGGAATTGCTGACACCAAAATCGTGGAGAAGTTTTGCTTAAAATTCCTGCACAAGGGCGCTGTCCTTTAGCAAGAATCACACCCCTGCCCCTTTGACGTGAGGTGACTTGCCCCAATCACCAGGCTACTCTGCACTCTTTATTTATTATTTATTTATTTATTTGTTAATTAATGCCTTCCCTCACATGAACACCAGGGGCCAGCCACATTTTGCCTTTTAAAGAGAGGAACATCTCCTGCCCTAATCCGAGCAAACTGACACATTCCCACCATAGTTTACCGTTTCAGACTAAACTACTCGCTAATTAGCAACCATCTAGGACATCTAACCAGGTACACCGTTGCCTGAGTTCTGCGCTGCTACCCCCATAACGTATGTCTTGAAGCCTTGCCAACCTGCCGGCCTCAAGTCAATGCGCACTGCACGAGACTTGAAGTGCAGAACACTAGGAATGCCGGAGCAGTACAAGCAAGCCACTCCCCCCCGATACCCTCCTATATCAGGGACAGGTATGGAATGGGCTGGGGACACTCCCTCAAACTGGGCCCGGTTACTTAACTGAATCTGCGGCCCCATGTCTGACCATCCATTCAGGCACAAGCCGGCGCAGAAGGAAAGGAAATCAACTGACCCCAAGAGGTATCGTGCTGCATTCCCCGGTGACTGCCCCCCCCCCCCCCGGCATTTCAAACTGCACTGGAGAGCAGACATCTGCACACATGCAGAATCAGAACTGATGGCTAAACACTGCTGGAGGCCATGAGTCGGAGTGCACTGGCCCTCGATAGGGAAACATAGAAGAAACGTTGTCTACGCTTTAAAGTCGCTGATGCACTCCGCGCCCCGCCGTGCCTGCCCATCTGCTGAAGAGGATCCCCATAAATGTAACTCTTGAGCGCAAAACGGGCCGTGGGCTGGGAGCACAGCGGCTACAGACCATATTGCGGAAAGAAGTATTAACCCTAACGGCCAGAGTTAGCACCTCTCTGTGCTTATACAGCGACCGACGCTGCGGTAGGGTCAGAGCCTTTTTTTTTTTTCCCAACTCTCCGGCACGGTAAGGTCTATAAGAGGAACTAGTACTGCTTCCAAGCAATCTGGCCCAAATAATGAAATTAAACAAATCTTCCCTACTTGATTAAAAGAAATAAAAACACTGCCTTCAGGTGTGCCCTATCCGTGCCATTACAAACGCGCGGGAAAGGAGCAAGTCCTCTCAACCATCGTGCTGGCCCGCCACCACCAAAGCCCGCTGATGAGTCCCGGACGTTCATATCGGTCAGAGCTTTGCTCAAACTATAAGAAACAGATTGAAGAAAGATTTTGGGCTGTCTATTTTATCTTATGTGTATTTCGAGGGAACCAACCCGCTACACTGAAGGGACCCGAAAACAAAATAAATCAAATAAATAAATTAAATAAATTAAAACAATTAAAAAGAAAGGATGCCTCCTCTCTACAACATGACAGTCCCAGAACGTGGGCCGCTGCCAACTGTCGCCACGCAAGGACAGAAAATGGCGCCAAACCCTGCTGGGCTCATCTTAGCGCCCAAACTCAGATTATTTAAATTTGAAGATAAATGTCCTTTGGTTTCTCAAGGCCTTAACTGCTGTGCCGAACTGGGAGCTCCGTAGCTAAAGAAAAAAGGAGACCGGTTCTGAAGCCGCGATGCTGCCCGACCCAGACATGAGCGGCCGTCGCTGCGAGAGCCGCTTTGCTAGCTTACAGATTGAAGACCTTACTCTGCCACTGCGGAAAGCCGCCGTCACTGACTCCCACACAGAGTGCTGGTACGGCCTGCGGAGCTGTCCCCCGTACAGTCCAGGGGGAGAGATCCAAACTGGCAAGCTCATAACGCTGAGGCCCCAAAGGGAAAAGCCAGCTATACAGCTATACAGCTATACAGCCTCACCGACTAGTTCTGTTAAAGGGACAGCTCCTCAAATTACCTTAACTACTCAAGTGAAAATAAATAAATAAATTTAATTTAATTTAAAGGGGAATAATTATTTTAACCTAACGAAAGCAATTAACTTAAATAACGCAAATAAATTAAACTAGATGATTTAAGGTTTAAAACTCTAAACCCTTCCTAAATTGCTCCTCCTCTGTACAAGTGAGCCTAGGAGCTAGGCTCACCACGTCCTCCTGTTGCATGGAGACTGGACACACTGGGGGATGGTGGGAATTACCAGCAGGCTACATCCAGTGATGTCACGATTTTGACATGCTCAGTCTCCAAGCTGCAGGAGGAGGTGCACAACCCAGAGGTGGAGGACTAAACTGGAGGACTGATAAGGAAATGTTAATTAAAATGAAAATAATTTAGTTATTTATTATTATGTGCATTATTTAATGCATGCTAATGAATCTTCTCAGGGGAATCTGAAAATGCTAAAAATACTGGGCCCAATATTCGAAAGGTATTTACATGGTTTATAGACCTGTAAACCATGCAAATGCCACTGAACGATATATTCAATGGTCTTAACAATGCTAATGCAGTTGAATATCCCCAATTATCTCCCCTACATGCCCCAATGCTAATTGCTTAGTACGGGGGCGTGTTATGGAGTGGAGCAGAGGTGGTGACAGTCGCTAACCAGGTAGTGGCGATACTGCACCACTACCCAGTTAATGACCTGAGTGTAAAACTAGGCAAAGCAAAAGCTGGCCTAGTTTTACCCATGGGAGCTAACCGGGCAACGGTGCAATATTGCCACTAACCAGTTAGCTTCTGCGGCTCCAGGACATGAGCGGTAATCCTAGATATTCACTGCTAGGACTGTATATGACCCTGGCATTGAATATCTGGGGTTAGAGGTTGGTGGTAGTTGTGCCCAGGGCCGGATTTACCTTGAGTGAGGCCCTATGCCAACAAAAATTGTGGGCCCCCAGAAAAGATAAAAACGAGCACGCCGGATCAGCTGCGCGCTGTTGGCCCTGACGTCATAATTAAACTGGGAATCCCAAAAGCCAAACTTGGAATGTACAACACTGTAGAAATAAAACTATACATTAATTTGCTCTTGTACTACACAAAGCGCAGACGTTAATGATGCACATTTACCAGAGCTGACATATTCCAATTAATAAATTCAAATTAAAGAGATATTTTTCTACCTTTTGTGCATTTTTTTTCAGCTGCAATTGCTCCAGCCACTTTCTTCTGGTTTCTTCGTGTCAGCCCACCTCCAGTCTTAACCCCCCCAGCCCATTTCCAGCCCCAGCCCCCCCCATCGGCTCAAGTACAATTTAATTTAAAAAAAAAAACGCTGGCTGCTGCCGCGGCAGCATGGACTGTCCCGCGGGGCCCCCTCTGCCTGCTGAATCCGTCCTTCCCTCCCTCCGTGTCAGCTTTGAGAGGCACGAAGGGAGAGTGTCTCCCTCGCGTCTCTGTTAAGCCCGCAGGGGCTGATGGGAAATTTCCCATCAGCCCCTGCGGGCTTAACAGAGACGCGAGGGAGCCACTCTCCCTTCGCGCCTCTCAAAGCCGGCAGGGAGGGAGGGACGGATTCAGCCGGGCAGAGGGGGCCCCGCGGGACAGTCCATGCTGCCGCGGCAGCAGAGGGGGCCCCGCGGGACAGTACATGCTGCCGCGGCAGCAGCCAGCGTTTTTTTTTTAAATTTAATTTTAAGAACGCTAACAATTTTTTCAGTTTTTGTGGGCCCTTGTCAGCTGTGGGCTTAACAGAGACGCGAGGGAGACACTCTCCCTTTGCGCCTCTCAAAGCCGGCACGGAGGGGCTCAGCCGGGCAGAGGGGGCCCCGCGGGACAGTCCATGCTGCCGCGGCAGCGGCCAGCGTTTTTTTTTTTAAATTAAATTGTACTTTTATTAGATAACTTTTTGGTGGTGGTGAGAATCGAGGAGGAATGTGACACATTCTATATACCCTTTCGATGTCTAGGACATCTGCACCTTGCCCACTCACAATCTTAAATGACAGAGGTGTAAGGCAGGGGTCTCCAAATCCAGCCCTGGAGGGCCACAAACCAGTCAGGTTGGCAGGATATCTCTAATGCATATATATCTCATGCATATTCATTAGGGATATCCCGAAAACCTGACTGGTCTGCGGCTCTCCAGGACCAGGGTTCCCCACCCCTGCATTAGACACACCTAGGATACAGCTGTGTCCTGCTGTATGTCCCGTTCAAGTCTAGTCCCTATGGGCGCTGTTGCACCCAGACCAGTGCATATCCTGTGTTGGTGCCATCATTACCTGCTGTAGGTGAAGGGGGGGGGGTGGTGTATGGACCCATAGGCAGATTATGTACCACCACACAACCCACCCTCTGGGGCTCAGGGTGGGAAACAGGATCACCCACCAATAGATCCACAGTCTACCACCCTGCAATGGCAGAGAGGACCAGCAACAGCAGTCCTGCTAGGGAACAGACAGAGCGGCACACATCCATAACGCAATAGCAGACAGACAGTAGGCCTGGAAATGCTCAGCTGCCCCCCACCATTATCTGACATTCTCCAGCAGCAAGCCTCCAGCCGCTGCACCCTGCAAGGTGTTCCAGCAAGACAGCATACTAGCTGCAGACAGTCCGCCAGCTAGTTCATAGTCCTTGAGGAGATGCATGTACCCGGAACGGGGATGTCAGCATACACACCAAGCAGATAGATCAGTGATTGGGCCCCAAATGGAATCCCATATATATCACATGAGAGAAATGTTATACAGCACTATGGGGGAACCTAGCCATGCCATGGTCACTGCTCAGTCAGGGTGAGAGTGACCTCCCAGCAGGACATGCTGTGGCCACACTGTCCGTGCAGGTGGTATCGGGCACTACAATGTCCGAGCTATTGCCCTATGCCTGCGCAGATGCGGCAAGGCCAGGCCACCCTATCCAGGCTATTCCCATGGTACCTTGCTCCTCATTATGCACATTGGCAGGCCAATACTGGGAACAGTTCTAGCAGTGTGGGCTGTGGAGGGTGTTAGAAGCCACCACACACTGGATAGACAGACACACACTCCCCACACCTATGCCAGCATTGTGCAACTATAGAGGTATTGGGCAGCCCAGGCCACCACACCAGTCCTGGGCACAGTGCAGGCATGGCTATGGTACGCACTACTGTAGGAGTCACTCCCCAGGTTGGTAAACACTGTCAGACACAGGACCTGTAGCACAATCCATAGACATCAGAAAGGTTGCTATGATGCAGCTCACTCAAGAAATTGTACTTAACCTAGGAATTGCTATCTGCCAGTAATCATAGCACCCTTTTGATAGATGTGTACCATATTCCCAGGTTTAGGGTGGCATTACTACGGTATGCATGTGCTAGTATTGGAAGATGCACGCAGAGCCCAAAGTCCTGCCTCTCCAGGAGGCTGTGGATAATGGGGCCTGTGGGTGCGGGTGTGTCTGCCCCTGTTGGCTGCTGCTTTACGGCAGAGGTTCCCAACTCCATTCCTGCAATGCCAAACACTGTTCGGGTTTTCATGCTGTCCCTCATGAATATGCATGAGATACATCTGCATACTATGGGGGTGGCGCATAGAAATGCAGCACAGGCATCTTCATCAGAGGCAGCATGGAACCGGAATGGTGTTTGGCCCTCCAGGACTGCATTTGGGAGGCTCTGCTCTAGGTAATGTGAATGTTTATGGTGTCTGTGCTCTGTAGGGTAAAATGTGGGTGTTTTGGGCATTTTTACGTCATCTGCAAGAACGGTTCTGTCTGTATTAGCACGTTATAGTAGTGGGTAAAATATGGGGACTGGGTTGGCAGAAACCACAGCTGGGACTTGAACCTGTGACCTTCTGCTTCTGAATACATTGGTTCTGTGCACTGCACCACCATGTTCTCACAGAGATGGTGCATTCTCTGGTGCTACCATGACTGTTGGTCAGACAGGGCCTGTCTGCTGCAGTGCACGGCACCCACCTACACAGGGCTAGGCCACGGTCTGCTGTGGGCAGCTGCCACTGCCCCCTCCACCACCAGTATTCCTCAACCACCATGCTGACATGCCCTTCTGCTGGTGGAGCTGGTGTTGCGCAGTCCCAGGCCATCCAGTGTGCAGGTAGGCGGCTGCCTATGGTGCGGGTTCTGGGGTAGGGGTGCCTGCATAGCTGTCCACGCTTTCCCCCAGCACCACTTGCCAATGTTCCGTGCCATTGGGGGTACCTGCTGGGTACTATTCCCTGTGACACTGTGGGAAGCACACTCTTGCCCATGTTGGGCCCTCAGCAGTTGCTGTCTGGCTGCTCTACTGTTTCAGCATTCTTATGGGCCAGCTAGGAATCACCCTAGTCCCCACTATGGCCCAGCTGCACCACAGCATGTGACGCCTGCAGCCCTCTGTATCCCCTTTTCCAGCATCTGCCCGGTTGCCCGTTCCGACATGCCTGCCCTGATGTTGCGGGACATGTGCATGCCATAGGAACCCTGTCCGATGGTGGGGAAATCCCTGAGCAGCGCTATTTCACTGTGGGCCCATGCACCTTGTATGGACCCTTCCACGAATTATATCTGTTCTATGGAGCTTACTCGGGGGAGGGGGGGTTGATGTTTCTCATTGCTACCACTATTGGCCAGCTTGGTTGTTGTTTTTTTCCAGTTTGTTGTGGTCATTTTCAGTGTTTCTGTGCCCTTTTGTTCTGTGCACATGTATCACACTTATCACCTTTTTTTGGTTTCCCTGCCTAGGCTGTACATTGCTAACACGTAAATGGTTTCTCTCCTCTTTAAAGTGCTTTTACCGGTAGGTTTTCATTCGCGTTGGATTTCAGCTCTGAAATTCAGCGCGTTGGTGTGAAGGGAGCCTCTCACCGCCCACTCTCCCCCCATTGACCCCTTCTCTCCGCCCTCTCTCCACCTTCTGCGGTGTTTTACCGCGCCACGGAGCATTATGCTCGTTAGCATGTGATAGCGCACGCTATAGCGCATTTACGATCATTAATGCACTATAGCGCGTGCTATAGCACGCTAACAATCATTAACATCGTACAACGCGCGTTATTCACGTTTACTGCAGTTTAGTAAACATACCCCTAGATTTTCATACTAGTGGGAACTTTAACTTTGGACCCTTGACCGATAAAGATGATATTGATGACTTTATTGAATCTTTTGATCGTGTAGCTCATATTAGTGGGTGGCCTAAAGAGCAGTGGGCCGCGCGCCTAGCCGCATCCCTTACAGGGGAGGCCTTAGCCGCATATTGGGCCATGCCCGCAGAGCATGCTAATAATTATGAAGAGCTGCAAAAAGCCATTCGAGATAGGTTAGGTATGACTCTCTTAGTATACCATAGGCTCTTGAGAAATGTAAGGCTAAAGCCCAGTGAGACGCCTAAAGCCTTATGTCAGCGCGTTAGAAGTCTAGTAACTAAGTGGTTAGCACCCGAAGGGAAGTCTGTGGACTCCATAATTGATTGCATTGTGTTAGAACAATATATGGCGGCTGTACCAAAAGACATCCATACCTTCCTGATACTCCAAAATTGTCAGAACCCACAAGAAGCAATAATGCTTACGGAACTCTTCATGGAGGCGGAGTTGACTGCCCGAGAAAGTGGTAGCGCTTCCAAGCTGACAATATCAGAGGTATCAGAAAGGAGGACAAAACTGAGGAAGGATCCCATGAAAGTTTGTATGCCCATGTTAAAATCTCAGGTTGTAACAAGGAAATGCTTCCGATGTGGTAATCAAGGTCATTTACAAAAAGACTGTAATTGGAAAACAGCACTGATGACTGCAAACACCCAGAGAGTCAGGGAAGGTTTCATATTATTAGTGGAGGTACAAGGTGTTGTTACTGATGCGCTCTTGGACTCTGGTGCTGATCAACCATGATGTCCAAGGCATTTTGGCAGCAAATTGAAACACATAGTGAGGCAGTTCCCAAGCAACCTATTAATGTTGTAAAGATAAGGTGTATTCATGGTTCGGCATCCTCTTACCCAGTTTACCAACTCCTAGTGAAAGGGTTAGGCCTGAAGAGGGAGATACCACTAGCTGTGGTCCCCAGACTGCCTTATAGTTTAGTGCTGGGGAGAGATTGGCCACAGTTTCACAAAGGCATAGAACAGGGTTTACAACCAAAGAAGGCCATGGTGTCTACGAGGGCCCAGTCAAAACCCCAGGAAGAGGGGGAAGTATCCATAGAGGAAGCAGTAAAAGATCTTCTGTCACATGAAGATCTGGTAACTTCCTCAAGAGATAAAACCTGGAAGGGAAGAGCAGAAAAACGTAAGCAGAAACAGTCAAGGTCCCAAAATAGAGCGGAGGCACAGGCCAGACAAGGGTTACCGTGGGTTCCAGCTGAGCTGGTGGATAAATTCCCGTCCTTCCCCAAGGAACAGCAGGCAGATTCGGAGCTGACCCATGCTTTTAAATATGCCCAGGAGGAGAGGGACACCTTGCCTAGGTTCCTTTTGGAGCAGGGAATATTATATAGGGAGAGCCTAGATCCTAGAACAAGAAGTAAACGTAAGAAGCTGGTAGTGCCCACGACGTTCAAAAGCTTAGTTTTAAAGCTTGCACATGACCACCCAGTAGGGGGTCATAAAGGGATAAAGGGAACCCTGGACCAAATTTTGGCCCGCTTTTATTGGAGCCTTTTTAAGGAGAATACAAAATTCTGTGAATCTTGCCCCTCTTGTCAACGTGTCTCCTCAGTGCGTCCAAGGGAAGTGCCCCTGATGCCCTTACCGATAATTACAATGCCCATTCACAGGATAGCCATGGACATTGTGGGACCACTAATACAGACACCCTGTGGGTTCCAGTACATGGTAGTAGTGGTAGACCAGGCCACGAGGTTTCCTTGGGCTGTTCCACTCCATAATATATCAGCGAAGGCAGTAGCGGGGGAACTGATAAAACTATTCTGCGAGGAGGGTTTTCCCCGGGAGGTACTTACTGATAGAGGCAACAATTTTATGGCTAAATACTTAGCCCAAGTGTGGGATGCCTTTGGGATTCAGCATATAAAGACCTGTGCCTATCACGCACAGTCAAACGGATTGGTCGAGAGACAAAATCAGACACTGAAAAAGATGTTAAGGAGAAGTTTAGAGGGCAATATGGCCAACTGGGACACCATGCTCCCGTTCATCCTATATGCCTGCAGGGAGCAGAAGCAAGCCTCTTTAGGGACTTCACCATACGAATTGATGTATGGCCGTCCTCCTTGAGGTATCCTAGATATACTGCGAGAACAGTGGATAGAGCCTGGAGCGGAGGAAGTGGGGGTGCCTCAATTCTTAAGAGACCTGAAGGGTAGGTTACAGCGAACATCCCAAATTGTGGAGGACAATTTAAAAATGAGCCAGTTAAAACAGAAAAAGTATTATGACCAGGGAACAAAACCTCGCCAACTGGCAGTTGGTGAAAAGGTTATTGTAATGGTGGCAGGGGCCACTCCAAAATTCGAGAGCCAGTGGAAGGGGCCTTATAGGGTGGTGAAAACCGTAGGGCCACTCTCATACTTAATCGAAAATAGGAGAGGCCCCCAACAGGTCTTCCATGTCAATGTGTTAAAACCCTGGCATGAGAGAATAGCCAAAATAGACCCAAGAACAGAAAGGTGGCGGAACAACACCTATGGCCCGGCTAGAATCACGAGCTGTGCAAGAAAAATGTTGCCAGCCCGTGATGTCTTAAGGGGGAGGGATCTGTGGTGATGAGAGTGATCAGGAAAGAATGGAAGTAGAAGAAAATGGTACTTGTGCCTTTAAAACTACTGACAGCCAAGCTTTGCACAGAGGGAGAAAAACTACTTTGAAAAAAAGTCAAGCTAAGCCACGCCCTAGCTCTGATGAGGAGGCAGGCTTGCTTACTGATTATGAGCACACATGCAAAGAAAAAGGTGTGGCAGGAAAGAAACAGGTTTTTAAACCCGTCTCTAGACAGAGCAGAGGGGAGAAGAAGAGAGAGAGCACACGGAGCCTACAGAGTTCACAGAGGAGTTCTCAGCGTGCATGGAGGAGTTCCCAGGAGGAAGAGAGTTCCCAAGGGGAAGAAAGTTCCCAGGAGGAAGGAGCTCAGAGAGTTAGGAGAGCTGAGAGCCACGAGGAGGCTGACTTCCAGTGGCTGAAGGCTGAAAGCAGAGAAGGAAGCACTCCATATCTGAGAAAAATGCCCAGACCTAAAGCCAGCAGACGGTTAGTTGGAAAGGCTACAAACCAGCTGGAACAGGTACCTCTCTCCAGTATTGAGGACCCTATGCTGAAAGGTCCAACTGCTAGAAGGTGGGTGGATATGTTCCTTTGGGGAAAGAACCGTAACCCAGCCACAAGCAGGGCAGTAAATGTGCACACAGTAGAGACTTTAATGCAAGCATTAGAGGGAGGGAAAGCTCACTCCTCGAATGTAACTATTCATGACCAGAAACAGAAGTTATGGAATGAGTTTTATGAATTCCTACAAGCCAGAAAGTTTGAAGAAGCTATTGAGTCCAGAGATAAGCCAGCGGTAGTACCATAACCCATGCAGATTGATTGCTGTGAGACACAATCCATTCCAGAGGACTCTCCAATGGATTGCTCTCTTTGCTTTAAAGAAGCTTGAAAAACTTGTAAGCAGAGTTAAAAGCAGGTTTTGAAAAAGATGAAAATTACCTTTGCTGAAATTGCTTATAAGGCTGTGTTGTGTTGTGCTTTATTGAAGATAACAGTTTTGTTAAAGAGACTTGGGCTCAGTTTCCTTCAGTTCCAGTTTGCCTTACTTTACTCTTGTGTTATTGGAGAAGTATCCATTGTGTTTGTGTGCCGAGCTTTAATGCGTTTGGAAATCCACAAAATAAATATTCTTGTTTGCCTCAACCAAGGGTTGCACAACTACAGTTTGTCTTTGAATGTGAATTATCAACTACAAGTCCCAGGGTGCATTGCTGGCGACAAAGAATAAGGTTGCATTTAAGAATAGACAAAAGTCATTCCATAGCTGTAAGCTTTAGGCCCAGGCTAGGGTCCCACAATATTTATATAATGGGAAGCTAGATATGTGTGGTCCATTATAGAAGTGCTGTGATCAGAGCTGTCTCAGGCTAAGTCATGGCATCACAATAAATGTCACTCATCAGAAAGGACAACTTTATTGTGGCAGATGCTCAAACAACAGAGATTGCCCCAGGGCTGCAAGGAGGTCCATGTGAATGCATATCAAAAACAAAAACTCTAGCTGGGCATCTGTCAGCAATTTAATGCCATCTACCATTGCAACAGAAAGCCCAAGGACCTCAAATTCAAATGGAGGGAGGTCAAAAGGAAAGCCAAATTCAGGGCCCTGGAGCAGATGGCCAGCCATAAATCTGGAGCAATTAGTGTTCCAAACAATTGATGAAGAGACTTTGAGGGAGTTGGAGACCTGGATATACAAGATTAAGAGCCTTCCAGGAACACAGTGAGTATCTGTTGCACACCTTCCTACACCTGTCCCCCCTCCCTGCAATCCCTGCCACCCATATTGCAATCTGCCCCCCTTCCAGGTACTTTGTGTGGTCATGGAATCACCTATCCCCCCCCCCCCCCAGTGCAGCAGGAACACCCATTGTGGGAATATGCGCCTGATTCCCTGACAGGGGTGCATGCAGTGTGGGAGAAGTGGGTCACAGTCACCATTAGTGTCTGACAGGCATGTGATTTGGTTGTCCCTACTCCCTGAAGCTGGATTGCTGCACTGGCAACCTCACCTCCAGGCCACTCTGTATGCAGATGTCATGAACCAGAAAGGTTCCCTAGAGTGGTCTTGCATCTCTCCCCACAGCACTTTACTATTGAAAAATATGTGTCAGAACATCTGAAAGGGGCCTCCAAGGGACACAGTCCAGCTGCTAGACCCACTGTTAAAGAGGTGAGTGAGAAGATCCATCTCAACTCTGATTCTTTGGGCTCTTCTTCCTAGCTCTACACTGGGCTTATTGCCACCCTCTTGACTAACTGTTGTTTCATCACTTGTCAGTCCCTGTATAGTTTGCTATATCTGCTTTGGGTTGGGGCCAGTACACATCTATAACCATTTGGGCTTTTGGTGCAATTGCATTCTGTGCATGTGGTGATGGAATGTGCACAGATGCCACTTCTAGACTCTGCACCTGGCCATGGCCCACTCCCAAGATGCACTATTGAACATGTGGCTTGCTGTTTACATGAAAAGTGTGTGGTATTGGATGGCACAACATTTTTACCCTATCCATGTCACTTCTGGCCACATCCATGGCCCTCTCTGTAGTGTGCTGCAGTCCATGTTTGCCAGGGTGCTGCAAAGGGGCAGTGGCCACCACTCAGATTGACATCCACTGTCACACACTCTGGAATACTGCATCAGAGGGTATATATGTGTGGCAAATGTGCACACCACGAACATTATATGGAGTGGGTACAACTGCAACATGGTTACTAATTACATGTCATGCCCTACTCACAACAGATGTACAGTCTGCAGCTGCCTTGGAGGGCAGCAACACAGACCCCCAGAAGCCAATACCCTAGACATAGTTCTATGCTATAGACTATCACACAGGACAATAGTGCCAGGGAAAAAAAGGTGGTGGAGCTGGAGTCCATAAGCCTGAATCATCAGGGCTCCAAGGGTGTTGATATGGCCATTGCCCAGGTAGAGGAGGACCAGGATATGATCGAGGATCCTGATCTATAGTTTCCACCTATCTCTCCCTTTGATGATACACAGGGAGCTGGGGATGGTGCAGAAGTAGATGACAGCCAAGAGGTCTCTAGCACTTGCCGCCAGTCTCTGCAACTTCTAAAGTTTGCCAAATGCCTCCTGCTGTACAATCCTGAACACAGGCATAACATGTTGTTAAGATGAATCTGCCGAGTTGGTCTCTCATCCTCCAAGAATGCAACATCAAACTCCAGAAGAGGCACCTGCAGGCAACAGAGGGCATACATGTGGCCATGCAATGATCTGCAGCTATTTATGCACCCACATGCCTTTACCTCTGGATGCTACTATATTGTCCTGTGTGCCCCTTTCTGCATGGGCCCCAAAGAAATGGGCATCTTCACTGTCTGTCATCAGCACCATCACCACCTTCTAACTCTGCCACATCAGCACCATCTGTCCAAGCACCATCCCCTCTCCTCTAACATTCTTGGACCCATACCCCATTGAAGGGAAGAATCCCTTAGCTTTCCCCCTTCCATGACGCCTCTCAATAGTCTGATGTGCTAGATGATGTCTCCAACAGCTTCTTAGAGTCCAGTGAGACATCAGCCAGCACATTTTTATGCTTACAAAGTCAGAGTTAGGAGGTTAGAGTAGGCGGTAAGATGCAAAGGGGCAGGGGATGGGAAGGGGATGTGGGAAGAAGTAACCCTCTTTTCCCTTAGGCACCATTTGAGGGCTGATAGGGGGCTTCTAGGAAGGGGGTTTTAGGGGAGGGCATGGGCTGCCTTCTGGTGGGTAGATAGGGGTTCTGTCTACTTGGTGGGGGTGGGTTGTTCAAGCTACCACTGGACTGGTGGGGGAAGGGTCTGACCAGTGCCTGGGGGTGGGGATGGGGATGCCTGTGTCAAGAAGAGGGGGCTTCACAGGGATGGTGCTGGCGAGTGGGGGTGGAGTTGGGAGATACAGACTAGGAGGGACATGGGGTGCATGGGGAAGGTGGAGAATGGACAATTTATTGTTTATATTTTGTGCATCTGTAAATAAGAACCTATCTTCATATGAAGTGCCTGTGCATGAGGTCATCTCTTGCTGTAACACTTATTTAGTGCAGTTATGTGGTCTCTTCATGCCTTGGACCCTCTCCATCTGAATCATGGTCAGGGTCTGCTGCATCCTATTATTTAGGGCATCTTAATGCCAGATTGTGGACCATGCAACAGGTCATGAAGATCTGACATAGCCTGTCAGAGCTGTACAACACTTTACCCCTGGATCAATCAAGGCACTGGAAGCAGCTTTTGAGCTTCCCAAATGTCCTCTGAATGATAGCATGTGTATTCTTTTGGGTGCTATTGTAGCATTCCACTTTCTCTATGTGTGGTGCCACAATGAGGGTCATTAGCCAACGCCTTAGTGGGTAACTTCTATCACCTATATATGTGGGGGAAATGGGGATAAATACTAGTATATTGCTGCAGGGTATTTTAGATTCTGGGTGGGCAAAGAAGTCCTGGGATTTTTGGCCCAAGTACTGCAGCTACCAGGATACACTGCAACCTTCATACACGTCTAGATGATGGAGAGGGCTGGTGGAAGGCTTATGCATCAGCCATCCAATGGTGATATCTCCACTCTCAAACCTCTCATAAATGCCAGAGTGGGTGAGCATGTAGAAGTTATGGCAAGAACTCGGAAACCCGAGGAAGACATCTGTTCTCACTCCCTGTGCATTGCAGACCACCTGAATGTTGAATGAGTGGAATGCTTTCCTGTTACGGTAGGTATCATTCTTCTTTTGTGGGGGCCTGAGGGACACATGTGTGCAATTGATGAGTCCCAGTACCAATGGTAAGCAGGCCACCTCATAGAATTGGATCATGTTTTGCTGCATCTGCTGCATAGCCTGTGGAATAGCTACATACTCGGCAGTGTCGGTTAGAAAGACTCTCAGGAACTGAGAGATGCACCAAGAGATGGCTGACTGGCCAAGACCCATAGTGACTGGGAACACAGACTGGAAACTGCCAATAGCAAGGAAGGCTAGGGCCATGGTGACCTTGAGATGGGTGGGCATGGGTAGACCACACTGTGTGGTGGAGCAGAAGAGCAGTGGTAGCTCCTGGCAGAGATGGTAGATGACTGTCTTGTCAAAGTGGAAGCTGGTGAGGTACTGCTCATCTTTTGGGTCCATGAATTGGGTTTTGGAACTGTAGACCCTGTGATATGAGTGGCTCCTGGTGGCTTTCCTGCTCTCCTTGTGGCTGTCATGCAAGGCCAGTGCAAACAATGCGTTAATGTTATCCATGGCTGCTACCTCCCTTCATCAGCACCCAGTGACTCTCACCACCAGGACCCACAGCACTGTACATTCACCTACAGTACACACATATACACACACACATACAGGCAGCCGGGAACCACAGAGGCTACAGGGAACACTGGAGCTGGGGCACCCACAAACATGCAGCAGAGAACTGGGCAGAGGTACAGATGCCATAGGGAACACTGGGGCACAGACAGACAAGCAGCAGGGTACTGAACAGTGGTACAGAGGCCACAGGAAACACTGGGGTATACAAAGGCATGCAGCAGGGAACTGGGTTTCATGGGGGTTGGGGGTCAGAGTGGCATAGATGGGGGAGGGAATGGTGGACTGGGACTCTGGCAGGGTCTTAGAAAGTGGGAGGGGATAGTTTGGAAAAGGGCACAGAATACACTGCATGGGAGCAATCAGGAGATCAAATGACACCTATGTGGGCAGAAATGACAGTTAATTTGCGATCTGTGCCCCTATGCTGGAGTTGAGGAGTAGCCTAGTGGTTAAAAAAGCAGTCTAGGACCAGAAGCACCAGGGTTCAAATCCCACTGGCACTTCTTGTGGCCTTGGGCAAGTATCTTAACCCTCCATTGCCTCATGTAGAAACTTTCCTAGTACCTGATTGTAACACTCCTTGAACTACTACTGGAAAGGCAATTGCAATGTGCTCTCCATGTCCACAGTTCATCCCTAACCCACTCCATCATGCAATGTGCAGTAAGAACATAAGAAATGCATACTGGGTTAGACCAAAGGTCCATGAAGCCCAGTATCCTGTTTCCAACAGCAGCCCATCCAGGTCATAAGTACCTGTCAGGTTCCCAAAAAGGTATACAGATTCCACAATGCTTATCCTAGGGTAAGCAGTGGATTTCCTTGGCCCTCTTTAATAATGGTATATGGACCTTTCCTACAGGAACTTGTTTAAACCTCTTTCAAATCCAGCTACTCTAACAGCTGTTACTATATCCTCCAGTAACAAATTCCAGGGCATTAATGTGCAGTAGCTGTAATGGTATGGTAATGATTACTCCAGCCCCCATGCTCACAGTTACTACATGCTAATTGCTGCTTTAACCTAACAGCACACTTTGGCTAGACATATGCCATGATGTAAAAAAATCGACCAACAAAACCATTTCTGTTCTATTTATAACCATACTTACATTGTTAAAGTTTAATTACTGTATGTTGGTTATACTCTACCTTATGTAGATTTATTTTGGAAAATCAAAGAAATAAATCTGAATAAGTAGAAATAAAGAAGGATCTAACATCCTCCTTATACTGTATGTATCATCTATAATAAGTGCATTCCATGATGGTTTGCTGAATAGAAAAACATATTAACTCATATCATCTTCACCCCTGCTGTGCCATCTTGTATAATTGCCTGAATTTTGATGATCTTATTTTACTAAGGGGGGTAGTAACTAAAGTACATTAAACAAATATTGTTTGCCCCATGATAAAGGGCAGTAGCAGGTGTTATTTTATTGTAGTGCTTAAATTCAACCCAAGCAATAGTAGAATGAGACCCACTAGGGGGTCACAGGTTGCATTTTGAACCTGGCACCACAAAGGGCAGGAGCGACTGGGGATTTCGCCTGCTTCAGCACCTCCTTAACCGTAAGGGATCTTGATAATAGACCCCTGGGTTGGCAAAGGGATATGGGAGTCTTCAAGGAGAGGTCTTGCTATTTCTTGATTGGGGATCCAGGCATGGGAGTCTTTAGGAGGGGGAGACATTGATATTTGGAATTGGAATTAGAAGGGGAGGGGAGGGTAAGCTGCCTGTTAGCTGCAGTCAGAGGTAGGGAGACCCCCAGACTATGCACCTCTTCTTTCAGGTCAAACCTTTTAAATTTGCAGCCTAGAGCATAGGACCATATGTCAGTCACCCATTGCTCTTGGCTGAGAAAAAAATGCTATTTTTCCCTTTGCTTAACACAGCTTGTGGTGCTCTAAATAAGCTGTGTTATTCTTTTGCTGCAGAAGTTACCACAGGTTAGTGACTCCCACAGTAAATTAAGCTGAGGCAAAATCCACAATTGTACCGCAACATAGTAACCACCACCTTAAATGTTAAAATTTTATTTTAAAAAATTAATTTATTAAATGAATAGAAACAACACAGTTCATGCTGACTTGAGTTTCTGTGCCTCCTAAAAGATTGAACGACTTGAAGTAGGCCACCTTCAGGAGATGGAAACCTTTGGAGATGTGAGCATCCTTCAGAATTCTCCCTCTCACTGCACCATAATAACAGCGACAGTTGTTAAATTAGGCATCATTCGTGCTGGGTTTCTAAGAGGTGAGTTTGGATGAGTCTCTTTAATTTTTTAGTATGTTTTGTATTGGCTTTAATGTCATCATGTACATTTGAGGTATAATTTTGGGTTACATAAATAGGTTTGTTGGGGGCATGTTTGCTAAAGTGTGCTACCAGGTAGCACAGGGTTCAGTAAATTCAGTGTGTACCAAGGGTAACACAGTAAAAACTGCCATGTGCCGATAATGTGGTCATGCTAAAAATCCTACACAGCCCAAGCAGCACACGTCGGGGCAGAGAATGGGTAACTCTTGGGTGGTGCGTCTGCATTACAAGTAGTGTGGGCATTATTGGCACAATGCTCCCCGTCGAAGTGGTCTCTAGTGCGGGTGCACTTACTAGCACCTCAACAGGTGATGCTACTGTAAGTGCATCCATGTTGATCATACCAAAGACAACAAATACAGAATTGGCACATTACTTAAGCAATGCCCATGCTAATAACTAATGAGTGAACACCACCCCTACATTCATTTTCGGGGCCATTCACACGCTAGCAGCACACCGCTTAGTAAACATGTCCTTTAGAACACTTCCAGCTAATTTATCAA
Source organism: Ichthyophis bannanicus (assembly GCA_033557465.1). Classification (NCBI taxonomy): domain Eukaryota; kingdom Metazoa; phylum Chordata; class Amphibia; order Gymnophiona; family Ichthyophiidae; genus Ichthyophis; species Ichthyophis bannanicus. The sequence continues at coordinate 1,605,486,806 of CM066031.1, forward strand.
TGTAATTATATTTACTAGCTAGTTTTAAACTTCACAGGCCCGTTATTCCAAGGCATTTACATGGTTTACAACCTGTAAACCTGTGTAAATGCCCTAAGCGGGATATTCAGCAACACTGTTAGTACCACTGAATATCGCTGAGTAAAACCACTATACGATGGGATGCTAATCGCTTGGGCGTGTCAGGGGCACTCAGGGTGGAGCAGAGGCCACCACCCCATTTGTGATTTGCAGTGCAAGCAAGGGTCAGGAAACCCTGACATAACTTTCAACGCATATCGCTAACCTAGCAGTGGCTCAATATCACCGCCACCTAATTAGTGATTGGACTCTGTGGCAACCCCGAATATTCAATGCTGGGGCCGGATATGACCCCAGCATTGAATCTCCATGTTTAATGTTCAGTGCCAGCAGCTAGCCGCTGTAATTGCACTAGCCGCCAGTGCTGAATATTGGGCCCCACATGTCCAGAAAGTCCAGATATTTTTGTGTTCATATTATTGTTAACATAATTGTTATTGTCCTTATTAATATGTTGAAAGGTAGAAGAATGGAAGTGGAAAAAACTGTCAGGTGAAAAATACATAGTTTTTGAAAAGTTTATATTTGTGAATGTTTTCCTTTCAATATTTTAACTCACTGCTAGAAGTACAAAACTACAGAGTGAGATGAGGTCTAGCTGTAGCTGTCGGTGATATTGTGTATGTAGTAAAAAGGTCTTATTTGCCCAGAAGCTCACGATAACTGGTAAGTTTAAAGTTTGAATTTGGTGGAGCAAAAAACAGCTGTGACAACTTTTTCTAAAATCTTTGAATAGAATAAATAAAATATAAATTGTTTTGAATCTACAGTACACTATTTCTTACTTTACCCATCAAAGCCTGACTAGAACTTTTATTTATTTATTTATTTAATGTTATTTATATACCGCCTTATCATGCGATCAAGGTGGTTTCCACGGCAAACAATCAGGGGAGGGGGGCAAATGTCTACATGCAGTGGAAAGTGTGGGGTGTAGGTGTAGGGGGGGATAGATTAGAGTAGTATTTTCTACATAGTGTGCTATATTACATCGTGAGCTATTATACAATCTTATATACAGTCTTAGGGAGGTGGGAAGGACCGGAGTTTTGTCTTGAAAGTTGGCTTAAGGGGTGAGGCCATAGTGTTCGATGAACAGGGTTGTCTTGAGGTTCTTTCTGAAGTCCTTGATTTCAGTGGTTAGTCTCAGCTCATCAGGGAGGGAGTTCCAGATGGACGGAGCAGCCAGGGAGAATGCTCGTTGTGCGGTGTCTTTGCGTGTCTTGGTGACGTCTTTAGGGGTGCTCACCCGATTAGAAGTGCCTCTTCTTCTTGGTCGTGTGCTTGTGTCAGGTTGTATGAGTGTGTGTAGGCTTATGGCTGAGGAGTGTTGTTTGATCTTGAATATGTTTATGATAGTTTTGTATTTGATGCGTGAGATGATTGGGAGCCAGTGCAGATCTCTTAGTATGGGTGTGATGTGATCTTGTCTTGTGGTGCCAGATATGATGCGGGCTGCTGTGTTTTGGGCCATTTGGAGCGGTCTTAGTGTCTGCTTTGGAAGCCCAGTGTATATAGGATTGCAGAAGTCTAGTAGAGGGGTTATTAGAGCCTGGCAAACAGTACGAAAGTGCTCTGGGTCGAGGAGGGGCTTGAGTCTTCTGATGAGTCTCATTCTGTAGTAGGCGCTCTTGGTTGTTTTGGCTATATGTGTTTGGAGGTTAAGCTCTTTGTCCAAGGTGACTCTGAGGTACTTGACTTCTGACTTTATGGGTATGAGTACATCTTTTATTTTGATGTTGGGAGGGGGGATGAAGACAGAGTTCCGTGTGATGATAAGTGCCTCCGTCTTGCTGTAGTTTATTGATAGGTTGTTCTTTTGGAGCCAGTTTGTCATTTGTGAGAGGCAGTTTGTTATATTGGAGTAGTCCGGGTTGTCAACTGAGAAGGGTGTGTAGATCATGATGTCATCTGCATAGATTGTATATTGTATGTGGTGCTCCTTCATGATGTCACATACTGGTTGGATGTATAGGTTGAATAGTAGTGCTGAAAGGGCTGATCCCCGTGGCACTCCTTGTTTGACTTTTATGGGTCGGGATGTTTTGTGTCCTACCTTGACCTGTATCTGTCTGTCGGTCAGGTATGAGTGGAACCAGTTCAGGGTGGTACCTTGTAGACCGATGTCCTGCAGTCTATCCAATAGAGTCTTGTGGTCAACTGTGTCAAATGCAGATGAGATGTCTATGAAGATCATTAGGATCCCTTTCTTGGTGTTGTCTATGTGGCGGACTTTACTTCTGTGAACTAATTCAATATTTTATCTGCTTATATGTTCAAGAAAAGGCATTACGGGATTCAACTGAAAAGTGAAAGCTAAAAAGAAATTCTTCTCTTTAAACTGTAGTTAGCCCTGCTAAGGATGACACACTATCTGTGACATGATTTGGTTACCAGCTTATCAGATTTTCAGTACTTCTGTAACATCTTAAACCAGAATGCTATACAATGCAATAATGTACACGTAGAATCTAATCTAATCTTCCACATTTATCCTGTCTTTTCCATCCCATAGGACTGCTTAATGCAGCCCCGAGCATATTTAAAACATAATTCATAATTACAAATTAAATATAAGATATTAAAATAAATTTGATAAATACTAATTATATAAAATTCATTAAAAACACATTTCATATGACTGCCTTCAACAGCTTACAATCCAAGGGCTCGTATTACTAACCCTCAGTAAAATTGTGAGTTTTTCTGCTATTTTACCATGCCATGTGGTTAAGAAAGCTCATGGTAATTTATTTGGTGTTGCTTTTAACATTGCTGCAGCTGAGAATTTTGTGCATTCCCATTCACTGCAATGCAATAATACCGGGATCCAAGTCAAACCCAGCATCTTTTGAAGGGCGCAATCCATGATGGGAGCAAACTCTCCCTTCACCACCACAATCCCTTATCAAAATCCACCACTCCTGGACTTTCAGCCATCCATCTCCTTTCAAAATTAACTCCCCCAGATCACCACTCCCCGATTTCCTGTCATTATTATAACCCCACCGAGAACCCTAGCCACATGATGCCCTTACAGAAGTAACTCCCAATTATGAACTCCACAATATATTGTCATTATTATACCCAGGATATCCAACCCCCTGATTCTCTTTCCAAAATACCCACTGACCGTCCACTCATTGATCCTTGCATTCTCAAGTTACTAATAACTTTTTAAAAGTAACCCCAGATCCACCTTTATGCTCTCCCTTGGTACCTACCAGAGGAAGAGGCAGGACCAATCCTGAGTGCTTCTGCATCAGAAGCTCTGTGATTCACAGTGGCTGCCAGAACTCCTATTGATGGTCACATGGCACCACTGCTATATGGTCAGTTTGTCAAATAATGAGCTCTTTTACATGCATTTGCATGCTTCACATATTATGATTTAATTTTCATTACAATAAAAAATCCAATGTTAAGTTGCATTATTGGCAAATGACACCTTCCAATTAAAGCATGTTAAAGAGTAGCAAATCACCTAGGCTAGATGGTATATATCTGAAAGTGCTGAAAGAACTGAAATATAAGATTCCTGCAAACTATCATTAAAATTATCTTTAGTACCTGAAGATTGCAGAATAGCCAATGTAGCTACATTTTTTAAAAAGGGTTCTAGGGGTGATAGAGAAACTACAGACCGGTGAGCCTGACATTAGTACTGGGCAAAATGGTAGAAACCATTATAAAGAATAAAATTAGTGAACATGCAGATAGTCATGGTTTAATGGGAGACAGCCAACATGGCTTTAACCAAAGAAGATCTTGTTTTACTAATCTTTTATATTTTTTTAAAGTGTGAATAAACAAGTAGATAAAGGTAAGCTGGTTGATATAGTATATCTGTATTTTCAGAAAGCCTTTGACAAGATCCCTCATGAGAGATTCTTGGCAAAATTACAAAGTCATGGGATAGGAAGCAGTGCACTATTGTGGATCAGGAACTGGTTAAAAGATAGCAAGCAGAGGATAGGGCTAAATAGACAATTTCTTTAATGGAGAAAAGTGAAGAGTACCCCAGGGATCTGTGCTGGGCTCGCTGCTTTTTTTTTTTTTTTAATTCTTTATTTATGCAATTTACTTATACATTTACACACAACAACAAAATAACAACACACAAAACTACAACAATATCCCATATGCTACTCACATATTCCCTCCCCCCCTAGTTCTTTGAGGCACTGCACATCTGACCCTAGGCACCAGAACGCTAGCGATATAGGCATACCTTCAACACCTTTCAGGTACTAAGAAATTACCACTCTATGGTATTATGGACCCAGTCGGGCCCCCACTAAGATATTTTTGCTCTTGAAATATAATCATCTAAAGGAGCCCATTTCTCCAACCCACCCTTTGACCCAGGACCATGCAACTGAACAAATAGTTTCTCGTAACTGGCATATTGTGCGACCATATTCCACCACATATCACCATTTAATTGGGAGGGTACTTTCCAGTTAGTAAAAATAAGTTTTAAAGCCACCGCCATCATAAAATTAAACAGAAAAAAATGTTTTTTATCCAGACCCAAGCTGCGCTCTATAGAGCGCAGACATACAGCCCGCCAGGTGAGTTGAGCAGTAAGGCCCAATATACATTGCATTTTCTCCCAGACCACTTTCCAAAGCTTCTGAACAATGGGACAGGTAAAAACCATGTGCTGGAAGGTACCCAACCCAACATGACAAGACCAACATTTCCCATCAGACTGCTTGTCCCACTTAGACATTTTAACCGGAGTTATGTAAGCACGATGGAGGAAAAAGAACATTGATTGAGTGATCGCCGCAGACCGGGATATCCTGGTAATAGGGCCCCATAAAAGACTCCATTCCCTCTCAGAAAGGGAAGACTCCAGTTCCGATTCCCAATTTTTGGACAAGCCAAGGGGATTCAAAGAAGACAGATCTCTAATGAATGCATACAACCCTGATGCAGCTCCCGGTTTCTCACCCAAGCATCTGACAGTATCAAAGACAGAGTCTGTTTCGGGTAAGCCCGTGATTTCAGCAAGTGAGCTTTTCAATAAGTGCTTCAGCTGAAGCCACTGAAAGTACGCAGCAGAGGGAAGAGAAAACTCCTGCTGAAGCTCCCGAAAGTCCTTCCACCCTTGTACTCGCAATAATTGCCGCTCCTGCCATTGTTTCCAAGCAAACATCTTCCCATTAATTTTCAAACTCGGATTCCACCAAAGGGGGAGTCTATTAGAAAGAGAGTTCCATTTTCCACCCGATTGTACAAGTGTCAAATACGCCATCTGAGTAGCTTCAATCGGACCACTCACCAAAGTCTCCTCTGGGTGTTTCATACCAAGGAGCCGGTCTAAAGGACAAGGCGCCACAATTTTACTCTCCACCTCAACCCATCTAGGGGTCGACATTGGAATATCATCCCGCAACCACATGGCCCCTTGTTTTAACAAAAAAGCGGAATGGTACCATTTGAAATCTGGGAAGTGAACCCCTCCCCTTGCCTTTGACGCCTTGAGCTTTCTCAGAGCTATCCTCGGCTGCGCGCTACCCCAGAGAAATTTAGACAGGGCCCTTTCCAACTCAACAAACAAACCTGCCGGGATTTTATATGGCAACATCCCCAGAATATAGTTAACCCTAGGCATTAGAGTCATTTTAATGGCCTCCAAGCGGCCCCACCACGTTAAATACAAAGGTGCCCAGGTTACCGCCGTTTTCTTGATCGCATTCAGCAGATCCGATATATTACTCTGGACAGTAGTTTCGACACTCATAGAAAACTTAACCCCTAGGTACTTAACACTACCGGCCTCCCAACGAAAAGGATAGTCCACCATCATGGCCGAGGAGGCCCAGGAATTCAATGGGAAGGCCACTGACTTGGTCCAATTAATTTTATAACCTGATATTTTAGAATAAGACTCAATCAAACCCAAAATCAAGGGGACTTCCTCCGGTTGCGTAAATAAAAGAAGGTCATCTGCGTAGGCGGATAACTTAACTTGGATATCATCAACCACTACACCCTTGATGTTCTTATGTTGTCGGAGAGCTATAGCAAGGGGTTCTAAAGCTAAATCAAATAATAAAGGAGAAAGGGGGCACCCTTGACGAGTCCCTCTCTGCAGAGAAAAAAAGCTGCGACAGACTCCCATTGGCCAGGATCCTAGCACTAGGATTTGAGTATAAGGCCCGAACCATATGTATAAACCGGGGACCCAGACCAAACCATCTTAACACCTCAAACAGAAAAAACCATTCCAGTCGGTCGAAGGCCTTTTCTGCATCCAAGGCAAGGCCAACATAAGGAAGAGTGCTTAAAGAGGCCCTGTCAAACATATTGCACAATAATCTAGCGTTATCTGAGGTTGCCCGTCCTGAAACAAATCCACACTGGTCAGGATGTATCAAACTACCAATCACAGATGACAGACGGCTAGCTAACACGCTCGCGTAGATTTTATAATCCGAGTTCAACAATGAGATAGGCCTGTAGTTTGCCACTTGGGAAGGGTCTCTACCAGGTTTTTCCAGCACTACAACAGTAGCTTCAGCGAAGTCCCCTAACTGATCCAAAGAATTAGACAACGTTTCAAAATAGACTAACAATACCGGACTCAAATCATCCCGAAAAACTTTGTAGAATTCAGCGGGAATGCCATCAGGCCCTGCCGCCTTTCCATTAGCCATATTATTTATTGCCTTATCCACTTCCAATCTGGAGATTGTCTCATCCAGGACCTTCCTCTGTTGCGCACTCACAGTAGGCTGTGTTAAATGTCCCAAGAAATCCCGGACACAATCTATATCAGAACTCACTTCAGCGCTGTAGAGATTCTGGTAATAGGCAAAGAATGCCTCTAAAATCTGCTCATTGCCAGTGAGATTACCAAGGTGCCCATCAGAGATAGCAGTTATACGCGATTTCTCTCTCTTACCCTTTAAATCATTGGCTAATAAGCGCCCCATTCTGTTCTTTTCAATATGATACCGTGCACGCTGTTTAAACATTACTTGTTCTACCCCTGCACTCAGTATTTCATTATATTGATATCTCAAACGCTGCAGTCGTGTGATGATACCAACATCAGAATACTGTTGCCACAAACACTCACCAGCTCGGATTTGCTCATCTAAGCTCACCAGCAGGGCCTTCTTCCGCTTATTCTCTCTAATCATATAACTCGTGATCACAGAGCGCATGTGAGCTTTAAAAGCCCCCCACCATGCCCAGCATGAGGTATCCCCTAATTTATTTATCTCAAAGTGTTCCTGTATTGCAATTCGAACTTCCTTTTGAAAAGAAGAATCCATCAAACATGATCTGTTAAAAGACCAGATCGATGATTGAGGATGACTGTCAAATAGCCTGAGCGAGATCCTAAGAGCCGCATGATCTGAAATGTGCATACTTAGGATTTCAACCGCACTGACATCTGCTACCAGCGAACTGGAGAGCAGAAAAAAATCAATACGTGAGAAAGATTTATGAGGTGGCGAAAAATAAGTGAAGTCTTTCTCCCTGGGATGCAAGATTCGCCACACATCTACTAGCCCAGCAGATTCACATAAAGCCTCAAGGGCCACTCTCGCTCTGCAAGTATTATCTACCCTAGGGGGAAGCCGGTCCAATAACGGATCTAATACTAAATTAAAGTCACCCCCAACTATGAGTGGGGTAGGTGTTTCTTCCAATAGGACCCCCGCCAGATCCTTAAAAAAAACTAGAATCATCTTTATTGGGGGCGTAAACATTGAGAACTACCCGCCGGACACCGCCTATTGAAATAATAGACTTCGCCCATCTTCCAGCTGTATCAGAGCGGGTACTCTCCACAGTGATCCCTAGAGACTTACGAACCAGTATTGCCACACCATTTTTTTTTGGACTGCAGGGGAGTGCCCTATTAATGCATATTGTCGGTCTTCTAACTTTAAGGATTCAACTGAGGACAAATGTGTTTCTTGAAGGAAAATCAGATCGGCCTGTTGTTGTTTACAATATGCAATGATCTTTTTCCTCTTAATAGGGTTCATAATACCTTTTACATTTAGAGATAATAACTTAACATCCTTAGCCATACAATACAAATACTAAGTCTGGTGCCAATAGACCTCCTAAAAAGATGCATCATGATGTGCCAATCCCCAAAGAACAACCCATTAACCTTATAAAGAAAAGGCCCCATGTAGTAGGTGAGGCAAACTAAAACAGAAAGCCTAGTAGAAGTCTCAAAAAAAGGAACAGAGAAAACAAATATCAAGTCTACATTCCCATGATCCTTATACAAAGAAAAAAAATTGAAAGAAAAAGGAAATAATCAGAAACATTCACAGAAGAATATATAGCATGTCTTCAACTACTCAGGAGAGCAAAACAAGTCCAATAAGCAAATTCTGCTTGCCTACAAAATTTGTTAGCCATCGACAGCAAAATGTCCTGCTTCAGCGCGCATAACAGAAACTTGCTGCAGACCGTAGCCTAACAAGGGGCTAAAGGGCACGCCCATTGAAGGTACAGGCCAAAAAAGCAGAACGAAACAAGGCCTCACTGCAACCACTTCATTGCATGGCCAAGGCTTCCTGATCCTCCAAAAACTGTTCCAAAACCTTTGGGTTATCGAAAGTTTTAGTAGAGTTATTCAAAGTCACCTTGAATCGAGCCGGATAGAGTAATCCAAACCGAGCTTGCAAATGCAGGAGTCTCGGCCGAAACGCCAAAAACTGCTTCCTCTTGTCGACTGTTATCTTACTGAAATCAGGATACAAAGCCACCTTATGGCCTTCAAATTGTAGCTCCAGGGTAGAACGCGCCACTGACATTATTAGCGCAACTTGCTGATATCGCAACACACAGCAAATCAAAGGCCGCGGCCTCTTCAGCTGTGCAGTAGAAGCTGAGGGGACCCGATGAGCTCTCTCAATCTCAAACGGCATTTGAAAATCAATTTTTAAAGCCCGAGGGAGCCACTCTTGCAAAAATCGTATGGGATCCTTCCCTTCCGCTCCTTCGGGAATCCCCACTATACGAATATTATTGCGACGGGCCCGATTGTTCATATCTTCCAAGTTGCGTTCTAGCGTCTCAATTTTCCGTGCTGTTTGAGGCATCTGAGACAGCTGCTTCTCATGTTGACCAACAGACCCTTCCAGTTTTTCCATTCGACAAGTAAGTGTCACGAGCTGCTCTTTCATCTCTTTAAAATCAGCCTGGAGCTCATCCAAAGACACCCCATTCGCTTCGACCCGCCTACGCACCACTCGAATCTCCTTCAGAATTTCCGCCGCACCCTCATGAGCCTCGGCCTGTGGCGCCATTTTGAGGGGTGACAATGGGTCCGTTTTAGAACGCTTAGAGCCAGCGCCCTGCGAGTTTGTAAACTCAAGCCGAGTTTGTTTGGTACTAGACATGTTTAAAAAGCCACATGCACTATGCAATTACACTCTGACACCACCTGAGTTGATGAAGGCAGGATTGAACAGAAGGATCCTGGGGAGCAGATCTCCTACGCGGCTATCTTGCTCCAAGGTTGGCTCCGCCTCGGGCTCGCTGCTTTTTAACATATTCAAAAATGACCTGGAAATGGGAATAATGAGTGAGATGATCAAATTTGCAGATGACACAAAATTATTCAAAGTATTAAAACACAAGAGGATTGTGAAAAATTGCAAGAGGACCTTGATAGATTAGAAGACTGGCAGATGAAATTTAATGTGGATATGTGCAAAGTTATGTACCCACAAAAGAACAACCAAAACTACAGTTCCACATTAGGAACCACTATCCAGGAAAATGATTTAGGCATCATCATGGATAATACATTGAAACCCTCTACCCAGTGTGCAGAGCAAGAAAGCAAATATAATGCTAGGAATCATAAGGAAAGGAATAGAGAATAGCAACAAGGATATTATTATGCCTCTGTATCATTCCATGGTGTGACTGCACCATGAAAATTGTGTGCAATTCTGGTCACCATATCTTAAAAAAGATATAGCAGAATTAGAAAAGGTACACAGAAGAGCTACTAAAATGGTAAAGGGGATGAAAGGATACTCCTATGAGGAAAGACTTAAAGGTTTAGGGCTCTTCCACTTGGAAAAGAGACAGCTGAGGGGAGATATGATAGAAGTCTATAAATTAATGAATAGAGTGGAATGGGTAACCATAGATCAGTTGTTTATGCCATCAAAAAATAGAAAGACTAGGGGACACGCAATGAAGTTACAATGTAACCCATTTAAGACTGTAGGAGATATTATCAGTAGCAGATAAATACACATATATAAATACCCTGCTTGTCTAGGGAAAACCTGCTACCCTCCTTTTCCCAGGGTTCCATAAGACCACCTGGCAAACAAACCATGTGATAAAACAAGAACCAGCCCTGTTTGTATGAAAATTAAACTTTATTTCTGATAGCAAAAATAGTGGAAATATTAGAATAAATTAGCTTTCTAAGGTAGTATATTATTCAGCTCTATGTTACAATACAAGAGACCTAGAGGCATGTTTACTAAAATCCGCAAATGTGCGCGCCGCAAAATAGCGCACGGAAACGCGAATAAACGCGTTTAAACGCCCCGCACACGTGCGTGTCACCCCCGCACAGGTACGCGGCACACTAACGGGCCCCGTACAAGTGCGGGCCCGCAAATGTCCGATAGAGGCGTGGAACGGCTAAAGAAGGGCGGAGGAAGGCTCCGGAGGGGCGGAGGGACGGGGTCAATGGGTGGAGAGTGGGAGGGGAGAGGCTCCCCGCACAGTATCGGGGCCGAATTTCCATGTAAAAACTACTAGAAAGCATTTAAAGGGAAGAGAAACCATTTCCGTCAGCAATGTACAGCAAAACCGGGGAAACCTGCAAAACGTCAGCAGTGTGATACATGTGCACAGCACAAAACTGCAATGAAAAATAGGAAATGACCACAAAAAAAGCATTAAAAATAGTAAATCAGCTTGGGAACAGGTATAGTAATGCGCAAAAGTAAAAAACACACCCAGCAGAGCACCAAAAAAAATAAAATAAAATAAGTTTGGAAAGGGGCACGGAGCGGAGACACCTCCAAAAACGTCTCCGTGTATTGGACCCTTCCTGGGAGTGTTCCCTATGGTTGCCCATCAATAGCACTGTTGCGCAGCTTGGGAATATGCTATCCCCCTCTGTCCCGACGTCATACCCGTGTTATATTTGCACGTCTGTCACCAGACAGGGTGAAGGAGCTCACAGTAATAATGTGCAGAGCAGGTTTTGCCCCCTCACACCTCAGCGCGCCGCCCTCTGTCCACCGGCGTGCCGCTTTTTTTTGCCCACATTTATCTGCGCGTCGCCCTCTGCCGGCCAAACTTAACAGTGCGCCGCCTTCTGCCGCTCCCAATGAACGGTGTGCCGCCTCATGCCGTTAATAATTAACAGTGCGCCGCCTCATGCCGTAACAAATAAACAGTGCGCCGTCTTCTGCCGCCAAAACATAATATGTCTCCAACACCACTTTTTCCCACTACATGTGATGCCTCAGCTGGCCTCTGTCATTGAGCACAATAGGGTCTTGAACCCATGGCCCCTGCACCATGGGTCAGTGTCATCACCATTGTGCTGTGTCTCTGTTCTTGTCCTTGCACATCGGCGCAATCCATTCTGCCTCACAAAATTATACTCCCTCCTAAAATATATTACATCCCATAATAGGTACTGACTGTGACAGCCTTGTTCATTGCGCACAGTGGGGGTTTGAACCCATGGCCCTTGCACCATTGCTCAGTGACTTCACCGCTGTACTACAGCTGTGTTCTTTTGTGTGCCTAGCAACACACCACTTGCCCTTCCGACACGCTAATCTGCACCTCGCACACTTGCGCCACACGCACATGTCCGTTCGCTTTCTCCCATTTTATTTTCTTTTCTGCCTGGACCGCCCACTCCTTATATGGCACCAGCACACTAACGGGAACCCGCACAGCAACGGTGTTTAGTAAACATGCCCCCTAATCTTTTTTTAGGATCCAATGTCACTGATTCGCATACACTAGACATACAGTAAATTATCTGTCTAAGCTAGCCCCAACCTCAGGGAAATTAAAGACCAGTAACTTAGCTCATGCCAAAACACCTGTGGCTGTGGTCCGAGTCTCAGGAATGGAACAAAGTCAACGTCAGGAATGGAACGTCAGGAATGGAGTCTCAGGAATGGAACAAAGTCAATGTCAGCTGAGATGAACTGCATGGTCACACCCTGATCTGCAGGTCTGTGTGGGAGATTACCTCCATCCTGGGATTTTGCCCTTGGACAGTATCTGACTATCCAGCCAGAGAGAGAGAGCAAGCGAACAATATGTGTCAGACATTTAAAATTCCCAGGCATTCTGCCAGTCTCTGTCCATGTTTCAGAGTGCTGCAGATGCATTTGCTGGGCTGTGTCTATTCTCTTCCATCTTTTTCTCTTTTCCGAGTTCTTTCTTTCTCTCTTTCTGACTTCTTTCTTTTCTTTCTCTGAGTTCTGAATTCTAGTGTACAGCCGTATAATTATTTGTCTTGAAGTCCTGGTGATTGGCTGGTCTCAAACCCTATATGTCATCTTCAGCAAATCCGGTAACAGCTAATAAGTGGTCCTTCTGCAAACAAAAGTCTATGGTGCGAAAGTTGCTGCTGTGCAAATCGATGCATTTTTGCGAATGCTAGTAGCATAGTGAAGGTCTCAGCCATGTTCTTCTCCATGTAGTCAGCTGTAAAAGTGCTTTTACAGTGAAGTATCATAAACTGGCAAAATTTCTTGATTTGCAAGTTTTAATGCTGAGTTATAACAAAACAGGAATTCATCTTGTTTAAGCATTTTACCTTGAAACCTCAAAGTGCTTCAATTGATGCATTATCATGATGACTGCGTTTAGCATGAAATGCAAATGTGAATTAATTTGAAGTTACTTATTTATTTAATACGTGCAGTATGTGACGTCATTACATGATGTCATCGTGTGTTTATTGTTTTGTAATTTCAGAGTAAAACTGTAAACAGTGATTGATTTAAAACTGAAATTTACTCTGTTACACAGGTATGTATAATGTCGTGTCTTTCGAACACGCCCTAGAACAGGCTGACACTCCAGAACTTTTAGCATATCGCTTCCTCCCTGAAATTATATTCATTTTTTTTCTACGATTCTATTTACAAAATGCCGGGACCTAATAAGAAGACAGCAGTGCCTAGATGTGCTGGTGCAAAATCAGTTCATCTGTTGCCAGCTGCGGCTACCGCTTTGATGCAGAAAATGAGAGAACCGTGTCCCCAGCGCATGGCAGCAGCACAAGCACTTGCCAAGCTGCAAGATATTTTGTAAATTGACAGTGGCTCTGATTCGACTGAATCGGATTCAAACGTTGACCTACATTTTACAGGTTGTGCAGGCGTAGAGGATTTGACTGGTTCAGACTACAGCAGAAACACTGATGAAAGTGATGATGATGCTCATTATCCAATAATCGCTAAAAACAAGAGCAGGATGACAGGGTCAACAGTGGTAGGAAAAGATGGGACTGAATGGAAGATCAGGTGAAAGCAGTGGCAGATTGCAGGCCCAAAATGTATTCACTGCTAAAAGTGGGGTTACTGCATATTGTTGTAATGTTGAAACACCAGTGGATGCATTTAGATTGATCGTTGACCCCAGTTTTGTGAGTCAGATCAGGAGTGGCACTGTGGAGTATGCCTGTTTATCAGACCTATCATGGGATGTAGCTGAAGATGAAATAGAAGCGTTTCTGGGACTGGCATATCTAAGAGGTTTCATGAATGCCAACAACTTTCCAATTGATTTGATGTGGTCTGAAACTTATGGCTGTGCAGCATTTAGGCAAACAATGTCACGAAACAGATGTGAAGAAGTAAAGAAATTCATGCGATTTGATGTCAGAGCTTCACGGCAGGAAAGAGTGAAGTGTGACAAATTCGGCCTAATGACATGGGTGTTATCTAGATTTGTTGATAACAGTCAAAAGTGTTATGTACCAGAAGAATCACTTACTGTAGATGAACAACTATTCCCAACAAAAATCAGATGCAAATTCACACAGTACATGCCAAATAAGCCAGACAAATTTGGAATAAAGTTCTGGATCTTGGCAGAATTGCAGTCCAAATACTGTTTGAATGTGAAACCGTATACTGGGAAAGATGATGAAAGAGTTGGCAGTTTAGGAACGCATGTGGTCATGACTCTAATGCAGCCATATTATCAGCGAGGATACAACATTACGTTCGATAATTCTTTTACGAGCCGTGACCTCGCTGAGAAACTATTGGAGAAGCGCACTTCGTTGGTCGGGACCATTCGTCTGAAATGCAGAGAACTACCATCACTTACAAAACTTGAACTGTACCAATCCTGGTTCTACCCCAATGGATCAATGACCGTAGTACAGTACCAGACAAAACAGAAGAAGACTGTTGCCGTTTTGTCGACTTTGCACAAAGGTGCGATATGTGAAACCAGCGGCAAGCTGAAGTCTGAAAGTATGTTGTACTACAACAAGAATAAATGCGGTGTCAACATGCTGGACTCAATGTGCCATCAAATGTCCACCAAATCTACATGTCGTAGATGGACACTAGCCATCTTCAATATTCTCGACTTGGTGGCCATCAATGCCTGGATTATTTTCTGCAAGCAAACCGGTGTCACCATGCCAAGGAGACAGTTTCAACACACACTGTCGGAGCAGCTGTGACAAACTTGTCCTGCTCGACTTTCATACTCCAAGTCAATGCCAGCCACTGTTGCGACAAACAAACTGGCAAAGTGAGTAACGTGTGCAGTCAAGGCCAACTGCAAATGAATTTGCACTGTCACGCTGTGTGCTAAATGCAAGCATCCAGTTTGTGGACAGTGTCTGTCGACAATCTGCACCAGTTGTGCATAGACTCTAAATGTACAATAGCAAACCGTACATGCTTATCCTATTCGTTCGTTAACTGACATGGACTTTGCAGTTACTTTTGAATTTGCAGTTACTTTTAAATTTAGTTAACACTGTTCTTATGTTAGTCGTTGTAAGAAAACTTGTGAAAACCACTTAATTTTCTTGGTTGCATCAATTGACGTACTTTGGGGCTTCTAGGTATACATTCATTTTCCCGCTAGGTGGCGCATCTGCCATTAATTTTTGATGCACATCTTTGAACATCTTGACCTCACTATCAAAGTCATGGAACATAACTGACGGTTCTAGCAGTGGTGCTGGTATACAACTTCGAAGATGCATTTGCGTCAATTGACGTATTTGGGGCTTCTAGTGTTAATTCAGTCTTTGGTTCAGAGCAGCCCAATGGTTCAGGCTTTGGCTCAGAGAAGGCCCCGTCTTGTAACAGAAAGCCATGCTATTGGTTCAGCCATTAGTTTGTTTCAGACATTAGTTTCTGAACAGTTACCAGCCCTACAAGACTAATAAGAGAAGATATTTTTTCACTCAATGTATAATCACCACTCTGAAATTCATTACCAGTGGACGTAGTAAAAGCTGTTAGTGTAGCTGGGCTTAAAAAAAGTTTGGATCAGTTCCTGGAGGAAAGGTCCTTAAATCATTATTAAAGAGAAACCTGGAAATCCACTGCTTACCCTGGGACAGACGTTGTAGAACATGTATACCTTTTTGGGAATCTGCCAGGTACATGTGATCTTGATTGGCTACTGCTGGAAATAGGATGCTGGGCTTGATGGACCTTGGTCTGACCCAGTATGGATTTATTATGTTCTTATGTTTATGTTCTTATGTATTACTCAACCTAAAAGCTCATCACAAGTGTTTACATGTACTACAAAACACACAAAGATACACACTTGAACCCCCTTCCCCCACCCCCTCTTTTTTGCTCATTGCCTAATCCCTTACCCCTCCTTCCATCCACCCAATTAACCCTTTTCTCTGTTTTAGCTAATCCCAAAGGGCATAAGATAGGCTATACTGGGTCAGACCAAGGCTCCATCAAGCCCAGTATCCTATTTCCAATAGTGGCCAATCCTGGTCACAGATAATTGTCAGGTTCCAAAAGGTGTCCAGATTCCATGCTGCTTGTCCAATGGGTAAGCAGTGAATTTCCCCGGTCCTCTTTAATAGTGGTTTATGAACTTTTCCTCCAGGAACTTGTCCAAACCTCTTTTAAATCCAGCTATATTAACAGTTTTTACTACATTCTTTGGTAACGAATGCCAGAGTTTGATTATGCATTTTGTGTAGAAATATTTTCTCTGATTTTAACATAGAAACACAGAAGCATGACGACAAAACAAAGGATCATATGACCTATCTAGTCTGCCCTTCCATATCAACCACTACAACAATCTCCTTTTTTCTTTAGAGATCCTCTGCGTTTGTCCCATGCTTCTTTGAATTCAAATACTGTCCTCATCTCTACCACCTCCACTGGGAGACTATTCCACAAATCCAGCACTCTTTCCATAAATAAATATTTCTGCATATCATTCCTGAATCTATCCCCTTTCACCCTCATCCCATATCCCCTCATAGCAGAGCTTGTTTTCAATCGAAAGAGGCTCTCCTCCTGTGCATTTATGCCACAGAGGTATTTAAATACCTCAATCATATCACTTCTATCCCACGTTTCCTCTAAGGTGTACATATTAAGATCCTTAAGTCTGCCCTCATATGCTTTATAATGAAGACCACTAACCATTTTAGTAGCCACCCTCTGTACTGACTCCATCATGTTTCTATCCTTTTGAAGGTGTGGTCTCCAGAATTGCACACAATACTCCAAATAAGGTCGCACCCAAAGACTTATACAGAGGCACTATCACCTCCTTTATTCTGCTGGCCATTCCTCTCCCTATGCACCCAATCATCCTTCTAGCTTTTGCTGTCACCTTTTCTACCTGTTTAGTTACTTTAAGATCATCAGACACAATCACACCTAGGTCCCGCTCTTCTTTAATGGACAAAAGTACTTCACCCCTTATATTATATTGTTCCCTTGGATTGCTGCGGCCCAAATGCATGACTTTGCATCTTTTAACATTAAATCTCAGTTGCCAAATTCTAGACCATTCTTCAAACTTAGCTAGATCCCTCCTCATGTTATCTACACCTTTCTGGGTGTCTACTCTATTTCAAATTTTGGTATCATCCTCAAAGAGGGTTACCCGACTGCCCTTCTGCTATATCCCTAACAAAGATGTTAAAAAGAATCGGACCAAGGACACATCCCTAGGGGACACCACTGGTAACCTCTTTCACCTCAGAGTGCGCTCCGTTTACCTGTACCCTTTGTTGCCTCCCACTCAACCAATTTTAAACCTAAGCAGTAAATGTTAGGGTCCATCACTAGGGTGTCCAGTTTGTTTATAAGTCGCCTGTGAGGAATGGTGTCAAAGGCTTTACTGAAATCTAAATACACCACATCTAGGGCTCTCCCTTGGTCCAACTCCCTGGTCACCCAGTCAAAAAAATCAATCAGATTTGTCTGACAAGACCTGCCTCTTGTGGATCTATGCTGCCTCGGATCCTGTAATCTGCTGGACTCCAGAAACGTCACTATTTTCTCTTTCAGCAGCGCTTCTGATAATTTATTCACCACTGAAGTTAAACTAACTGGCCTGTAATTTTCAACCATATCCTTACTTCTGCTTTTGTGTAAAAGAACCACATGTGCCTCTCTCCAGTCCTTTGGCACCACTCCCGACTCCAACAAAGCTTTGAAAAGGTCAGTCAGTGGAGCTGCTAGAACATCCCCAAGTTCCCTCAGTTTTCTAGGGTGTATCCCATCTGTTCCCTTCATTTTGTCTACTTTAAGTTTAAGTGGAGTGGAGAAGTAGCCTAGTGGTTAGAGCAACTGCCTAGTACCCAGAAGATCAAGGGTTCAATTCCCACTGGCACTCCTTGTGACTTTGGGCAAGTCCCTTTACCCTCCATTGCCTCAGAAGAAATGGCTAGCAATCTACTTCCAGTGACACATTGCCAAGAAAACCCAGAGGTAGCTGGGTCACTATGTGTCTACACTGACTTGATGGCACAAAAAAAAAAAGTTTAGCTAGTTTCTCATATACACACTCTTCCAAAAATTGTTCAAGATGCCCCTTGCTTCTGTTCCCATTTGTGGGTGTTTTCTGAGGTCTTGCTCCTGGTTCTTCATCTGTGAACACAGAACAGAAATATCTGTTAAGCAATTCTGCTTTATCCTCATCAGCATCTACATATTCCTCCCCTTCACACTTGAGTCTGGCATTACCACTTTTGCCCTTTCTCTTCTCTCTAACATATCTGAAAAATATTTTATTGCATGGGTTATTTCTTCCTCTTTTTGAATCTTTGCTTTCCTGACTACTTTGCTAGCTTCTCTAAGTTTTTCCAAATATAGATGCCTGTCTTCCTCTCTCTGTGATCTCTTATATTTCATGAAGGTCTCCCTCTTTTTCTTCACCTTTTCAGCTACTTCTTTTGAAAACCATAGGGGTCTCCTTTTCCTTTTACCTTTATGTACCATTTTAACAAAAAGGTTGGTTGCCCTTAAAATATCCCCTTTCAGTTTTGCCCACTGTTTTCTACATCCCCCAGCTGTTCCCATCTCACTAATGACTCCTTGAGGTATTGGCCCATCTTGCCTGAATAGTTCTCCCTATAGAGAATCCAGGATCTCCTTAGTTCTAGATGATACTGCAGCAGGAATGTGCCAATCAACATCTGGCAATGCTGCATATGTTTTCAATTAACTCTCCATCCACCTCTTCCTCTGTGAGGGTGGCCTATATATCATGCCAATGCAAATAGATTTCTCTTTCTCTCTTTCTAGTTTAACCTACAGTGCCTCCTCTCTACCTTTTAAGCTCTGTAGTTCCAAAGCTTTAATATTATTTTTTACATATAGTGCCACTCCTTCTCCCCTTCTTCCAAGCCTGTCCTTTCTGAATAAAGTATAGGCTGGTATAGTTACATCCAAGTCATGGTTTTCTGTGGACCATGTTTTTGTAACTGCCACTAAATCCAAGTCAGCCTCTCCCATTAAAGTTTCAACACCTGGGATCTTATTTCCCATGCTATGGGCATTTATACACACTGCTTTCCATATGTTGCCCCTTTTACCCATTTTCATAAAGGTATTTAATGTTTCACTTACCTGGAGGCTTTTTTCACCCATCCCCAATGAATCCAGTTTAAAGCTCTCTTCAGTAGATTAGCCAGTCTGCTACTGAAGACAAGTCAACCTTTCTTGGACAGACAGACGCCATCTCTGCTCTGCAAGCCTTGGAACAGCATCCCATATCCAGGAAACCAAAACGCTCTCGATGACACCATCCATGCATTCATCTCCAGGATGCAAGCTTCTTTGCCTTGGCATTTACCCTCAACAGGGAGGATTGAAGAGAATGCAACCTGTGCCCCTATCTGCTTCACCCTCTATTCCAGAGCCATGAAGTCACTTTTGATACGTTCAGAGGGATACCTGGCAGTATCATTTATGCCGACATGGGTTAGCAACATTGGGTAATAGTCAGTGGGCTTGATGAGTCTCTGCAAACTCTCAGTAACATCTCGGATTTTGGCACTTGGCAGACAGCGTACCTCTCTGGACATCAAGCCTGGTCAGCAGATGGATGCCCCGGTACCCCTCAGAATAGAATCACCAACCACCATTACACTTTGCTTCTTTATGGTCACTGATTTTGCAACTTTGGGGTGCTCAGACTCTGGTTCTTCCCTTTCCAGGGCTGCATTCACCTCCTCCACTTCCAGGGCTGCATAATGGTTCTTCAGTTCAAGGGCTGGAGAGGTTGGACTGGTGATTCTGCAGGCCCTGGTTACTTGTGTCCAACTTGTGTCATTCTGTAGGCTCCCATCTTCTCCTCTGCTGGAGAGCTTGGATGTTGCAAAAAGCATCTCATCAATGTAATTTTCACTGTCTTGAATGCTCCTCAGCCTCGCCACCTCCTCTCTGAGTTCCTCCACTTGTTTCCTGAGAGCTTCAGCATGCAGGCATCCTGCACTTGGAACCAGTCCTTTAACTGGCATTGGGACCTCTGTCTGGACAGAGGCAGAAGCTGTAATGGGGGCAAGAGCTTTGGCGATACAATTTTTCTCAGCCATTGTTCAGTTGATGGAGCTTAGGTATCTGTTGAAGCAAAAGAGAGAGAGACCTACCAAAGTACCAGCCGGTTTCCCAGCTGTCCTTTCAGAGAAAAAGCAGTTAAATCTCTTTTAAGTGTGTTCAAAATTTGCTGTTCCAAGTCTCTGTGTGTAGATAATTGGGGAGGTGCCCTATAAAGCACGACTGCTCACTAAGGGTGGTTGGGAGTTGGGGGAGTATGGAGGGAACTAACATCTGATGAGGTGTCAGTAGCTTTAAAGAGCTGAGAAAGATACTAAAGCAGATTTTTAAACCTACCCCACTAAAGAAAATATTTCATCTTTTAAACCAAAGCACCAAAAAGAATTTACAGTTTGTTTTAAAAATGCACCAAAACCCTTTTAAGAGCTCCCACGGAGACAGCTAGTAATTTAAAAAGCCACAAATTCTTACCTTTGCTTGAAATGTATAGCCCCTGTTAGGAATGCCTCAACAGTGCAAGGCTCTGAAGCCTTTTATGCAGGCCTCACTCAGCAGCTCTCAGTTCTTTCACAGGCTAATCAGGCCCATTTATCTTAAATGTGCTACATTATAGCTTCATTGCATGCCCCCTAGTCTTTCTGCGTTTTGAAGGTGTAAACAACCGATCTACCTTTACTCATTCTACTCCGTTCATTATTATATAGACCTCTATTATAACTCCCTTCAGCTGTCTCTTTTCAAGCTGAAAAGCCCTAACCTTTTAAGCTTTTCCTTGTAGCTATATCCTTCCATCTCCTTTACCATTTTGATAGCTCTTCTCTGTACCTTTTCTAATTCTGTTATATCCTTTTTAAGATATGGTGATCAGAATTACACACAATATTCGAGGTGCAGTCACACCATGGAATGATACAGAAACATTATAATATCCATTGTTTTATTCTCTATTCCTTTCTTTATGATTCACAGCATTCTGCTTGCTTTCTTGGCCACTGCTGCACACTAGGTGGGGGGTTTCAATGTATTATCCACAATGCTGCCTAAATTCTATGGGGCAACCCACTGTCATTCCACTTGTGGCAGCTTCCCTCTATGTATAGCCGTAAGCTTATGCATATGATACAGGTCGCTGACCTTGCTCACCCATCTACTCATCCCTGGGGACACCACTTTATTTACAGTTGGTTGAAATTTCACACCTGGTTGCTACGACTGAATGCCTGAACATCTATCAAGTTGCCTCCATTCGATTCTTGCTTACCACCAGACACTCTTACCTCATGTGAAAGAAACTCCCTTTCTGCCTGCACTTCTAGAAACAGCTATCAGAATTGATGACTTATGCGTTACCTACCCTCTCAGGTGTCAAATACCACCTGAACGAGTTTATATGCATTTTCTGATCTGGCTGCATTGAGAGTTTCATAATTGCCTGGAAAATTTGACCCCATTCCTCCTCCTCCCAGAGCACTCCCAAATTTCTTTCCCATTTTACCATATACTGTACCTCACCTTCCCAGGACCTTCCAGGGTAAGTCCTTTATAGATCTTATATAATGATATCTTTTTCCCCAGCACCCCCAACGCAAAGCTTCAAATCAAGTCCTATCCCTCTCCGCTTTTAACCCCATTTTGTGACAGGCAGTGACACACCTATAAATATCTGTAAAAGTCCCTCGCTCCCAGAGAGTGCAGGTTTCTCAAAGCCTCATAAGATAGCACCTCCGCCTGCTAATTTAGATGGGAATCACTCACCAGTGCTCAGTCTTCTTTAATGTTGAGCTTTCTCTTGATGGCATGCATTGAGAGGATGGCTGGTGGAATTCTGTGGGACTGGTGGAGGCCAAGCCAGACACTCTGCATTGATCTTGCAACTGTCTGAGGAGTTGCCTGTGCTGACATTGCAAATTGTGAAATATACAGTATATACACAGGGCCTGCATATTAAAAAGGACATTGTGAGAGATACACATGTCACTTTTGCATGTAAATATTGTGGACATCACATGGGATGGACCTTCACATTGGCTATAGCTGCATATATATCACTAGAATAAAATGGACAGCATCCAGCGCCATCTGTAGGGTTATACGTACATTGCCTCATTCCATGCAGTAGCATGCACAGTAGGTTGTGTAGCTAGGCTTTTTTGACTTTGTATGCAAATTTGCATGACTTGTTTCTGTTGCTGTGTATCTGGGGTACCAGTGCCTAAGAACCATATGTAGTTTTTGGTGCCTTATCTGCAGATAGAGTCCATGTCGAACACCTTTTTGTAGTTCCGATATGTGTAAGCCATGGTTCATGTGGAATCCAGAAATCATAAACTGCTTTGATTCCCAGATAAAGTAGTATAGAAAAACAAACAGAAAAATAAATAAATAAATACATCTTTATTAGAGCACATCTCACTATCCCATATGTGTTCCCATCTGAATCAAATCTATGGCACAGAGCCCCAGGAAACAGCCTATTAGTAAGCGGCATACCTATTTGGTTGGAAAGTCACATGGTCATTCAAGGGAGATTCACATATGTGCATGTTGTTGTCACCTGTTTTTCCTGGTTCCTGGTTGACATGTATTGTGCTGATCATGTTACTTGCATTCTAATTAGTTCCCCCCATTACTTCCATGTTTTACTTCCCTGTTCATTGTAAACTCAATGTTCCTGTGGCATTGTAGTATGTTTTGTTCAACTGTACACTGCACTGATTATAATAGCGCGGTATATAAGAAATGTAAATAAATAAATAAAATAAATAAATTCTACACATCACCCAATCAAGTTCTCATGTGGTGGCTGCATCTGATGTACCACCTGTGTGCCATCCAGCCCTCACTGTGCACCTGCCACTCTCACAAGTGCTGTAGTGTTGTGCATACAGTGAATAAATAATCAAACAGAGACATTTCTATCCCTGGCATACATCACCTTTATTAACAAACGCATTGAGAATATATAGACAAAAACATCCCCTCCCTAACAAGAATCCTCACCCCGTGTGCCGAGGGACTAAGGGCAGAGACACATGCCAGCAGCTGCCATACTGCCTCTAACAGAGCATGCATTTCTACCCTTATTTCCAGGTGCCCCACCAGGAGGACCTCAGCCAAGGTGATAGCACCAAAGCTCTGCTGCATCTCTAGAGCTGGCCCTACTTGCACATCTGCATTGCTATACTTTCCATGGGCCACATGTGCCGTTGGCACTCTTGAACCCTATGTGCAAACTCCTAGATGTTTGCATGTCAGTTTCAGGCAGTGCTTGCACATTCACGGGCCTGGTTTTAAAATTGGCTCCATTTGTGGCACGTCTTTATTTGCACTTCTCCCCTGATGCCTGGATGTCCTTTCTAAAATTCTTCTTCATATGCAGAGAAGCCTAACATCCAATTTAGTATGACAAAACATCAACAGATAGAGTTTCTTGATCTTACTATTATAAAGGAACATGGATTTATAGAGACTACCTTATCTTGGAAATCCACATATCGGAATCATTTATTGCGCTATCAGAGCTTTCACCCAGGATTTTTGAAGAATGGCCTTCTTATAGGTAAATTCCTGTGGGTAAATTTATGTGGGACACACAAGTCATCACCTAAAATCTCATTTAACACAATATTAATCCCATCTGAAAACTCAGACTACCTCAGCCCTAATTTTGGCTCACTGCTTGGAAGCTCAGCACTCCTTTATTATGATTCAATGGAGAGTGCTAGATCATGTTCCCCTAAGTGGAGGGATGGTAATGAGATAATATTCTGGATTTTCATGAGCAGTTTGAGATATTTAAACTGAACATGATCTCTCCATGAAGTATGAACTCTGTGATCAAATGGAATTGGCTCTTTTAATTTAGCTTTAAAATGGTCTGATTTCACTTGTAAAATGTCTGCGCTTAGGATATATCCCCTCAGTTCCATGAAGAGTGAGTACGTTAGTAGTAAGGTCGTGTGTTTCTTTTAGAAATATTATGCTGGGGAATGCAGTGCTGTGATTGTTCTACTAACACTGGAATTGGAACTACTGACTGCCCAGCCAATAGAAGAAGCCTATTTGATAAGATGTTAATGTAGCATTGGTGATGCTGGGGAATTCAAGGACAGAATGCCATGAAATGAATTGGCGGGGATGCCAAGAATAGCTATGCAGCATACAAAATAATCGTCCGATAACACTGTGGATCTTATTTAAATCAGAAGCCAGTGCAACCAGTGTCATGACGGACTTCCAGGTTTTCTTTAGCTCTTATATCTCCTGAAGTAGGATGGCAGAATTTTTAGTTGTTTGCCATCCAAAACATGCTGCTATGTTGAGGTGATTTTTTTGAATTTGAAAGAAAATATAGTGATGTCTGCTGTGGAAAATGATTGTGGATGGAAAGACTTACAAAATGTTTAATTTGAATTTCAGTAAAAGATATTACAGGTAGTCTACTATGCAGCTGATATCTGCATTGCAAAATTACATTGAAGTCTGACAAAAAAATCTGCTAAAAATTAAAAATCAATTTAAGAATAAAGAAAGGTTTTCATATATTAATATAATTAATACAAATTCAGGCTTTTTCAAGGGCTCAGTAGCTTTTTGATAGTTATTAAGTGGTTGATCCCTATATTGCACTATCAGTGTGACTGCTATTTCCCCAGCTGCATCAACGCAGCCACCACCCTCCTGACTCTGGGAGTCCCTTTCCTCTAGCTCAGTCACTATCGTTTCCATCCAGTAAATCAGTGTGGTGCACAGCAGAGAAATAGTTCCTTTCACTTGCTGGTCACAGAGAACAGCTAGCACATAAGCATCCTCCTAACCTCTGCTGTGAATCCCTGTCACTGCTGAAACCCCTGTAATTTCGCCTGGAAAATATTCACTACCAGGATGAGAAGGCTCAATGTAGCCCTTGTGGAACTCTTTCTCCGTGGCATCCTTAAAGGACTTCAGGACTTCCATTACCTACATGATATTTATCTAATTCTGACAGCACAGGGGACTTCAGTGCCAATCCTGTTTCCAGTGGGATCTAATTTAGGGCCACCTATTGTACCACTAACCTCTCCAACATTTCATAAGTAGAATTCTACCTGGGGTCGACATCCTGATTGAGCTGTTGCACAGGTGTCCCTGTTACTTTCTGCTTCTCATACAGCTCTCACTATTACACTCTAGTGAAAATACCAAACGGTTTTTTGGCACTGCTCAATCAGCTACCTCATCACTTGTTCTCAAAGCCTATGGAGTCTCTGACAACCAGTTGCAGAAAGTGTGCAAAGCATCTGATCCCATGAAAGTCTCCCTCTTTCACTTTCTTAACCATATTCATTCCACAATATTTACAAAGATACCTGGAAGCATGGTGCTCTGTTTGTGCCCTATATGCCACCACTGCAGCATTGCCCTTATATCTACTAAGATATGGGTCCAAGTATGGCTATCACCCATCATTGCTGTGTAGCACAGCCCACCAGTACTCTCCTCTTGGAAGCATGGTGCTCTCTTTATGTCCTTTGTTCCAGCCCTTCAGTCCTGCCCTTATTTTTGCTAAGATGTGGTTTCATGTATGGCCGTCATCCATTACAGGGCTGTGCAGCACAGTCCACCAGTATCCACCTTCTGTTACTCCCCCCTTATATTTACAGTTTGTTCCTTCCTCATCTGGATGCCACTAGTGTGCTGCCAAGAAGGGGTAAGCATGTGTAGCATTCTTACTAGTCCAGATGTCAGTGGTGAAATGCATGCTACTACCATCCTCTACAGCTGCCAGCTCTATTAGCAGCTGATAGCCCAATAGATTACACAGACTGGGGATCATCTGCCTACAGAAAGTTGTGCTGCAGGCCACTCAATAATGAGGAGCTAAAAGATACAGCAGCTTCTTAAATTCCACTTTCTCAACTATCTTCAAAGGATGGTCTCCCAGGGCTATCATTTCCCTGATTCGCTCTGTCACCACATTTCATGTTGCTCAATGTTGTATGCCTCCTGCCCCATGACCGGGCAGGAGGCATACAACATTGAGCAACATTAAATGTATTTCAGCTGTTTGGCATGCTCTTTGGGCAGTTGTGCTTTTGCTTTGGGCTTTACACTATACAGTGCCTTAGTCCTGTGGGAGATGGCCCTACTCCCTGAGGCAGCCTCGGCAAAATGCCTGGCATTGGAATATATGACCTGTTGCTGTTCTCATTGCTGAAGCTAAGTACTGTCATGAGGCTGGAGCTAGGGAAGAAACAGCCTTGAAAAAAACTCCTGATTTGCATAAATCTCAGAAAAGTCAGAGAGCGCAGTTCCAGTGTAGCTCAGCCAGAGGGCGCATGAACAGCTACACAGTGCCTGAACCCACGTGCTCAAGCTCTGAGCACCTTAATGATGAGTGTTTTCACCTGTCCTCAAACTCACAGCGTGCAAGCTGGAAATCCCTTTATAAGGGAAATCAGATGAGCAGAGAGGGAGAACAGGACAGAGAACCAAAGGGAGAACGGGAAGGAGAACGGTACAGGATCCAGTACAGAGATCGGTACAGAGACCAGAAAGGGGGCTCAAGAGACCCAGGTGTGCAGCAAGGACTGTAGCAAAGAGTCCAGCACAGAGACCGGGAAGTGAGCTCAGGTACCAGCACAGGAGTGCAGCAGAGAGACCAAGGAGTCCAGCAAAGAGAGGCACCCAGGAGGGTAGCCGACAGACCAACCGGAAGGGTACCAGCGAGGGTACCAGGAATAGTAACAGGAGAAGGAAGGAGAAGAACGGATACAGACAGAGGCAAGTCTCAGCCCTGGGATAAGGCACAGAGAAGTAGCCTGCCTCCTAAAAGAAGTTCTCCAAGTAAAGACTGGAAATCCACGTCTGGTTTTCCTAGCAGCCTTAATTGTGGAGCAGTGCACAGGATAGAGGATCAACAGGAAAAGCTACAGAGTAAGCTGAATCCTAGGCGTGGCACTCCACGGAAGATAAGGTATGAAAAGCCTTTTATTCTAAAAGGAACTTTCAATGAAGACAGTTTTATGCAAGTAGATAAACCTCAGCATCAGAGAAGAAGTAAAGTTAACTATTTAAAACCACTTTCCAAAAGGGTTCTGAGGAAGTTATATGATAAGCCAAGGAACCTCTGTGAGGAACTAAGTAACACTGAGGATATTCTAAACATTGAAGAGTGTAGTGAGCCCGAATCAATGGACTTGGATTACAGCTCCAGTGTTCCCATGCCTCACACAGAACCTATGGAATGTAACTTTTGCTTAAGAGGTAGCTGCTTGCCCTGATAATTGTACAATGAAGAAATGAGTCTGCAAATGGTGAAGCTGATAACCATTCTGTTCTAATTGTTTTTCTATTGTTTGGAAAATCCCTTAACCCAGCTAAACAGTCAATTGTACAGCCGACAATATTTAACTGTTTAGTCCATGGTGGAACTTTGTTATTATTTGAGGAAAGCCTTACCTCCACTTTAAGTTGTTGTCTCATTTGAACCTAGAGCATTAAGCGGGGAAATAAAGCCTTATTTACCCTCCATTTGGCGTAGTTATTCATTTCAGGGAGCACTACACTACAAGGACCACAATCCTTTGGGTCCTGCAGCTCAAATACTCCCTGATACAAATTAAATGTCATCAGACGCCCTTACTCTACTACGCCAGTAGGGGCGCCGGCCCGACAGTACTTATGTTGTTGCCCTAGCTAAATGCCAAGTTTTGTGAGCAAGAGTGTGGATGAAATATTGGAGTGTTTTTCTGTGATCTATGATGTGAGGATATCTCTAACTGTGTTAAGCCAGTGATGGCTCTAGCAGATTAATAGCTTGGTTATCCAAGCGTTTGAGCCATTGCGTTGGTTTATGGTGTATCCTGAGGTTTTTTTTCCTCCAATAACACTTGCAGAAGATTGCATGCAGTTGGATTTAGTGGATCCTGTGTTTTGATTTTGCTGAAAATGACAGTGCTGCCAAATGCCACCCCATAAATTCCATGGTGGCTGGCTTTGATGCATGTTGAGCTCATTGCCATGCCATCTGACAATCAGAAGAAGGATTTGTTTTTTTCTGTACCTTTCCCACCGCTGCTATTTCTACTGCTGTAGAGAGTTCAAAGTCTAGGATCATCACCATCCTTTGTACTGAGCTGTAAAAGGTACTGTTTTGCAAATTATGCTGCATACCACCATTTGTAAGATGGCCCATCGGCTTCCCTCTACTAACATGCTTCCAAAATTAAATGCATTCTGCATAGTATGGATCTCCAAGCACTTTAAAATGTCTTCACACCTTTGAG
The DNA here is from genome assembly GCA_033557465.1 of Ichthyophis bannanicus. Lineage (NCBI taxonomy): Eukaryota > Metazoa > Chordata > Amphibia > Gymnophiona > Ichthyophiidae > Ichthyophis > Ichthyophis bannanicus. The sequence goes on from CM066031.1 coordinate 1,605,515,184, forward strand.
GTTTTATGAGACTTCCCTTCTACTTCCTGGAAGGGTGTGGTCTGATATTTTTGATGCTACTGCTGGACCTGCAGTTTGGGACTGAGGAGAGGATGAAAGCACAGTGGCATCCTTCCTACTCTCTACTGTCCCCACTACCTCTGCTGTGCTACTTGTCTTGGCACTGCTGTTATCACTGCCTCCTCACCAGTGAGCTCATTAACAACAAGACCTTCTTCAGCCAATAAACATTCAATATTTGATGATTCAGATGCAAATCCCACCTATGTGGATTCCTCATATTCTGTATTTAAGAAGACCATTTCCACAGGGAATACAGCATAGCTGCTGCAAAGCTCAGTTATTTTCACCTGCTGCATCTCTTGCATCTCCCCACCCTGCAACATGTAAACCTTCATTTAGCCTCTGTAAAGTTGATACCGAACACCTGCTTTTTCACTGTTGCACTAGAAGCTGCTCTCCTTGTAAATGCATTTCTCTTTAGCTTCATAGCTGGACTAGAGGAAAATATAAGCATAGCCTGGAATGACCTGTCTCTTTCTGCATACTTGTGTTAGTGCTGCTCTTAACTTCTCTACCTTCTTTCCTTCTATGACCATTTGATTTTCCAAACAAACCCCAAGCGAAAGCCAGAAGGATGCTTGGGTATATAGAGAGAGGAATGTCCAGCAGAAAAAAGAAGGCAATAATGCCTCTCTATAGGTCTCTGTACGACCTCATTTGCAGTACTGTGTGCAATTCTGGAGATCTCACTTTCAAAAGGATATAAGCAGGTTGGAGTCGGTGCAGAGGGTGGCTACTAAAATGGTTAGAGGTCTTCATTATGAAGCATATGAGGACAGACTTAAAGATCTTAATATGTATACTTTAGAGGAAAGGCGGGATGGGGCGATATCGATAGAGACCTTTAACACGAAGCCCCAAAAGGCATTTTACCTAGAAACCCCAAAGTGCGTCAATTGACGCATTATCATGATGACTGCGTTTAGCATGACATGCAGATGTGAATTAATGTGAAGTTACTTATTTGTTAAATAAGTGCAGTATGTGATATTGCATGACGTCATCGTGTGTTTATTGTTTGTAATGTCGGAGTAAAACTGTAAACAGTGATTGAGATGCGCCACCTAGTGGGAACATGAATTTATACCTAGAAGCCCCAAAGTACGTCAATTGACGTATCCAAGACAATTGAGTGTGTCAATTGACGTACTTTGGGGCTTCTAGTTATAAAGTCATTTTCCCGCTAGGTGGTGCATCTGTCATTAATTTTTGATGCACATATTTGAACATCTTGACCTTGCTAACAAAGTCATGGAAAAGGACTGACATGGTTTTAGCAGTGGCGCTGGTATGCAACTTCAAAGATGCATTTGCGTCAACTGACGTACTTTGGGGCTTCTAGTGTTAAATACCTCCATGGCCTAAATGCACAGGAGCATCTCTTTTAATTGAAGACAAGCTCTGCTACAAGGGGACATAGGATGAGGGTGAAAGGGAATAGACTCAGGAGTAATATGTGGAAATATTTTTTTACTGAAAGAGTGGTAGATGAGTGGAATAGTCTCACAGTGGAGATAGTGGAAAATAGGACAGTATCTGAATTCAAAAAAGCATGGGACAAACACAGAGAATGTTGAAAGGTAAAAAGGGGACTATTGTAGTTGATATGGAAGGGCAGACTAGATAGGCCATGTGGTCTTTTTCTGCTGTCATGTTTCTATGTTTCATTATGATATGCTGAAACTGGATTTCAAGGTCTCAGGGTCAGGGAACCCTGTCATTTAGTACCCTGAGCCATCCACCAGTACTGTGGTGCCCCGGAGTGTCATCACCAAAGAGCCTCAGATACAGACTCTGAGGTTACACACCCGGCCTGTCACAGGCCCTGAGGTACCCAATTACTCTACCTCCCTAATCACACTCTTCAATGGACTGAGGAGCAGGGGATGTGTGTGCCTGGCTAATATTCATATCAGAATTCCCAGCTCTTAAGGGCATGGACTGCTTGTCTTTTAGCATCCTGCAGCACCCCCTTTCCACACAACCTGTTTACACACACACAATCCCACACACCCTACATCCCCATCCCCATATCCCTACACACACTCAAAGCTTCTTACCCCACCCCCATGGGTGCACGCACGCACAAACACACACACACACACACACACACACACACACCATTATCCTACCCCCTCAAACATGCACCACCCTTCCCATGCTCTCATGTACACACACAGAGCCCCTCATCCAACCCCACCCTCATCCTCTGAAGCGTTCACACATACACACACACACATACATGCATATACAGACTCCATACCACTCCATTCCCCCACCCATGAATGCACATGCACCCATATCCACACACTAAAAACAGAGACAAATATGCAGACAAAACTACTCACTAGGAATCTACATAGCTTTGCTTCCCTAATGAGAAGGGAACACCATTTTGTCATACAACAGGTGTACACTTTTCAACATGTTTGAATCCAGCTACCTTAACTGTTTTTACCATTTTCTTTAGCAATGAGTTCCAAAGCTTAACTATGCATTCAGTGAAAAAATATTTTCTCCTATTGGGTTTTTTTTATATCTTATTTTATTTGTATACATTTTCTTCAAGATACATTCAAGATACAAACTTGAAATAGAAAAGTTCAGAAAAGTAAAGTAATTAACACCGTTATTATAATAGCTAAGGAAATATTTTAAAAAAGGATACTAATATGAATATTAGTCCACAATTAGGGAGAGGATTTCAGACAAAGGATATGAAGAAAGGAAGCAAGTTATATCAAAAAATAAAGGAAAAAAGGCACACAATTCGCCACATTTATGTACTATATACTATGGACCCGATATGCCAAGGTATTTACATGGTTAGTGCTGCTGAATATCTGCTGGTGCCGCCACTACATGCCCCGATGCTAACCAGTTAGCATCGGGCATGTCAGGGTGTTCCAGGGTGGCACCCATTGCTAACTGGGCAGTGGCTCATTATCACCACTGCTCAGTTAGTGACATGTGGCTTCATTAAGTCGCAGCAAATGCTGACCTCACTTTAGCCACAGAAGCTACCTGGGCAGTGGCTGAATATAGCCGCTGCCTAGGTAGCTTCCAGGTTCTGTGGCCATCCCATATATTTAATACCGGTGGCCGGATATGGCTCCAGCACTGTATATCCAGGTCTAGGATTCAGTACCAAAAGCTAGTTGCTGTAGGAGCACTAACTACCGGTGCTGAATATTGGACTCTATATATTCAGAGGTACCAGAGTGAAGAAAAAAAATTGATGAGAGCCAGAGATTACCACCTTATCACTCAAAAATATGGTCAGTTATGGTGGTTAAAAAACCCAAACATGTCAAATCCTTAGATCGAACAAAGCATTTACATGAATATTTAAAAAAGAACCTGGCACTTATTGCAAAACCGTAGGTCTCATAAGTAAGAACTGCTTGTACTTCTCTAGAGTTACTTTAGCACCATCAGAATACATATGACAAAAGACTAATTTCATAAACCAATCCCCATCAGATTAAAAACAAATGACATTAAAGTTGATGCCACTGCCAATGCCAAATCAGAAGTTTCAAGAAATTCAGTCAAATCCAATTTTCCTGAAAGTTGCTAAGATAGCTCGTCTTGACTTTCTGTTACTTCTTTTTTCTTAAATGAAGGGAAGTAAAATTTTGGGTGAGTGGATGAGTAGCCCACTGGTTAGAGCAACTGTCTCCTACCCCAAAGATCAAGGGTTCCGTTCCCACTGGCACACCTTGGGCAAATCACTTTAACCTCCATTGCCTCAGAAGGAAAGGCCTGGCAACCTACTTCTGGTGATACATTGTCAAGAAACCCAGAGGCATCTGGGTTGCCAGGAGTCAGCACTGACTTGAAGGTGCTAAAAAATAATAAGCTCTTGGGGGTGGGGGTAGAGAAGCTAAAGGCACCTAAAGAAGTTCAGAAACATGTCTACTAAGGAGAAATCTCCTAGCCTTGAGGAAAATTATTTTGGGTGAGTGAGTCCTGACATAGGTCATGGATTGCCTCGTGGTCAAATCTGTACCAGGTTCAGCACAGCTCATTGCTGATGTCCAGGTACTGGGCACGGGGCCTGGTGACCCTGGCATATGGGTATTGGCATGAAGCATGTCAGCACTCGGAGTCAGTGACCACCAGAAGAGCAGTGGCAAACATGGCTCTGGACCTCTCCTGTGCCATCCTCAGATACCTGGCTGCTGCCCCTGGAACCTGTGGGAGGTTAAGACAGGACGATGGTCAGTCCGGACCCCAGGGGAGTACCACCTAACATCCTCCCAATGCTCCCTGTGGATGGCAGGGTGACAGAGGGGCAGGAGATGCTCTAAACCACTGATCCTGCACCCTCCCCCCATACACATGCTACCAGGGCACCTAGTGGGTAGCCTGTCCACCATGCACTGCTTCATGGTCACAAATGCCTGTGGATATGCACATTAAGATTGGGTGAACCCCCATATGTGCACTACTAGGGTGTGATTCGCTCCATGAGCACCATTGCATCTAGGTATTCAGGTGCTGGTTCACCCCTTGTACAGTGATCACGGTACAGTTTTGTGGGCATGGGGCTGCAGATGTGGGGGTGGTCTAATGCATAGAGTTACCATGAGGTCAGGCTCTGCCACATCTTAATGCAATGCAAAAAACTGGTCTATTAATCGAGCTATTACTATCAAAATGTAAAGATGTGCTATTTGCTCGAATATTCACCACTTGAAACTAGTAGGACATATTGTAGTTATGTACCAAGGTCTCAGTTAAAACGTCTGCAGCTGTTTGTAAAAGGGCTTCTTTCAAAATTCACCACCCTTACTAGCACTGCTGTTCACATCAATGACCTTCAATGTACACTTCGACAATTGTCTTGTTGTTTTCTTTTTTGATATATTTTTATATTTTTAATTTGTCTTATTTGTGCTTATTTATTATTTATTAAAGTCCTTCATATTAAAAATTCAAAATATTCTTCAAAAAAGCTCCCTCAGCTCCAATGAGTAAAGTTATATGTTACGACACAATATTGCACGGTTTCATTCACCCGTGCATTTTTAATATGAAGGACTATAACCATGCAATATTGTGTCGTAACATATAACTTTACTCATTGGAGCTGAGGGAGCTTTTTTGAAGAATATTTTGAATTTTTAATATGAAGGACTATAATAAATAATAAATAAGCACAAATAAGACAAATTAAAAATATAAAAATATATCAAAAAAGAAAACAACAAGACAATTGTCGAAGTGTACATTGAAGGTCATTGATGTGAACAGCAACGCTAGTAAGGGTGGTGAATTTTGAAAGAAGCCCTTTTACAAACAGTTGCAGACATTTTAACTGAGACCTTGGTACATAACTACAATATGTCCTACTAGTTTCAAGTGGTGAATATTCGAGCAAATAGCACATCTTTACATTTTGACATCTTAATGCAAGCCAGTCACCCCCTGCCCCAGACAGCCCCATGCCCACACTAGCCAGCCCTGTGGGGTGTGCCTGTGCAGGGTGCAGGGCACCTGGCCTCTGCACTCAGGCCCATGCATACCACTTTTACCCACAGGGCCACCAGCACTGCACACATGCATCAGGGGCACATGCCCCAGCACACATACCATCCAGGTCACATCATTGACCCTTAGAATGGCTTCAGAATCTAATATCTTGTGGTATGTCAGCTCACACGTCGTCGTAGATGCATTGCTCATGGGAAAAGAAAGATGTGCAGAGCCACACATGTATTTATATGTTGTGCAGCAAATGGGACGTGTGCGTGTGTGTGCATGCACAGACATGTTCAGTATTCTGCTCATTTGGAAATATACAGTGCTGTACGTCCATCCACTATACAATGTGTAATGCTGGCATAGCCATGCCTCTGCGAAATGCCATTATTCCAATACTGCTTCCCTGGAAGGTACTACCATTCAAGAGCTGCTGTGTTATCTGCCATGGCTCCCAAGCTGTCCTCCAGGAAGCGTAATTTCAGCAACAGGGAGCAGACCCTCCTCATTGAGGAGGTTCTGGCCAACTTTGGGGTCCTCATGGGCACTGAAGAAGCCCCTGTAGGTGCCTATGAGAGGCAGCACAAGTGGCTTGCCATATGCTATAAGTTGAATGCCATTACCCACAACAACCAGGACATCAAGGATGTGAAGCACAAGTGGTGGCAGGTGTGATGCAACACATGCAGGAAGGCATCTGCTGTGGCCCAGGCAGGCAGGGGGTGCACCTCACTGAACTAGAACAGCACGTCCTAGCCACTGTAGACGCTGCCACATTGGAGGGCATTGGGTAAGTGGACACCTCATGGTGGCCACCAGTCCAAGATATGTGTCTGTGCTGGCATTCACCTGCTGCATGTCCCCCACCCCAGGCCTGCACCCATAGCATGGGATCCAGTGAACTACCCACTGCCCCTCTCACACGTCCCCTCTGGTTTGTGCTGGGCATGCATGGCCATGTTGCACTGTCACATCTCCCTCTACTGTCTTACCTAGTGGATTCGTGGTGGCGCCACCTCCCTGGTCTGCATTGCACTCTCCCAGCTGCCTCTCTACCTCTGTGGTGTGGTGTCCCTAGGGCCTTAGTGCAATGCTGCAGCCCATGTTTGTGGGGGTGGGGTGGATTGCTGCATGTTGGAATTTGCATTAGGTTGGTCATCCTTGCTTCTCTCTGCAGGTACTTCCATGGATGCTGGACCAAGTGCTGACCCCATGCATGCCTCACCGCTGGCAGATTCTCCACTGCCACAGTCAGTGGCCAGCGATATGGCGCCACCAGAGAGGGATGCCTCCCAGCCTGCAACCCATATGGATGGGAACGCAGAGCCAGTCAGTGGTGCAGAGCCTGAGAGCATTAGCTTAAGGGACACTGAGGACTAGCTCGCACCATCACCCGAGCCCTGAGTCCAGCCTGGTGGCAGAGGTGGCCATGGGCAGTGCCACCCACGCACCTATGGACAGCTGGTGCACTGAACCGAGCGCCTGATTGCCCAGCAGGAGAGCCATAAAACGCATGCACGGGAAAAGCTACTACTCCTCAGGCACACTATGGCACTGCAGGAACAGCAGCGGGCCCTCCAAGACCGGCAGTTGGCAGTTCAGGCAGCAACCAATCGCCTGAATGCCTCAATTTGCCACCTTGGGGCAAGCATTGACCTGCTGGTAACCCATTTGGGTGGGCCACAGTGTGTGCCTGTCCCCGTTGGTGCACCTGTGCTGCCCTCTGTGTCCATGCCTCCGACACAAGCTGTTGCTACAGTGTCTCTTGCCAGTGATTGTGTGCCTCAACCATCTGCCCTGCCATCCACTGGCAGGGTATACACAAGGGCCACTACATTGGCAGCATCTGCATTGGGGTCCACCAGCATGGGGCATTCTGCATCCTGTGCCCCAGGGTATGAGGCCCCAGCTTGTCTTGCCACCATTCCATGAGGCACATGGGGAGACCAGTGGGTAGAGTAGCAGCAGCCCATTTTCAGGGGGCATGCCATTGCCTGCACCACCCATTGGCCAAACACTGGGGTTCAGTGGTGTCACTTCTGGATGGGGGAGAGGTCGGGGGTGGGTCAGTGTATGTGGGGGACAGAAGAAAGCCTGGGTTAGGTTTCCTGCCTGTTGCCAGGGTTGGGGGTGGTGGTTTAGGGTGATGGAGTGGGGGTTGGGGAGTGGAGGGTGGGGATGGAAGTGCAGGATGTTGGGGGCTGGGGGTAGGGGCAGTATGTGTTTTGCTGTTGTGGGGCACCTGGGTGTGTGGGGTAGGCTTGGTTGGGCACTGGTGTCAGTTGTGCGGGTGTTACCTTGTTATTTCATGCACACATTACACATTTTTTCATGTACCTGCTGGGCTCTGTGTTTCTCTCTACTCCAGTCACTATGGACATATGTATCTGTTGCCCCTATTTCTCTGGCATTGCCTGTTCCTTCTTCTGCACCTTGTACGTGTCCCTCCTATGTGCATTACAGTCTGTACATCTGCATCCTGGGAACTCTGAAACAGCGGGCACACAGGTAGTGTCACCGCCATACATCTCTTTGGGCTGCAGTGGGGTTATGGCCATATGGTTTATTTTATATCATTTATTTATTTTATTCCTTCTATTTCTGTTATTCTATGTTTTAGCAGGTATAATGTAGATGTCCATGGATAATCTAGTACATGTATGCTGTTCTGAACGGAATATGCGTTAGGCACTTTCACTACCAGCTATGCCCGCGCCCCTCCCTTCCCCGCCCATGTCCCGCCCCCACCCCCCACACACATCCAGTGATACATGCACAACTCTTTCATGTGTGCAGGTAGGCTCACGTTCAGAATACCATCTAGACGTCACCGCTAGGTGCACATCCCCAGAGAACGTGCAAATGGCTTATTCGGGGTTCAGAATGACCCTGAATTGGAATATTGTGTTCAGTTTTGGAGACCATATCTCACAAAGGATATAAAAAGACTGGAAATGGTTCAGAGGAAGGCAACCAAAATGATTTGGAGCCTGCTTCAGAAGATGAGAAGAGACTTGAAAGCCTAAATATGTACAATCTGGAGGTGAGAAGGGACAGGGGAGATATGATCCAGACCTTTAAATACTTAAAAAGAGTATTAATGAACACACAAATCTCTTCCAAAGATGGGGAAGCTGTAAAACTAGAGGGCATAACATCAAGCTGCAAGGGGGTAAACTGAAAGGTAACATCAGGAAATACTTTATCACTGAAAGGGTGGTGGATGCTTGGAATGCCCTCCCGATGAAAGTGGTGGAGGCAAATACAGTGACAGAATTCAAAATGACATGGGACAGACACGGTGTATCCCTTTATAGCAACAAGATAAAATCAAATATCTCAACAAATAGAGGTGACCTACATGGAGTGGTGGGTACACCCCTAAACAAAGGCATATGGAGGGGTCACCTGCCTGGAGCGGCAGGTGCACCTACTCTTACCGCCTTGCTGGGAAGGCGTGATGGACCATACTGGTCTTTATCTGTCGTCATATACTATGTTACTATGTTTCAACACACCTAAAATGCAAGGATGCCAATAATGAGTAAATTATTGGAAATGCTGCTGAAAGAGAAAATAGTGAGGTTTCTGGAGTCCAGCAGATTACAGGATCCGAGGCAGCATGGATTCACGAGAGGCAGGTCGTGTCAGACAAATCTGACTGATTTCTTTGACTGGGTGACCAGGGAGTTGGACCGAGGGAGAGCCCTAGATGTGGTGTATTTAGATTTCAGTAAAGCCTTTGACACTGTTCCTCACAGGCGACTTATAAACAAACTGAGCACCCTAGGGATGGACCCTAAAGTTACTGCTTGGGTTAGAAATTGGTTGGGTGGGAGGCGACAAAGAGTACAAGTAAATGGAGCTCACTCTGAGGAGAAGGATGTTACCAGTGGTGTACCCCAGGGATCTGTCCTTGGTCCGATTCTTTTTAACTTCTTTGTTAGTGATATAGCGGAAGGGCTGTCGGGTAAGGTTTGCCTCTTTGCGGATGATACCAAAATCTGCAATAGAGTAGACACCCAGGAAGGTGTAGATAACATGAGGAAGGATCTAGCTAAGCTTAAAGAATGGTCTAGAATCTGGCAGCTGGGATTTAATGTTAAAAAATGTAAGGTCATGCATTTGGGCTGCAGCAATCCAAGGGAGCAATATAGTATAGGGGGTGAAGTACTTTTGTCCACTAAAGAAGAGCGGGACCTAGGCGTGGTTGTGTCTGATGATCTTAAAGTAGCTAAACAGGTAGAAAAGGCAATGGCAAAAGCTAGAAGGATGCTTGGGTGCATACAGAGAGGAATGGCTAGCAGAAAAAAGGAGGTGATAATGCCTCTGCATAAGTCTTTGGTGGGACCTCATTTGGAGAATAGTGTGTAATTCTGGAGAACGCACCTTCAAAAGGATGTGAACAGGATGGAGTCGGTGCAGAGGGTGGCTACTAAAATGATTAGTGGTCTTCATTATAAAGCATATGAGGACAGACTGAAGGATCTTAATATGTACACCTTAGAGGAAAGGTGGGATAGAGGTGATATGACTGAGATGTTTAAATACCTCCATGGCATAAATGTTCAGGGAGAGAGCCTCTTTCAATTGAAAGCAAGTTCTGCTACGAGGGGACATGGGATGAGGGTGAAGGGAGATAGATTCAGGAGTGATATGCGGAAATATTTCTTTACGGAAAGAGTGGTGGATCCGTGGAATAGTCTCCCAGTGGAGGTAGTAGAGATGAGGACAGTAACTGAATTCAAAAAAGTATGGGACAAACACAGAGGATCTCTAAAGGTAAAAAGGCGACTGTTTTAGTTGTTGATATAGAAGGACAGATTATATAGGCCATGTGGTCTTTTTCTGTCATCATATTTCTATGTTTCTATGTTGACCACAACTGTATTGTGAGTCAACAACTTGATAAAGGATCTAGCTGTCATCATGGACAGTATGTTGAAATCATCTGCTCAGTGTGTGGAAGAAGCAAAAAAGCAAACAGAATTTAAGAATTATTAGGAAAGAACAGAGAATAAAACAAATAATTTCATAATGCCTTTTTATCATGCCATAGTACGATGGTATCTTGAGTATTGTGTAAATTTCCAGTTGCTGCATCTCAAAAAAGATAGCATGGAATTAGAAAAGCTACAGGAAAGGGTGATCAGAATCATAAAGGCTTTTTATGTCTGTCTTTGAGCAGTGGGGTCCTTCTTGTCCTTCACCCATGAAGTCCTTCTTTGTTTAGTATGCAGCCTATGGTGCAGGTTGAAAACACCACTCCAGATCGATTCAGGTCAGCCTTAAACTCTTTGTATGTTGTACATGTTTTTTTTTTTCAGTTTGCACTAACATTCAAAAACTTTTTGGATTAATTTTCCCCTTCCCACCATGTCCTGGGAAGTTCTTGACAGTTCCGTGAGCAGAAAATTCTTTAATAACATTGTGAACTGTAGACACAGGAATCTCAAGGTCTTTGGAGATAGCCTTGTACCCCTTTGAAGTTTGATGTCTGGTGATAATGGATTTTCTGACAACCTCAGGCAGCTCTCTTGTCTTCACTATTGTGAAAATGGAACAGGAAGTGAATGTGGCCATTTTAAACAATAGAGCCATCATTCACTGGTTGATTCAAGTCATGTGGGAATTCACAATTTATCACTGGTGCATCTCATTTTACTGCAGTGGGAATGTGGTTCTTCTCTTCAAACTGATTTGAATTGTTTATAAGGGTTGATAATCATGTCCTATATATCAATAAGAGATAAACTAACTCTAATTAATCTGCCCTATAAGTAAGTGATAGATTGAGCTCTTCTGACAGTCAATGATAAGCCCGCTTTCTTTGGATAGGGGAACGAGGCTAAGTTCAAAATGGTAGAGTAGGAGGAGCAATAGTTAGACGGAAATTCATGAAGAAGGACCAGGAGTCTCATGGTTTGAAACATGACGTTGTGTATAATAATCAATGGTCTACACATTTTTTTCGGTAATCAGCATATTTTGAGAAGATTTATGAAGAGAGCGGCAGAGTACTCAGGGGAATCCTTGGATCCGGGAGTTATGGTGTATCACATCAGTAAAGCAACAGTGATTTACGCTGCTAATAGTTGGAGATACAACGTTTCAGTTTGCCTTGGAAGACATATGTGGGAGTCTCCATACTGATTCATGGTCCTTGAGTTAAGTTACATGCTAATATATTTCATATTATCATTCTCATGGTTGCAATATTATACTTGAATACTGAGGATTATTTTGTAATTTTTCCTCAGGGGAGGAAAAGGGTGAGTGCACGCTTTTATTAAAAGAGAAAAAAGGAGGGTTTACTACGAGAGAGGGAATGTTCCCTTTCACGGCAAACGATCCGACAAAAAATTTCCTATTTGAAACACACAAGTAATAGGACAGATTAGAGTTAGTTTATCTCTTATTGATATATAGGTAGTAAGTGAGATAAATTACAGTTAGAATTAATATATGATCATGTCCTGGCAATGTCCCAGTTTTTATACTATTTCTTACTATTTCCTTTTCTAATTGGTCTTGCTTTATTTGACTCTTTTATATGCCAAATATAAGAGCATGCAGTATATAATCCAAAGTCATTTCACTGGTCACTTTTTTTAGGAGATATTGGACATTAAGAGGTTGAACTGCAAGGGCGCTAATGATGTTGGCCACAACTGTAACTCCATGGCATAAATGCCCAAGAGGAGAGCCTCTTTCAATTGAAAGAAAGCTTTGCAATGAGAGGACATAGGATGAATGTGAAAGGGATAGTCTCAGGAGTAATATGCAAGAATATTTCTTTACAGAAATAGTGTTGATACATGAAATAGTCTACTAGTGGAGGTAGTAGAGACAAGGGCAGTATCTGAATTCAAGAAAGCATGGGACCAACAAGAAGATCTCTAAAGGTAAAAAATGGACTATAGTAGTTGGTATGGAAGGGGAGACTGGATAGGCCATTTGGAATTTTTCTGCTGTCATGTGTCTTTTTATGAAACGAAAGAGAACATGACCAGTGGGCACAACTTTAGAAAACTGAGTGGAGTCAACTTACCATGGTGACTCATAACTACTAGAAAAATCATCATTATCTCTGCTGGAAAGCAAACTATCTCATTATGCTGACTCAGCAGAAAATATGCATCGAGACAATATTATGGGGGTTTATTTTTGAACGGGGAACTGAATTTTTGAGACATGTGCCCTGTTTAACTTCCATTGGCGTATGTTCTATTGATTACTGCATTGATGCACTTGCTTAGCAAATTGCTTGTTAAAAAAATTCCTTTGTTTTTCCATTTTTTATTTCAAAATTGAAAATTTGTAGACTATAGGGGTTATTCTGAGACATGGTTGTGCGGGGAAGTTAGTCGGGGGCAGGGAAGACTTGGTGGCCCAGGGCGGGCAGTGGGCGGTCACCGGCCCTGGACATACAGGGCCGATTCTAATGTTGGCCCTGTACGTCCAGGGCCGGTGAAATGGCCTGGGAAGTTATTCCACCTCCGAGATGGAATAACTTCCCTGGTTGTGTTTCTTTTCACTGTCTGGGGTGCAGAAGGGGCTGGCCAGGGTTTATTCCCTGCAGCCAGATCCTGGCCTTAAGAGGCCAGATCGGGAGTCGGGCTGCGGGGAATAAACTTTAGTTTCTGGCAGCCGGCATTGCAGCATTTAAATGGAGCCACGGTGTCATGGCAACATGAAGCCATGGCACCGCGGCTCCATTTAAATACCTGACTGAGCTATCCGGGCAGTTCCTGTATGTGCAGGCTGGGAATGAATTGCAGACCTGGCCTGCACGTACAGGCCTGATCGCGATTCTGATCTCGTGGGGCTAGACATGCCCCGCAGGATCAGAATCGCGCTCACCTTTGTACATCTGGCTCAGACTGGACGTAGAAAGGGGCTATACATGTGGGATAGAATCAGGACCTATCGCTCCTTCAGGATGCATGTTTACTGAAGATTTCATCTTCGCATCAGAAAAGGCTTTTCATAATGCAATAGTCTTTGATTCCTGAGTTTAAAAAATACCTCTGTTTTCTTTAATCATATGTACTGGAGGCCTTGTACAATATTAGTCCTCAATGGCAGTAACGAAACAGAAACAAATCATTACACATTCTATATATTTCTTGATAACACTGGCATAACCATGAGATATTACAGGAAATAAAGATGCAATATTGTTATTCTGTTACCAAGGGGATTTGTTTCCTTATACTGAATGTGTACTTTATTTCAGTGGTTCTCCTTGAAAACAGACCAGTTGTATTCATTAGAAGAAAGATTAAATGCATGAGCACATGCATATAAGAACTCTCTTCTATGCTGTATTTCTATAAATAGCTGGCATAAACAAGCTGCTATTCACTGAGAATCGTGGCTAGCAACTGCATAGTATCAGTGATCCTTTGAAAACCAGTCTGGAACAACACTTCTTTCAAATAGTAGTGGAAAATGGTTAAACATATTTCTTCATAGACAAACAGGGTGAATCAGCCATATTTGTGGGTGGTATACCAGGTGGTGCTGGAACGGAGCTTTTCAAAGAGAGCACTGAAAGATTAGAAAACTATCCCCTCACGCACACAGGACTTCCCATCCAGCTGCCACTGCATAGGGGCTGCTCAGTGTTCTTCTGTCTACCGATGACATTCAGCATGTTTCATCATTTTTGAGAGAGGATTTTTTTTGTGATCAGGTCTCCTCAGTTATTGTTTGTTATTCTGTCATGCACTTACCTCCCAGGAGCCAGGCCCTTCATAGGAAGTTAATTCTGGTCTCTTCCTGACTTTTTTACTGCTGTTGGTCTCTGCCCTCTAATGCAGTGCTACCTGATTGATCCTTCTGAATATCCCACGGCCTGATTGGGCTCTCTAGAATACACTCTCTAATTGGCTCCCTATACCTATATGCATATACTGGAACTTCCTATCTTCTTTGTCCTCAGGTCTCTTGTGGGAGCTCAGAGTGCTTTGTTATGTGTTGTTGCTAGGTGATTGTCCTGACTTCTGCTTGCCATTTGGTTTTTGTTCTACATCAGGTACTTCTCCTGCAGTCTCCTCTAAATGACATTTGGTACCCACTCCCTCCTCATTAGGACCCCCATATTTCAAGTCCTGGCAACTTCTGAATATTGGAGGACTCAACCAGGAGGGAATGGGAGCTGTTATAGATGAAAGTGCACATCCCCAGTCCCTGCTATTCCACACAAGTGGGCCCAGCCATGACATATCCCTTTTTCTTATTAGGAATTTTTTTTTTACGTTTTAGTCCCCTTTTCTGCATGCTTGCTACAATGCACAAACATTCTACTGTAGTGCTCATTCCCATGCACTGTTATAGGATATTAAGAAAGTAGGAGGATCCAGTCATTGGGAACCTTCTCTCTTGTATACATACTGCAAGGATCTAGCTTTTACTGAGTGTAGTAATAACATATTTTATGAAGCCAAAAATCAAATGCCCCTTGGCTGTAATTTTATAGAAAATAATAAAGGTATTAATAAAATTAAAATGTTTTAATTCATTACTCATAGCAATTGATAGGAATTCATTTTGTTTTAGTGTTAATGCTTTTAGGGACATGTTTACTAAAGTGTGCTAAGGGATCATCCCTTAGTGCATGGTAGTGTAGCAGCTGATAAGCATGCAATAAATAATACCAGGAGTCAGTTCAAAGATCCAAGCCAATTTATTGTGCACAAGGCTCAGTCAAGCTTCAAAAAGGACTGAGCAAAGCTCTTACAGAAACATATTCATCTTATACATTTCTTTTCAGTTTGATACATGCAGACTTTCTATTGGTCCCAACGCCCCCTGCATTTGTCCAATCGGAGATCCTTTCTGGGCCTAGCACCCTGCTCCCCCTTCCCAGGCTATTCTAACAATGGTACAATTTCTAGGTATTGATACAATTCTACTGCAGGGTCGTTTCTAGCTCTAGGAATGCAGGTATTGAAATATTTCTATCATCAGAACACAAGAGAATAATGAAAGATTTATGTATTCATGAAGACTCCTTATTAAGCAGTTTTAAACAGCTTTCTCAGACTTTTACAGATCTTTAGTTCTAACTAAGATGGGGGGTTGGAATTGTAGCAGCAGATAAGCATGCAATAAATAAATCCAGGAGTCTTTTCAAGGATCCAAGCCAGTTTAATGTGCACATGGCTCAAGCAATAAGCAATTTCAAAATGGCTGAGCAATGGCTTCTAGTAAAACAACAACTTTTATAGCTTTCTTGTCCATTCTAAGCATAGGCAAACTTTTCATTGGTCCCAGTACCCCTCTCACCCATCTATTGGTCCCGGTACTGATATGGCTACCCAATAGGGACTCTGGTCTGGGCCCAGCACCTGGTTGCCCCCCTTCTAGTCCCAATTACAATGGTCAGTGTCTCCAACTTGTTACTTCTCTCCTCCAAGGTCGCTGAGCTTGTTAAAACATATGGGAAGCAGAGGCACTGTGACCTTGCTCTCTGCAGAGTTAATTAATTCCATAGAAGCATAGCACACCTTATCAGTACCAATTAAACTTGTTTTTCTTTATTTTCTCAGTTTCGTTTCTGCTTAGCTATGTTCAGTTAAACTGAGTTAAGTTTCAATTCTATGGTGTCATCATTCAGGGGGGTTTTCATTCCTCTGGGCCTAACTACAGGCTTCAGTTACAGGTCAAGCTGCTCAGGCCTGTCTGCTTAGTTCAATTAGCATGGATCATAGGCCGTCGCCTACCACAGAATCAGGGCCTAACTTACAGTCCTTTCATATTTGCAGACTATTATAGGCCATAGCCTGCCACATTACCCCCTTTGATTATTCTCACCCGCAAGTGAGAAAGGGTGAGAATTAAATCACATATTATACTTGCGTAAAAGCATCATTTTGGGGTATAGGGTAATATTGCCACATAGCTAAAACTTCTGTAGCTGCCTTCCGTTCTACAGTGCTATCAACGGCTGCTGGCTTTACCCGACTGCAATTTTAACTGCTGTTGGGGTTAATAAGATGACAACATAAGGTCCCTTCCAATGCAGTGCCAACGGTGTCTTTCTCCACTCTTTGATCCACACCGAGACTCCAGACTTGAGAGGATGCAGGGGTTCTGTTAGATGGATGGGGCAGCTGATCTTGTATCCACATATGAAGACTCTGCAAAACAGAACTTAAAACCAATAGTTCTTGTCTAGTAATTTCAGATCCAATCTGTTTCATATCTCCTTTTATTCCTTGTACAATAGGCGGGGGTCGCCCATACAGAATCTCAAAAGGGGAAACTCCTAAAGACTTAGTAGGGGCTAAGCATATCCTAAGAAGGGCTATAGGAAGAACCTGGGGCTACTTCAGGTGAGCTTTTTGGCAAAGTTTAGACAACTGAGATTTCAGGGTTTTATTCATACGTTCTACTTTTCCTAAATTCTGACGTCTGTAGGCAGTATGCATCTGATAATGTAAATATCTCGGGATCATACTTAATGGACTTGCTTCCTGAGGTTATCAACCCTCATTCTTCATCTCCAAAGATTCCATAACAAACATTGCATCAGACTCAACCACACAAACCATGACTCCCATCACCTATATGATAATTCTTGGCCTCTACTTATCTCTAGCCGCATACGCTTACATACCACACTTGACGCAACACCAGACAATAGTATGGTATCCAATCCTCAACAATGGCAAAATACTGTTACACTTACTACCACTAATAGGTCCAACCTACATAGCTTGCGATGAAATCATACCCAACCCGAACCTGACTGCTGCGTTAAAGGTCACTGGCAAACCCCAGAAAAGACGTAGCCCCAAACCAAAACACAATAAACACAGGAAACTGACAGCCACAAGGACCTTAAACAAGCAACACCAACCACACCAACTATCTCAATCCCCCACTACAATCTGTCTTATCAATGCCAGATCCATTAGAAATAAAACCCACATCATACACAACATCATCACTGACAACAAACCCGATATCCTCTGTGTCACCGAGACATGGCTCACAGACACTGACCCAGCAATACTAAACCAACTACCCCAATCCAACTACACATTATTTAACTGCCCCCGGCCCAACAGGAGAGGAGGAGGAGTACTTGTCATTGCCAAAACCTCCCTAATGTTCACAAGCCCTTCCCTAACTGAATCCAAAGGCATTGATATACTCAAGATTGAAAACAAAACATCAATACTTTGTTTAATCTACAGACCCCCCTCGGCCCACCATGAAACCCTGGCCACCACACTGGAAATTATCTCAACCTCTGCAACCAAAAAACTGCGCATCATACTTGGTGACCTGAATCTCCCTTCAATTCCCCCGGTACAGGCAGACGCATTCTCAGAAGCCATGAACCAGCTCGGTTACGCACAAATCATTCAAGAACCCACACATAACAAAGGTAACACCCTCGATATGGTGTTCTTATCACACAACACCCAACAAAACACCAAACCTCGAGTAACCCCGGTCCCATGGTCCGACCATTTCCTCATTGAATTTGAAATCCATCTACCATCGCTAAAGGAAAAGCCACAAGCCGACCCGAAAACACATCAACAGAGGAAATTCCAAAAATTCAATAGTGAAGCATTGATAACCTCTATATCTACACACTTTGAGTACACCACCACTGACCTAGACAAACTGGTAACCCAATGGAACTCAGGGATCGAGGCAGCGCAAGACCAACATGGAAAGGCTCAAACGCTGCAACAAAAACAGGAACCGAACCATGGTACTCTCCCACGCTAGCTAAAATGAAGAGAGAGCTACGCAAACTTGAAAGGAAATGGAGGAAAAAGCAAAACGAAGAAGGCAAGCAACTATACCTAACACTCCTCTCAAAATACAAGAATGAGGTCAACCTCGCTAAGAAGAGTCACCATACTAACCTACTC
Organism: Ichthyophis bannanicus; assembly: GCA_033557465.1. Classification (NCBI taxonomy): domain Eukaryota; kingdom Metazoa; phylum Chordata; class Amphibia; order Gymnophiona; family Ichthyophiidae; genus Ichthyophis; species Ichthyophis bannanicus. The sequence goes on from CM066031.1 coordinate 1,605,533,636, forward strand.
AACAAAACTCTCAATAGACCCAAGGAGCTTTTTGAGCTCGTAAAATCTCTTACCAAAACTTCACAAAACCCCATCTCTTCAGACGATATAAAGGCCCAGACACTTGCCGACCACTACGCCAAAAAACTAAACCCGCAACTTCCCACAACCATTAATCAAAGCATGCCATTAATCATCACCACCCGAGAAACCACCACTAACTCTCAAGCAGACCTGGAACCAGAATGGAACACCTTCCAGCATTTAGGTGAGCAACAAATCTTAAACATCATAACCAACTTAAATACCACTACCTCCCCCCTCGACCCATGCCCAGCCGCCTGGATGAAAGCAACTAAGAAAGACAACGCAAAACCCATCGCGCACATTGTCAACCAGTCACTGCAACAAGGAAGCATGCAGACTCATCTCAAGAAATCAATTATAAGACCCATATTAAAGAACAAGTCACTCAACAAAAGTGACCCTGCATCATACCGCCCAATTTCAAGCATAGCTTTTCTAGCAAAAACAATTGAAAAAGCGGTTCAGCACCAACTACAAGATCACATGGACGAGAGAAAAGCCTTAGATGAGCATCAATATGGATTCCGTCAGAATCACGGAGTAGAAACACTACTGCTGGCACTCCTTGACAATCTACTTAAGGGCCTCGAGAACAAAAACTCCATGTTCATACTCATATTCATTGACATCTCAGCGGCATTCGATACAGTACATCACAACACCCTCTTGGACCGTCTTGCCTCGCTGGGTATAACAGGGACCCCCTTAAAATGGTTCGCTTCTTATATATCCAATAGGATGCAACAACGACAAAGCTGATGCTTTCCCCCAAACCCAAGGGATCCCTCAAGGGTCTGCCCTATCATCACTACTGTTCAATTTGTATATAAAGCCGGTCTGCGATATCTTCCAGAAATGCAACATCAAATACCACATATATGCCGACGATGTGATGCTATACACACAGCTTGACATAACACAGCCTAATTTCAGTCCACTAGAAGAATGCCTTGACATGCTCCAATTATGGCTTCAACAAAACAACATGTCAATAAACCACAAAAAAACAGAGGTCATGTTCATTTCCAAGAAAGCCAATTTCATCCCGCCCACCACAGTCACACTTAACAAAAACATATACTACACGAAGCCTGTAATAAAGTATCTAGGAGTCCTACTAGACTGCAACCTCAGGATGGACAAGCACCTCAGAACAGTTAACCGAGCCATCTTTTACAAACTCAAAATTCTACAACCACTTCGCAATATCCTCGAGAAATCCGACTTTAGGTCTGTTGCTCAAGCACTAATCATTCCCCACCTGGACTACAGCAATGCCATTCTACAAGGGCTTCCAAAGAACACATTAAGCATCCTGCAAATGGCCCAGAATGTGGCTGCAAGAGTCATCATGGAAAAGAAAGTCACCGACCACATAACCCCAGTACTAATGGAACTGCATTGGCTCCCAGTGGCCGCCCGCATCATCTACAAACAGCTCATCACAACGTTTAAGCTCATACATGGCATCGCACCATCCTACCTCAATAACCTAATCACTATTCAACCATGCAACAGGAGCAGGAGAACTATGAATCTCAACACCCTATGTATCCTGACCAGCATAAGATCTGTCAAGGCCGAAACGAGCAATAGGGCATTCACATACACAGCGCCAACCCAATGGAACCAACTTCCGCATGAATTGAGACTCACAAACAGCCTGAGTGAATTTAGACGAAAACTTAAAACATATCTGTTTCAAACTCACTACAACCTGATCTAACTGCAATACCCTACCTCAACCAGAAGAACTCTGCCACCCTCGGCAGCATAAAATCTAATAAGCATATAGTCATGTATAGCCTGTACTCTTTGAAAATTAACTCTGTATAAATTGTATATATGGGGCCCCTCCCAACTTACTGAAATCAAATGTATACCCTGATCTGTGTGCTATAATCAACTGTATACTGTATCCAACTGTTTAGCCCGTGTTACGTAAATCATTGACTAATCAAAATGTAAAACTGAAAATCTCAATGTACTGTACAATGCATTATGATTCTGTAAAGTAAACCGCTGCTGATCGTAGGAAGCAGCGGTATACAAGTGTTTACTAAATAAAATAAATAAATAAAATAAATTCTTTATACAGGGCCCCATGTGAGTGCAAAGTGCGGTATATAAGAGACTGTAAATAAAATAAATAAAATAAAGTTGTAAGGTCATACTTGGAATCTGTGTACACATTTAGACGGAGCCCTTTTCCTATTATCAGCTTGATACAATGGTTTTGCCAGCAGAGCAAAGTTGGGTATCCATATTCGGCAATAACCTGCAGCTCCTAGAAAGGCTCTCACTTGCCTCCTGGTGGTTGGAGTAGGAATACGGCATACAGCTTCTTTGCATTCTGGTCTCAGGCGTTGAATTCTGCTGGACAACTGGAATCCCAGATATTTAACTTCAGTTTAACATAATTGCGCCTTGGCTCTTGAGACTTTGTATCCAGCCTCATTTAGAAGGTGTAAGAGTTCACTGGTGGCTTGTAGATATTCACTTTCTGAATTTGTGGCTATGAGCAGGTCATCCACATACTGAAGAAGAACCCTTCGTCCTGGGTTCACAGAGTATCTTGAGAGATCTTGATTTAAAGCAGCACTGAAGAGAGTGTGTGAGTTCTTAAATCCTTGGGGTAATTGAGTCCAGGTAAGTTGGCCCCGCCTTCCTGTTGTGGGGTCTTGCCATTCAAAAGCTAACAAAAGTTGATTGGTAGGGGCTAGACATATGCAGAAAAAGGCATCTTTCAGGTCCAGGACATTGAAATGAGTAGCCTCAGCGGGGATCAGTCCCAAGAGAGTATAAGGATTTGGTACCACTGGGTGTATAGTTTCAGCTGCATCATTTACCCGCCTCAGATCTTGTACTGGGCAGTAATCCCCCGTCCCAGGTTTCTTGATTGGGAGAAGGGGGTATTCCAAGGTGATTGGCACTCCTTGAGAAGTCCATACTTCAGTAGTTTCATTAGATGATAGTGGATACCTTCAATAGCTGGTCGAGGAAGAGGATACTTCTTCTCATGCACTGGTTCTGCTCCTGGCTTGAGGGTGACAATGACAGGGGCTATGTTCTTCGCTAGGCCAGGTGGATTATCTTCTGCCCATACTTCAGGCGGGGCTATAAGGTTGGTAGGTATACAGGAACTAGCTGGCTTGGTTGGAGATGCACTATAGAATGCTCGCTACTCTTCTTCTCAGAGAACAGTCAGCACCATCTACCCAGCAGGCTTTGGGTTCACAGTCATTTGCATTTCTCCCCCTTCAGCAAAAGATATTTGCGCCTGGAGCTTAGCAAGCATATCTCGGCCCAAGAGTGGAATAGGGCATTCAGGCATATACAGGAACTGGTGCATTATTTTCTGTCCCCCTAGTTCACACGTGCGGTTCTGCAGGAAAGGCTTGGTGGCCCTAGCTCCAGTGGCCCCAATAATGGTGATGCATCGAGAAGACAAAGGGGCTACTGGCTTTAGTGTTCTGCTCCTGTATCCACCATAAAGTCCATATATTGGTCCCCTATTTTCAAACTGACCATAGGCTCCTGGGGACCCAGGGTGAACTTGGAGTCCGGTCTGACCTAGTCTTCATCCATGTCATAGCCCGTTGCAACTGCCACTCCCTCAATAGCTTCTTCCCTCTCTTGCTGGAACTGTGCTCGGTTTATTCTTCCACGACTCTGAAATCAACCTCCTGTTCTCCAAGTACTCCCTCCTCCCCTCCTGGGGGTGGAGTCAAAATGCGGGCATTCACTTTTCCAATGTCCTTCTTCTCTACAATGGGTGCACTGATTTGCACCCAGTGGGGGCCGATCATTTTCACGACCCCTTCCACATCCTCTGCTCCTTCGATTAGGAAAACCTCCTTCACGTCATTCAACTAAAGCAGCAGCAAGAAGATCTGCTTTCTTCTTCATCTTACGTTCACTTTCTCTGTCACATTCATTTTCATGATTCACAAACACTTTCTGAGAAACTTCCATTAACTGTGCTGTATTCATGCCCGCAAATCCATCCAATTTCTGTAATTTTTGTTTTATATCTCTCTGGGACTGACTGACAAAAGCTGCGTTTACCATACGCAAATTCTCCTGGGCTGCTGGATCGTATGGGGTATATAGTGAGGGCTGCCTGCACTATTTGGATCCCACTTGGGGCCATCAAGGCTGATGGGTCTGCATAATACTGTTCATTAGTTCAATCAAATCCTAAGGCTTCTCAGTGTAGGAGGCATAATGCGTCTTTCAGTTCAGTAAATCAGTGGAAAAAGGCACATAAACAAGGCTGGTCGGCCCTACCACAACCTGGCCTTCGGTATTAAGGGTGGGTAGGCCCTGGACCTGGCGCAATGGTATAACGTGACCATCCCTTTTACTGGTAGTTGTACTTCTGAAGGTATACGGCAATCGGGACTGTCTGGGTTCCACTTCATGTTCTTGGGCGCTGGCTGTGAGTGACCCTGAACTGGCAAATGAATCCCTGCTTGTAGTGTCATCGGTGGACTGTGGCCCACTCGGAGGCACTCTGAACTGAGTCGGGGCTTCCGGTCAAGAGGTGCTGCTGCGGAGGTGGCTGGTGAACTACTTGGGGTACATCTGCAGGGAGGTGTCCCCCCCTGCCCTAGGCTCTGCCCGTGGTGGTGGCAGAGCTGAGGGGACTGGCCTATAATGTCTGGAGATTCTGGGGCAGAATAAACGGGCAGCTTTTTTTTTTTTCTTTTTTTTTCCCAGACATCTGGGCCCCCCTCCCTTGTGGTTGCTACTAATCTCCTACACTGTTCCTCATAGCAACGCTTTATCCAGGAGGGCTTTTTTTTCCCCTTCACAAACACTTAACCAGGAATCTATATAGGGGAATTGATCAGGGAACATTTTCTGTACAACCTGAGAAACACAGGAAACTATACTAATATCAAAGGTGCCTTCACAGGGCCATGAAGTGGCTAACACTGGCCACTCCTTTTCACAGAGCATTTCTAATCGGGACGGAGACATTCTATTCCATAGTCTCCAGCAAATCCCTTGCTAAAATTCCTAGTCATACATTTCAACAGAATCTGCGTGGACTCCGACCCCCCCCCCCCCATGATGACGTACTTGACAACAGACAGAGGGGGCGGGCAGTCAGGCTGCATTTTCCTGTGGACTAAACATAATGGATGTGTGTGCTCATTCTAAATAGGAATAATTTAGATAAAGTCCTTAAAATATAAAACTATTATTTTGCAACATGTTATAACAACACTCCCAATAGAAAGAACTATGGCTCCTAACATGACAGCCACATATCTGTTATGTATGTCTAGAATAAAAATACTTGGCATGAAACTAACTGCCAGCTGTAATCAGCACTTAAGATGAACAATGTCTCTGCAAAAGAAATTACTTTAAATGTTACAGTTTAGAAAGCAGATATTCAAAGGACATGAAACGGGTACTTTTTCATAAAGTGTGTGGATATCTGGAATACATAGACACCCTTTTTTTATTAACAATAAGTATGTCCTCTATGAGGTGCTTGCCGCAGTATATCAGTAATTAGAATTCAAGCACGATTAACTCCTCATTCACTCAGGATTTAAATCACTTTCAAATCGTGATCTGGTAACTACTGGCTTGGGATGCTTCATAGTCCTGTCAGGGTTCTTAACCTCTACTTCGTAGGTCAAAGGAAAAACAAAAGCAGTTTCCTTAATTTCTCTATCATTTCTGTTTGGACCATTACAGACAAGTAGGGCTGAGATATAACAAGAACAGTTGAGGAGATCGAAAGGGGTTAATAAGAACTTAACCCTTTCCAGGCTAAGCCAAAAACTGTCGGGATCCAAAATTCTGACTAAACATTCCTACCAAATGATATATAATACATGACCATAGCAGAAGGAACATCACTATTAGAACATATTGAATAAGACAGGTACAATTTTCCTGAAATAAGCACAAATTAACCCAGCTGCAGAATGTGGATTAGGAATTGAAAATAAGCCTTCAAAGGGTTAAAAGATACTAAACATTCCTTTCTACGGGCTGTGTGAAAGACACACCCCTTCTCTCTCTGCTTGCTAGAGACTCACTGCTGTGCTGAAAAAAAACCTGATATTAGTGAGACAGCTGTCTTTGTACTTAAAAGTGACTCCTGAGTTGTTTTTTCCTTCTTTTTTCTTCTTCTCTTAGTACTATTCCTTAATCGGTAAACTGTTTCACAAATTACCCAACAGAATAATCTTACACTATACCAGAAGGGAAACCCGCGGTTTCAACAGATAATAAAACCAAATACAAACAACAGACAATAAGGACAGGCAGGATGGCTGCAGGAGTCCATGCAGCCCACAGAATAATAGGGAGACAAACACCAAATGTTTCCTCCTTTTCGCGACCTGGGCGCAGTCGCCTGGCCAGGAACTGCGCTACTCAGGAGTCCGCTCTCACTTGGTCTATATTCAAGACCTCTCTGTCACACAAACATTCATACCAGCAACAAGAAATTATTTTTCAAATGCCCAAGGTTTTACTGACTAACTGACTATCCCAACCAAAGGGTTGGTGGCTTCTGCTCCGCTAACCCTTATGCGGAGCATACTAGGACCGCCCTTATGAGAGGTGATCAGGCTCTCTCGTCTTTGCGCACTTATGCAAGACGTTCCCAGTTAGTCTATACCAAATTTGTCTCACATACTCATGCAAGACTTTCCCCAGGCTTCACTGACTATCCCAGTATCGCATACTCATGCAAGGCTTTTCCCAGTCTCGCATACTCATGCAAGGCGTTCCCCAGGCTTCACTGACTCAAATGCCCAAGATTTTCTACTCACCGGATCCGGTTCTCGATACCAAACCAGTTCAAGGGTTGGATCCTGGACTCCCCTCGGGTTCGAAGGTGTTGGCCAGCTGAACCCAGTGGCCTGCCGAGGCAAGGCGGAACCCTCTCCGATACAAGAGGACCGGCGGCACCTGAGGTTTCCCCTGCAGTCGGACAGACACGGTGCCAACCGGACCAAACCTTTGAGGCGAGAAGTCGTGGTATATTCACTTGAATACCATCACACTACTCACACATTCCTGTCCAACGCTCCAAGAATATGTAGCAGCTGATAAGCATGCAATAAATAATACCAGGAGTCAGTTCAAAGATCCAAGCCAATTTATTGTGCACAAGGCTCAGATAGTCAAGCTTCAAAAAGGACTGAGTAAAGCTCTTACAGAAACATATTCATTTTATACATTTCTTTTCAGTTTGATACATGCAGACTTTCTATTGGTCCCAACGCCCCCTGCATTTGTCCAATCGGAGATCCTTTCTGGGCCTAGCACCCTGCTCCCCCTTTCCAGGCTATTCTAACAATGGTACAGTTTCTAGGTATTGATACAATTCTACTACAGGGTCATTTCTAGCTCTAGGAATGCAGGTATTGAAACATTTCTATCATCAGAACACAAGAGAATAATGAAAGATTTATGTATTCATGAAGACTCCTTATTAAGCAGTTTAAAACAGCTTTCTCAGACTTTTACAGATCTTTAGTTCTAACTAAGATGGGGGTTGGAATCAGGGCCTAACTTACAGGCCTTTCATATTTGCAGACTATTATAGGCCATAGCCTGCCACAGTATCAGACAAAAAGTAGCGCAGAGGCTGGGTCAGGCCCACGCAGAGTGATGGAGGTGTTCCCACTATGTCCTAGTGCGGGTTGGAGGACACTGCCACGCTATACAGGCAGCCACTAATACCCCAGGTACATTTACCACCACAAATTATGGTGGGAGGAAGTGTACCTGCACTAACTGTACAAAGGATAGTCAGTGCAAACTATTGGTGCTTGCACTAATCTCTATATGCAATCAACACCCACTCTCCACCCTAAATCCCCCTTGTCCCCACCCCTAACCAAGCTAGATCATCATCGTGGGACTTTTAGCACAATGGCTGTTTTAGCATACAGTAATGGTTACTGCGGTCTCATGCTAACCACTTAGTGTAGAATTTAGTGTGCGGTAACGTACCATACTTTAGTAAACATGCCCTTTGGTAAATGACCCCAAGTTTTTGGTTGTCGCTAAGATACACGTTTTTGCAAAATTTGTATTTAAAAAATCTCAAACACATTATAACAATGTATATGATAGGTGCTCCGAATGCTGGGCGCAGTTTTCTGCTGTCTACCACTGAAGGTATCTGAAGTGTGTTGATATACTGTACCTCTGTGAGTACTTACCTTGCTGTTTTATTCACCAGGTACTATGACATTCAGTGCAAGGGTTGATTGAGTTTTGAGGTACCAATTCATAATGGATCACATATATGTTTGAGTGCATATGCATCATTTTTCTTAATTATACATCTTATGCAGCTTCTTCATAAATTGATTACATTACTGGGGACGTATGAAGGCAAATGTTGTCTATGTGAATGCATTAAAGAATACTTCATCTCAAATCTAATCCAAGTCTTGAAGAATAGGTTTGTTTGTTTTTTGGCAGGGGGGGGGGGGGGTGGAAGGAGTTGCCAAGCAGTCTTAGAGGTAAGCGTGACTAGAATTACCTATGGGATTCAACTGGTATAATGTGTCAAACTTCTGAAGCTCTCCACAGATAACCCTTCATAAAGGGATACACAGAAATATTTCTTCTTCTAGTTCATTCTTTCCTGCTTACTTTACTGAGAAGGCTGAGATATGACATTTTTGTAATTACTAAACAATATTTTTAGCATGCTTGACTAAATAATATAAAAGATTTACTGTCGGATGTTCACGGCCATTTTTTTTTTTTGTAAAGTATTACTTAGTTAAAAAATCATTTTGTTTGCTTATTGCAATATTTTCCATTTTTTGGTTTGGCTCAGTTTAATATATCGGCATTCACAAAAAAATATATCCAAGTAGTTTGCATACAATTAAAACAACTTAAATATTAAAAGAACAAAAAGCAAAGAAATGGAAAGGAGCCCCAGTCAGGTTACAATAAGTTTTTAAATAAAAGTAAAAAGCATATGAGTTTTACTGTAAATTATCTTTTTGCACTACAGAGCATTTTACTTTATATAATTAAGAAGTTGGTTGCTTGGGAAAAGTTTGGAAATGATGTAAATGACCACTTAAGGATGCTCTGGATTTGCTATGCATAATGTAAATGTAGTTCAGAAACATGATGAGAAATGATGCTTTCTGAACTACATTTCCCATGACACTATTGCTGCAGTTTGTATTGAATGTCTTAGAAAACAGCTGCTTTAAGAAAAGAAAAATCAAGTAATAAGGCAGGATCAGTGTTTTGATCTTTAGCTCTGCTTTTCTTTTTAATGCTGGAAACTGCTTGCAGAAGAGCAAAGAGGCTTTTCTCCAAGGATAGCAGAAGGAGGAATGATGGCAAATGTTTGGCTTAGGCCCTTTGTGAATGTTTGTGAAGTGATGTTTTCCATCTTGTTCCTCCTGGATGTCAAAGGCAGTGAGAAGGATGTGGCAAGTTAGGGGCATGAATAATACCTGAAAGTCAAGGGCCATCAAGACAGGCATGGCACAGAAAGAAGGTTTCTCTGTCAGGGTGTAATAAACCCAGGAATTAATGGTAGAGAATACATGGAAATGTGCCTGCAAATGTGTCTGAGTTTGCATGTGTTATACCTGTAAATGAGATTTGTGTATCTATGGGTGAATCTTACTGTATGTCTGACAGTATTTCCTAAGTGTATTAGAACACATATAATGAAACTTAATGGGATCATGGGAGATCTCCAGGAACAAGCAGGAATGTAGTCTTCACATATGGGTATCGTAGGTACCGACTGAACCTGCGCGGGAACACTCCCCAGCGTCCAATAGGAACGCTTTTGGGAGCATCCCACAGCGCATGCGTGCTGCCTTCCCGCCTCTGTACCTCTCTCACTTCAGTTCTTCGTTTTCCGTGGAGCCAACAGGACATGTACCCTGTCACCACAGAAAATTTCCTTTTATTCTTTGTTTTTTGTGGTCGTGTCTGCCTTCATTCGACGCCTACCGGTACCGCCGGTTCTTCTTCTTCTTTCTTTGCAAAAACCCCCCAAAAAATGTGTATTTTCTCCAGGGGTCTTTCCGCTGTTTCTGGTGCTAGGCGCCATTTTGGGCACTAGGCCCACTTTTCTTCAGGCATGGAGAAACCAGCTAGTGGTTTCAAAAAATGCTCAAAGTGTGGCGGTACCATTTCCGTCACTGACACCCATGATTGCTGTCTGAAATGTTTAGGTCCTGAACATTGTCCAACGGAGTGTCTCTCCTGCACGAAGATGACCAAAAGGGGCCTGCAGAATAAAGCTGCAAAACCCGGTACCCTTTTTGCTGCGGATACAATGTCACTTGCATCAATGTCTTCCAGGGCTTCATCTTCCTCCCATGGATCTCAGGTAACTAAAGTCTTCTAAGACTGGCTGGTCCTTGAAAGGTAAATCTCCTTCAAAGTATCGCGATGCCACTGGCGTTGCCCTCGAGGATAGTTCACCGGCAAAACAGCCCCGGCGGGAGTCTTCAGGCTCCAAAGCATTAACGGGGCTCCAGGATGTTCCATAGCCTTCCACCTCTGTAGAACTACTGGTACCATGTTCTGGGGTCATAGCTGCTTCCACCAGAACCGACACCCAGGCATCAGCAGGAGCAATGGATAAAAGAATCCTCGCAATTGAACGTCCCTCTTAGCAGCTTTGGTACTGCTAAGACTGCTACAGACGGTTCAACAGGTATCGGTACCGACAGTACCTGCTTTGACAGGACTGCTTCCCCCCATGCTGAGCCTTGAGTCTATCTCGGGTATCGGGGATCAGGAACTGAGACATTTCGGTACCAACTTCGAGCGGTACCGATACCATGCGTTACGGGAGCACCCGGTACAGAGTGCCCTTAAGTCTTCTGATTCCGATGACTCTGATGATTCTACCGGTACCAGAGCGAACCTACTAGAGGATTCAACTCCTTCTCCTCAATGCAGGATGTCTCCTCCAGAAGATATGTCCTTCCAGGATTTCATACGTGATTTAGCAAAGGGTCTTACAATCACTGTGATTCAGGAAAAGGAACCTAGGGCAGAAGAATTAAGAATTCTACAACACCCTATGGCTCCCAAGGAGGCAGCTATGCTTCCCATTCACAGAATCTTACATGATCTGATGTTGAGAATGTGGGAAACTCCTTAATGATATCTTCACATTCCCGACACCTTGACACTATGTACTGAGTGCCAAGTTGTCCTGGTTTTCAAAAAACTCAGTTACCACCCCATTCAATGGTAGTGGAATCGGCCATGCGAAGAATCAAGAGTGCTAAAACACATTCTTCTAATCCTCCAGGCCGGGAATCCAGGACGCTCAATGCCTTTGGGCGTCGATGCTTTCAATCCTCCATGCTATCAGTCAGGATCAGTTCCTACATTCTTTATATGGGAATGTTCCTGGAAGAAGTCACAAAAGACTTAGAGCTCATTAGCCCTTGTGTCTCAGAGGAAAAAAGAGCAGACTTCCTTATTCTGGTCAAGCACGCCCAGAATGTCTCTAAATTCATGAACCGTGCTACCTTTGATTGCTTTGAATGTATTAGCAGAACCTCTGCTATATCAATAGGAGCACATCGTATTGCTTGGCTTCAAGCATCAGACTTAGAACAGTGGGTGCAAGAAAAGCTGGGAAACATTCCTTGTACAGGAGAAAATCTCTTTGGCAAGGACTGGCAGGACAAGGCTAATCAGCTTGAATCTGAAAATACTACCTTAAACAGACTATCAAAGTCTACAGCCATCCCAACAAAGAAGAAAACATTCAAAAAACCTTTTTCAGTAAGAAAAAGAAGCTTTACCCATCTTACACCCACCCATCAAAGCCACTGTCCGCTTCATGTTCCCCAGAACAACAGAACAGACAGCAAAGAAATCCGCAAGCTCAAAGAGCTCAACCGACCCAACAGACCCAGCCCCCTCAGGGTCTTTGACTTCTACCTAGAGAACTTAGTCATTCTGCCCCTGAAAGGTCCAGAACCCTTAACCATTACAGGAAGACTATGCTATTTTGCCAAAAGATGGCAACAAATAACATCAGAAAATTGGACTCTGTCCATTGTACGACTGGGGTACAAGCTTCATTTTCTCAACTTGCTCCCACATACAATAATAAAACAGTCCAATTCTCAGGCCCCTGCCACCAACCTCTGTGGCAGGAGGTCACATCACTTTTCGCTCAAGGAGCAGTTGAAGAAGTACCCATACCCCAGAAGGGAATGGGGTTTTACTCCCCCTATTTTCTTATTCCAAAGAAGACAGGGGGACACAGGCCTATACTAGACCTCAGAGAATTAAACAAATATTTGTTCCGAGAAAAGTTCAAAATGATCTCCGTCGGGACACTTCTACCATACCTTCAAAGTCAGGACTGACTATGTTCTCTAGATCTAAGAGATGCGTACACGCATATTCTCATCCACTCAGATCACAGGAAGTTCCTTGGATTCCTGGTCCAAGGAAGACAATTCCAGTACAGAGTTCTTCCTTTCGGACTGGCCTCTGTTCCAAGAGTCTTCACAAAATGCATGGCAGTGATAGCAGCATTTATGAGGACTCTGGGAATATTCGTCTTCCCTTACTTAGACGATTGGCTAATTTGAGCATCGACAGCTCCAGAGACCAGCTTCGCTCTTTCTTGAGCAATGAGAATTCTTCAATACTTGGGACTGGTCATAAACCTCCCAAAATCTCACCTCACCCCCTCTCAATCTCTCGAATTCATAGGGGCTCGTCTAGACACACGGCAGTCAAGGGCTTTCCTGCAACAGCCACACTGTCTACGAATAATACAACTGGCATCTCAAGCATCTATGAGGGTGTTCCTTACTGCTCGAGAGATGCTTCAACTTTTGGGACACATGGCATCCACTGTCTATGTGGTTCCCTATGCTCGCCTCCACATGCGAGCAGCACAGTGGACCCTATTCTCTCAATGGTCACAGGCCTTGGGTCAGTTAATGGACAAAATTAGAAACACCACACATCTGATTTTGTCCCTGCAATGGTGGCAATCTCTAGAAAACCTCCTTGTAGGCTCTCCTTTCCAGCAGCCTCTATATCAGGCCACCCTAACAACAGATGCATCCAAGATGGGTTAGGGGGCCCACTTGCACAATCTCTCCACTCAGGGTTTTTGGACCTCACAGGAGGTTTCTCTTCACATAAACCTCCTAGAGCTGAGAGCCATTTTCAGTGCTATTCAAGTCTTTCAGACCCATCTCAGCAACAAAACAGTTCTGGTCCAAACCGACTATGTGAACAAGCAAGGTGGAACAGGTTCTCTGTTGCTATGCAACGAAGCTTTGCGACTATGGGCCCTTGCCAGAGAGTTGCAAATTCACCTGTTTGCAGTATACCTTCCGGGCATTCAAAACTTGAAGAACCACATTCCCATTGCATTACAATTAGATGCACATGTGAATAATTGTCAGTACTCACATGACTTTAATCAACCAATGAATGATGGCCCTATTATTTAAAATGGTCACATTCACTCCCTGTTCCATTTTCACAATGATGAAGACAAGGGAACTGCCTGAGAACATCATAAAAGCCATTATCACCAAACATCGAACTTCAAAGGGTTACAAAGGCATCGCCAAAGATCTTTGGATTCCTGTGTCTACAGTTCGCGGTGTTATTAAGAAATTTTCTGCTCATGAAACTGCCAATAACTTACCATTTTCCGTGCACTAACAAATAAGGACTTTATGGGCAAAGGCCAAAGAGGACCCCACTGCTCAAAGACAGACATTAAAAGGCATACTTGATTTTTGCCCCAATCCACCTTGAAAAAACACATTTCTTCTGGAAAAAAGTTCTGTGGACAGATGAAACCAAACTTGAGTTCTTTTGTAATGCAGACTAGCAATACATTTACAGGCAATTTTTTTTTTAATTTTTTATTTAAGAATATTAACATTTACCAAGCATTACAAATTGTACAGGAATAAAGAAAGCAGAATGTAATAATATACAAAGAAAAACAACAGGCAAGGCTTAATCAAGCATTATATTTCCCCTTAATATAACCCACAAAACAGAGAGGCCTCAAGAAAAAGGAAGACATTTTCAAAATAAAGGAATTCAAGCAGGCAGGGCCGTACCGAGACTGAAATGCGCGCTGTGCGATTTGCACATCGGGCGCGCACCCCCCTCCCGCACCTCCATTTAGACACTTTATGGAGGTGCGGGAGGGGGGCACGCGCACCCGATCTGCAAGAGACCAGACCTGCTTAGTGTGCCGGCGTGAAGACTTAAGGGGCGCATTTCGTCTCTCTGCTGCTGTCTGCCGCTGAAAAAGTGGCGGCGGCAGGCAATGGCAGAGAGCCGAAATGCGCCCTTTAAGTCTTTGCGCCCTGTGCGGCCGCACCGCTCGCACAGGGCTCGGTACGATCCTGCAAGCAGGCATGAACAACCAGTATATCTCATTCATGGAGTACTAGAATTGTGAACCCTTGGATCAACAGATCTATGAACATTAATAAAAGAAAATAAAAAATAGCCTACCTACAGTTAAATATGGTTGAGGTTCCATTTTGTTGTGAGGTTGTTTTGCTGCCTCAGGAACTGGCGGCCTGGAACATATCAAAGGAATCATGAAGTCAGAGGACTACCATGATATTTTGGAGTGAAATGCGCTATCTAGTGTTGGAAAGCTAGGTCTGGGTTGAAGGTTATGGATCCTCCAGCAGGACAATGACCCAAAACATGCATCCAAAAGTACAAAAGAATGGTTAAAAAGGAAAACATTGACTGTTTTTTTGGGGTTTTTTTTTTTTGAAACTCTGTTTATTAATTCCACAGCACACACTTATACAACACGAGTCAAATACATATATAGAACCCCTGACAGGGTTGTCTCTGATCCACTGTCTTGGCATCCAACAAACATGGCTAACAGTGATGGCTTTTATTGATAAATACACCAAATCGTTTTAAGTTTCATTAGTCCCCTCATCTCGCCCCCACCTCCCCTCCTCCCTACAGCCTCTGCCTCATCAGTTTACATTCCTTAGGAACACACAGATATAGAATACCCCTTGACAATACTCCCCCTACCTCTCCATTTGATCACCTGCACCCTACCTGCCCATCTGCAACATTGCACTGCGAGCCTGTGGTCCAAGCCGCTGGATGTAAGGTTCTCAAATCAGTAAAAAGGAGGCCCATCGTTTAACACTCCCCCAAGCTCCTCTCCGCTCCAATAGCATCAACTGGTGGAAACTATTGCACCACTTCCAGAAAGTAGGAGCCACCAGTTTTCTCCACTTTTGTAGTAGTGGACCCTTACCCACCAGACATGCTTTTTGCACCAAAATCCGCTCCCAATCTTCCCTTTGGGTGGAGTGGTCGAAGCTGATCCAACACCACTAGGGACCCCATCCATCGAATCTGTTGACCTATTAGGCTACTCATATAATTACCTATCCGCATTCAATAGCCACGAACTTTCAAGCACCTCCACCACATGTGCCCCAGATCTGCCAGTGAGCAAGAACACTTCGGGCAGCCTCCATCTAATGTAAGATGGCTACGCATTGCTCGCCATAGGGAGAAGTGTGCTCAAATAAGGCATTTGAACTGTATCTCGTGCCATTTAGCCCTGTCCACTAACCCTGGAATCCGACTTAATGCTCTGCCGATCGACTCTGGGGTCACCTCCAGATTCAGCTCCCTCGCCCATAGTGCCTCCTCAGTCGAGTAATCCGGTGGGGCATCATATGCCTCCAACCGTCGTTTGAAATCTGCTATCTTGGGCGGATAGTCCTCTCCCAAAGCAAAAAATGCCAAGATCTTTCCCAAGCGCTCCAGTTCCAACGCCGCCCTCGGCAGTGATGCCACATAATGGGAAATCTGAGCATATGCAAAAAAATGTGGAGAAGGTAGCTCATATTCCCTACAAAGATCGTCAAAAGACTTACATACCCCCTCCTGATCCACCACATGTCCCACACTCCGAATGCCCACTTCCCCCCACTGCCGAAAAATCTCTGTGCCTGTTCCAGGGGAGAACCAAGCGTTTCCCCATAAGGGCAGCCATTGTGACACCTCTGGACTTCCCCCCCAGTTTTTATGCAGCCTCTGCCATGTGCATCACGCCGGCATCACCAACACGCTACCAGTCACTCGACGCGGCACCGTTGAGCTATCCAAATGCAACACCACCAGCAAACTTTGGGGAGCCACCAACGCCTCCTCTATCTCCGTGGGGGTATATACCTCTGTATTACCCATCCAATCCCCAATGTGTTAGGCCTGGCAGGCCATCGCATATGCCCCCAAATCCAGAACTCCTATCCCCCCTTGTTTCTAGCCTCTCCGCAGCTGGTCCAACGGGATTCGTGCCCTAGCCCCTTTCCACAGAAAACCCCGAACCTTCTGCTCTATACAGGTTAAGTCCTTCTATGTCATCCACACCGGGAGCATCTGCAACCAATAAAGAACTCATGGTAGAATCACCATCCCCAGCGCTGCCACCCTTCCCAGCAAAGACAATGGCAGAGGAGTCCAAGCCTGCAGTTGTGCCCAAGTCTTAAGGAGGACCCTTTCAAAGTTTTATTTATACAGATCTTTCGGGTCTCTTGTCAGAAGGATACCCAGATATACAAATGAGTCATGTGCCCATCTAAGCGGAAAGGTCCCTCCCCACCTCTCTCGGAGCGTACCCGCCACATCTAAGGCCTCCAACTTCTCCATATTGATACGAAGTCCTGCAAACCTTCCAAATACTGCAAATTCCTCCAGCAAGCACAGCAATGACCGTTGCGGGAGCGTCAGGTGCACCAACATATCGTCCGCGAAAGCAGCTATCTTGAACCCATGCCGCCCCATTCACACTCCCTGAATGTCCTTGGATGCCTCTATCCTCCGCACCAAAGGGTCCAGGGACAACACAAACAACAATGGAGAAAGCAGGCATCCCTGCCGTGTACCTCTTTCTAAGCAAAATTGCTCAGACACTATTCCATTGCACAACACTGCTGCGGTTGGCTGTGCATAGAGCAAGTCCACCATACTACTAAATGACCCTCCTACCCCGTAGCATGGTAAAAGCAATTTCAAATACTCCCAGTTCACTTGGTCAAATGCCTTCTCGGCATCAAAGCTAATCAAAAGTGACTGCTGCTCAGTGTCATGCACCCACTCCAAAGATGCCAACATTTTTCGGAGGTTCCACACCGCATATCTGCCTTTGACAAAACCCACTTGCGAATCATGAACCAGCTCCCCCATAAATTGGGCCAAGCGATCCACCAATATCTTAGCCAGCATTTTCAACTCAAAGCTTAACAGAGAGATGGGCCGATATGATGCAAGCTGTGTGTGATCTTTCCCTGGTTTAGGTATAAGTATAATATGCGCATGATTGGCCCCCCATGCAAAGCCTCCCTGCTCAACTCTTTTATGGTACATCGCCAGCAGCGACGGGGGTACCAGGTCTCCCAGCAGTTTATAGAATTCTGCCCCAAAGCCATCAGGGCCTGGCGCCCGATAACAATCGGCCTTCTGGATAGCCCGTTGGACCTCTTCCACTGTTATTGGTGCATCCAGCTGTGCCTTCCAATCTTCCGTCAACCTAGGCAGCTGCACATCTTGCAAGTACTGCCTCATAGAGCCCACCGACCCCTCTCTCTTCGAGTACAGTTTTTGATAGAAAGATCGGAACACCTGGGCAATAGCTCGGCTTTCCTTATGCAATCTCCCCTGCGCATCCCGCAAGGCCGCCACAACGCGAGAGCCTCTACTCCCCTGGAGACAGCGCGCCAGAAGCCTCCCGGGTTTGCCTCCAAAATGGTAAAGCTGATAGCGATAATACATCAAAGATTTTTTGGCCCTCCCGTGCAATACCTCATTGAGGGCTGCTTGCGTCTCCCACAATCTTCGTTTATTGACCGCACATGGATTAAGGCCATATCGCCATCTATCCTTCACCACTTGTTTTTTCAGGCGGACTATCTGCGACATACCCAATGATATCCCCATGTAGAACCACCTTTGCGGTCTCCCAAAACAATTCTGGACTCTCCTGATAGCATTCATTGTAAGAGACAAACTCTGTCCAGCACTTTTTTAGATATGCATGGAACTCAGCATCTCTATACAAGTCTATCGGGAACCTCCATATTTTAGTCTGCATTGTGGCCGCGGTCCATTCAAAGTCAACCCAGATCAGGGCATGATCCGAGATCTCTGTAGGGCCAATTTGGGCATCCCCCACTCGGGCAAAAACCCTCTCGGACACCAAAATATAATCGATCCTCGCACTCAAACCGTGCGCCCGCGATTGGTGAGTGTAGTCCCTATCCATCGGGTGTAGAAGTCACCAAGGATCCACCACTCCCAGCCGTCGCCACAAGGCCTGCAGGGCCCTCGTCGTCTGTGCCCCTTCCCCTCCCCCTCTGGTCGTACGCAACTCGACATCCAGTACCCCATTGAAATCACCACTCAGGATCAAGGGTACCTCGGCAGCTGCTCCACACGAGAAGCCAACCAGGCATAAAGCACCCGATCCAGCACATTAGGACTGTAGAGGTTCCCCAGTACAATGGGCTGCCCCTCCAGAGTCCCATACAGAAGCACATATCGGCCCTCTGGGTCCACGTAGTCCCGCTCCCGGACAAACCGAATCCTCTTATGCATTAAAATGACCACTCCACCCTTTCTCCCTTTTGCTGGGGCCCCCCATACCTGCCCCACCCAGTCCCTCTTCAATTTAATGTGCTCTTCGGCAGTCTGGTGGGTCTCCTGCAGCATGGCAATATCGCATTTTTGTCAGGCCAGGGCTCGCAATGCTTTATACCTCTTGATAGGGGTCCCTGTCCCACATACATTCCATGAAATGATCTTCAGGGTATCCATTCCCAAAAAAGTCAAATTCCTCCAGCTATCCAGCTTAGCAAGAGAAAGAGCCCCCCCCCCCCAGCCTTTGGCCTTCCCAGAAACTCACCTATGTGTTGTATTCCGATGTTGAGGTTATCTTTGAGGCTACTCACTATCCACCCCCGTGCCCACCCCCCCTACTCAGTCCTACTACTTCCCCACCCACCCACTCTTGTGTCTAAGCTACCCCCTTCTCCCCTCCACCCCCTTCCCTGCTCCCTACCCCAACTCCCTCTCCCCTTCCCCTTCCTCTGATCTCTTTTCTCCTCCCCCTCTCCCTTCATGAGTCACCTTAATGTGTTTAGGCCCCCCCTCCTGCACCCACTCTCTACTAGCCCTGTCCCAATCGTTCCCCCTAGAAGCCCTGGGAAGTCTCCCAATGGAGCTATCGAGGCGTCCCAATAAACAGACCTCAATGGGACCAACACAGAGGTTCCTTACCTTCCGCTTCTCCGCTTACATACTCCATACTGCTCCCGTAGAAGGAAACCCCCTCCCCGACCCATCCATCCCCCAACTTCACATTTATGGCAAACATAAACACACGGAAACACAATTACCCCAGGTAATACAATTAAATATACACACATCCCTGTCCCAAATACCAGCCCTACTTCCCCTTACATCCCATAGCCCCACACATACACAAAAAAAACCTCGTGCTTCGCATCCCTCCTTCCCCCGAGCCAGAGGGGAAGGCTGAATCCCCCTAGCCCCTCTTCACATGCTCCAAACCGGGTACCCACTAGTCCCAAGCCCGCTTTCCACTGCCCAGATCCCTCTCACCAGGCCTCTGGGCTCTTCCAAAATTTGCCACAGTCAGCAGTCTCTCCCGGTCCCTCTCACCGCTTGCTGAGTAATGCCACTTATGTCTCTGCCTCTAGCGCCACCACTGTTCCCGCCGTTTTCCGCACTATGTCCACGACATACTGGATCGCTACCGCAGCTGCCTCAAATGTCCGATGTGCTCTGTTATGGGTGATATATAATCTAGCGGGGTACTGGATGGTGAATTTTATATTGGTATTCACCAGCTGTTGACAAATAGGCGCATAAGCTTGTCTGCGTTGGCTCAGAGCCACTGAATAGTCCTGTGCCACTCTTATTTTAGCATTCTCGTGCTCCAGTACCCCCTGCTTCCTGGCTGCCCGCAACACCGCCTCCTTCTGTGGGAATTCCAGGAACTTAGCCAAGACCACTGTAGGCCGACGATCCTTGGGCTGCTTAGGCCCTACTCTCTGCACTCCTTCCAACTTGATGGGCCCATAATCCTCTCCCTCCTTCAGGAGCAACAAAATCAGCTTCTCCAAATAGGCCTGCAGCTCATTGTCCAGGATATGATCCGGAATGCCCAGAAAATGTAGGTTATTCCTCCTGGATCAGTTCTCCAGGTCATCTAGTTTTGCTGCCTGGGCCTGAAGCACCCGCTGCATGTGTTTCACCTCCTGTGTGACCGCCTCCAGGCCCTCCTCGTTCTGTACTATCAGGGTTTCAGCCTCCTGCATTCGATTCCCCAGTGCTCGCATAGTTTCCTGCAGAGAGTCCATTTTACTATACAGAGTATTGAACTGAACCGCTAACGCTCCGGACATAGCCGCAGAGACCTCATCCAGGAAGGCTTGTGAGGCAGGCGATTTCGTTGCTGGGGTCGAGTCCACCATTTTAGGCTGGCCAGCCGCCCGATACTTCTCCCTCCGGTTTACCTTCGCTGTCGCTGCCATAATCGATTGACCACTGCCTGCACTTGCGCTGCACTTTGGCTTCTCCGCCGGCATCGTTGACTTAGCGCTACGGTCAACAAAAATGGCTCGTTTCGCAGATAAGGTCAGGGGGGCCTTGAGAGCGAGTGGTCAGCTTCCACTCGCTTTCACCACATCATGTGACTCCCCCTGTTTTTTGTTTTGTTTTTTATTTAAGAATTTTAACATTTAACAAGTATTGCAACTTGTACAGGAATAAAAAAAGGTGGGATGTAATAATATACAAAGAAAAACTACAAGCAAAGCTTAATCAAGCATTATACTGCCCCTTACTATAGCCCACAAAACAGAGAGGCCCCAGAAAAAGAAAAAAGAAAGACATTTACAAAAATGAAGGAAATTCAAGCAGGAATGAACAGCCAGTACACCTCATTCACAGAGTACTAGAACTGGGAACCCCCGGATCAACAGATCTATGAGCATTAATAAAAGAAACTAACTGCAAGGGTTAATAAAAATAGGAAACAGATTGCAACGTGTCCATACACTTACATGGGAACTTGAGAAAAAATAAAGATCACAGCTCTAACTCTCTGGGTCGGAGTAGGAGGAACTCCCACCTCCTACACTGAGTTTCCCTGGCCAGATCAGGGAAGATATGGACCAGAACTTTAAACAAAATATTCCTCTTTTTGAAAAACATTTGTAGCAAACATCCGCAATCAGTAGTTTAAGCAAATGTAGCCAAGAGCATAGATGGAACTACAGACTCTGAATCAGAATCATCTAATATAGTCTTGAAGGACTACCAAAAGGGACTGCTTCAGCTGGAAAAAGACTTGCACTTGCAAGAATTTATGTTCTGGAATATACTCTAAGGGGCATGTTTACTAAACCGGTCTAACGGTTAACCTGGGCTATCTGCAACTAGGTCCCATTGAATAATATGGGACCTAGTGGCAGATTGCCCGGGTTAACCGTTAGCCCGGTTTAGTAAACATACCCCTAAATCTTTGGGAAAAAGGGAATTTTTTGTCTTAAAGCTGTACAAATCTGTGTATTTTCGAATTCAGTGTTTTTGCTGAGTCAGTCAGGTCTTAGTACCAGCAGAGAGCTTTTCATTTAAATCAACTCAAAGTATAGCTTAGCATAGAAAGTAAAATAGAATAGTCACTGAAATAAATTTGTTTCTACGGAGCTTTTTATTTAAGTCAAATCAGAATATAGCTCACATTATAAGTAGAATAAATAGTCTCTGAGTAGAAAGAAAGAATTTTTTTTCTAGTGACATTTGCAATTAGGCCTTCCAGTTAGGAGGCAAAAGATCTGTGAAGTTGTCTTAAATAGGTGATAAAGCCAAGTGATAAATCAAAGAAGCAGTTTGAAAGGCCCCCTCTATCAAACCAAGGGCTGCATGTATCACCTAGGAAAATGGTAAGACATTATCTTAGAAGCACAGGTCAAGACACTGTATAGCTAGCCAGCTTTTATTAACTCTTCTTTCCCTCTCACCCATCCCAGGGATAATTTTAGCTATATAGGCTCTTAGACCCATTAAAGGGAAGGAGGTGCCCATATTAATTTTCAGGTGCGGCAGGTTATCCTTATCAGGAATACATTAATTAAGGATCTGAGATTAATTAATCTTGAGGCGAACAAAGTCCATTAAACTAATTAGGTATAGCTGTATAAGTATCCCCAGCAAACCTAACTAAGTAAACAATTTGCATACCTAAATGAATCTTAAAACTAAGATGCAGACAGCAGTCCAGCAGCGAGAGGGGGTTTTTCCATTCTTTTGCATTCATTGTCACATGTATGATTTTCTTCCAGTTGGTGAGGGGTCTTAAGTGTGCACTAGGTGCAAGGAGCTCTTTGCTCTCAGAGAACTAGTCTGATCTCTGAAGGCTAGTGTTGCAGACTTGGAGGACATAAGGAAGACAGAGAGGTATAAAGATGACACCTACAGGACACAGTACTGAAGCCCCACCTCCAGTCTGGCAGCCTCCCTGTTGCCATGGAGTAGAGAGATCACATCATAGGTGATCATCACCCTGGTGTGGCAGGAAATGATCCTGTACCTAGGACCTGACTTACAGGTGATGTAAAACACTCTCACACTGAGGAAGTTTCTCCAGGGCCATGTGCCCATGAGGGAAGGGTTAGAACAGCCATTATAGTTGGTAATTCAATCATTAGGCATGTAAATAGCTGGGTCGCTGGTATGTGAGGATTATCTGGTAACATGCCTGCTTGGTGTGAAGGTAGTGGACCTCACACGCTACCTAGACAAGATTTTCAATAGCACTGGAGAGGATTTTGCTGTCTTGGTACATGTTGGTACCAATGACATAGGGAAGTGTGGGAGGGAGGTTCTGGAGGCCAAATTTAGGCTTTTAGGTAGGAATTTGAAATCCAGAACTTCCAGGTTAGCATTTTCTGAAATGCTTCATGTTCCATACGCAGGACCCAAAAGGCAGGCAGAGCTCTGGAGTCTCAAAGCTTGGATGAGACAATGGTATAAGGAAGAGGGCAACATTCTGGGGAAAGGAAGAGCTTTTCCAAAGGGATGGGCTCCACCTTTACTGGGATGGAACCAGGCTGCTCAATTAACCTTTAAAAAAGGAGATAGAGCAGCTTTTAAACTAGATAATAGGGGAAAGGCGAGAATGCATGGTTCCGAATGATGTATCCTTGAAGGATACTAGCAAAAGATTGAAGTTAGCGCATATCAATATGGATAAATAAATAAAAATCAACAGAGGTTCCAATAAAGACAAGAGCTTGAAGATTCCAAATTACCCCTGTCTACCAATAACCAGATTAATATGAATAAAATACAACCTCCAAAATGCTTATATGCAATTGCTAGAAGTCTTAAAAAATACAGAGTTAGAATATATGGCACTAAATGAGAGATTAGGTATGATTGGTATCTCAGAGACCTGGTGGAAGAAGGATGACCAATGGGTCACTCAGATACCTGGGTACAAATCATATCACAATGATAGAGTACATCAAATTGGTGGAGAGATGGAGCTCTATGCTAGAGAGAGCATTGAAACACATAGGATTAAATTCCATGTGAAAAGGGAAGGTGAAGGCAGTGGGGGTGTACTATTGACTGCCTGGCCAGAGTGAACAAAATATGTGATGAAATGCTCAAAGAAATCAGGGAAGCTAACAAACGTTGCAACATAGTAATAATAATGGGTGATTTAAATTATTCTGGTATCGACTAGGTCAGTGTCATGGCAGGACATGCTAGGCAGATAAAATTTCTAGATGAAATAAGTGATTGCTTCTTGGAGCATCTAGTTCATGAACCGACAAGAGGGGAAGCCATTTTGCACCTAGTTCTTAGTGGAACACAAGATCATGTGAAAGAGATAAGGATGTGGGGACCGCATGGCAATAGCGATTAAAGCATGATTGTGTTTGATTAATAAAAGGATGAAAGACAGCAAGGAAATACACAGTACTACCTTTTAACTTTCAAAAGGGAGACTATGATAAAATGAGAAAAATAGTTAAGAAAAAAACTAAAACGAGCAGCTGCAAAGGTTAAAGATTTAGATGAAGCATGAGTGTTGTTTAAAAATGCTATCTTGGAAGCCCAGACCAGCTGTATTCTATGCTTTAAGAAAAGTGTAAAGAAGTCAAAGAACTGCTGGCATGGTTTCAAGGTGAGGTCAGAGATGCTGTTGTAGCCAAAAAGCATCTTTCAGGAAATGGAAAAAGGAGCCAAATAATAAAAACTGGAAACAACATAAACAATGGCAAGTTAGATGCAAGGCAGACAAAGAGAGAATTTGTGAAAAAGCTTGCAGTGGAAGCAAAAGTGCATAATGAAAACTTTTTTAAAATACACTTTTAGCAACTTATGAGAGAGTCAGTTGGACCATTAGATGATAGAAGGGTAATAGGGGCACTAAGAGGGGACAAGGCCATAGCGAAGGGACTGAGTGTATTCTTTGCTTTGGGTTTTACTGAAGAAGATGTAGGAAAGTTACCCATGACTGAAATGGTATTTAAAGGTGATGCTGTGGAAGAATTGAAAGAAATATTAATAAGCCGGAAAGATGTAATTCAACTATTTGATAAACTGAAGAGTAGCAAATCACCTGGACTGGGTGGCATACATCCGAGGGTGTTGAAAAAATGAAATATGAGATTACAGACCTACTATTAGCAATCTGTGAACCATCATTAAAATCATCTGTAATACCTGAAGATTGATGAATGGTCACTGTTAACGCCAGTTTTTAAAAAGGGTTCCAGGAATGATCTGAGAAACTACAGACTAGTTAGCCTGATGTCAGTACCGGGCAAAATGGTAGAAATCATTATAAAGAACAAAATTACTGAACATATAGATAGTCATGGTTTAATGGGAGAAAGCCAACATGGCTTTAGCCAAGAAATGTCTTGTCTTACTAATTTGTTATATTTCTTTGAAGGTGTGAATAAAAAGGTAGACAAAAGTGAGCTGGTTGATATAATATATCTGGATTTTAAGAAAGCCTTTGACAAGGTCTCTCATGAAAAACTCTTGGCAAAATTAAAAAGTCATGGGATAGGAGGCAGTGTACTACTGTGGATCAGGAAGTGGGTAAAAAATGGAAAACAGAAGGTAGGGCTAAATGACCAATTTTCCCAATGGAGAAAGGTGTATAGTCGAGTACCCCAAGGATCTGTGCTGGGTCTGCTGCTTTTTAATATATTCATAAATGACCTGGAACTGTGAATAATGAGTGAGATAATCAAATTTGCAGATGACACAATATTATTCAAAGTTGTTAAAACCCATGAGGATTGTGGAAAATTGCAAGAGGACCTAGATAAATTGGAAGACTAGACATTAAAAATGGCAGATGAAATTTAATGTGGAGAAGTGTAAAGTTATGCACATAGGAAAGAACCACCCAAACTATGGTTACACAATGCAAGGTTCCACATTAGGAACCACTACCCAGGAAAAAGATTTAGGTGTTATCCTGGATAAAACGTTGAAATCCTCTGCCCAGTATGCAGCAGCGACCAAGAAGGCAAATAGAATGCTAGGAATCATAAGGAAAGGAATGGAGAATAAAACAAAGAATAATATAATGCCTCTGTATCATTCCATGGTGTGACCACACCTTGAATATTGTATGCAATTGTGGTCACTCTATCTTAAAAAGGATATAGCGGAATTAGAAAATGTAGAGAGAAGAGCCATCAAAATGGTAGAGGGGATGGAAGGATACCCCTATGAGGAGAGGCTTAAAAGTTACAACTGAGGGGAGAGATGATCGAGGTCTATAAATTAATGAATGGAGTTGAATGGGTAAATGCAGATCATTGTTTACATCATCAAAAAGTAGAAAGACTAGAGAACATGCAATGAAGATACAGCGTAACCTTTTTAAGACTAATAAGAGATTTTCTTTTTTCACTCAATGCGTAATCAAACTTTGGAATTCTTTATTGGAGGATGTAGTAAAAGCTGTTAGTGTAGCCAGGTTTAAAAAAGGTTTGGACAAGTTCCTGGAGGAAAGGTCCATAAACCAGTGGAGTCACATTCCAATGTGGTCATCCAGGCCCCTATGCGGCCGATCAAAATCAGGATGCCCAGAGGTAGACCCAATTCAGATCCCAATAGGGAAAGAATTGGGTCTATGGCCAGAACGTGCAAGCCAGGCCCTGATTCTAATTGTCCAGCATGCCCTGCCACATGCTTGGCTACCTCATTGAGGCTCCTGAATGGAGCCGCAGTGCCATGACGGCCTGTTGCCATGGCAGCGCAGCTCCATTCAGGAGCCACAAATGCCGGCCACCGCTGATGTCCTTCTTTCCCCACAGCTGGACCCTCAATCCGGCCTCCCATGGACAGGGTACAGCTGTAGGGAACTTCCTGCATCTCCCTACCTTTCCATTAAGGCCTGACAGCTTGATCCCTCGATGACCAGGGGGACTTATTCCACCTCGGTCCCGGACGTACAGGGCTGAC
The DNA here is from genome assembly GCA_033557465.1 of Ichthyophis bannanicus. Lineage (NCBI taxonomy): Eukaryota > Metazoa > Chordata > Amphibia > Gymnophiona > Ichthyophiidae > Ichthyophis > Ichthyophis bannanicus. The sequence continues at coordinate 1,605,560,285 of CM066031.1, forward strand.
CTTTGATTTGGCCCTGTACATCTGGGGCGCGGCCTGCCCATGCCCCGCCCTTGCTCTGCCTCTGGAATGCCCCTTTCTACCCCCGTCTAGGCCTCCCCATACAAACACATTGTTTGTATGGGGAAGCTTTTGCTGGGGCTGGCAGGGGGGCGAATAGTGGGGATGGATGTCCCAACGGGACGTCCATCCCTGCTATTTGCGGGACAGAATGACACCCTTATTAAAGAAGACCTGGGAAATCATACAAATGCATTTTTCATACTGGGAGGCTTTTGGTGGGGCCAGCAGGGTAGCAAATAGCAGAATGACCCCCTTATTAAAGAGTACCAGGGAAATCCACTGCTTGCCCCAGTGCAAGCATTGTGGAACCTATGTGTCTTTTTTGGAACCTTCTAGGTACTTGTGACCTGGCTTGGCCACTGTTAGTAACAGCATACTGGGCTTGATTGACCTTAGTCTGACCCAGTATGGCATATCTTATCGTCTTATGTTCTTAGCAGAGACCTTCAAAGAATCAACTTGTTGCAAACCAGGAACCTCAAAGCCTCCGGGAGTTTTCTTAGCAGATGGTAAATAGTAAACTCTAGTCATAGGAGAATGCAACTCTGGGGGAACCTCCAGAATTTCAGAGAGATACATTTTAAACATATCTTTAGCAGAAATTAATGAAGACTTAGGAAAATTAGTAAATCACAAATTAGCAGATCTCAAAGTATTGTCCCATTGTTCAATCTTAGCCTTAATTACAGTCATATCTTTAACAAAAGATTCAGAGTACTCCTCCAAATGAGTAGTTCTCATGATAGAATCGTCACTGAGGTTTGTAAAGATGAAATATCGACATTCTTATGATGACTACCATGTTACCTTGAACCTGCAAAGAGAAAACTTGTATTTATGGCACAATAGCTTCTCCCAACTTCATTATTGCTGACCAAATCAATTCCAAAATAAGTTCTTCCGGGTGATCCAAAGGAAAGACAAATTCAGTCTCTCCTGCTCCCTACCTGCCAGCTGTGGTTCCTGCGCTAATGAAGAGTCAGCATTACGGCCATGAGCAAGGCCACCGTAGCTCCCTCTTCCTCTGACTGAGGTTCAGCAGGTAGATGTCTCCACATCCCCACATTTTGCCCAAGAGTCAACCCTCATGGGGACAATGACATGCCATAATCCAGCAAGCAGTCACCCCACTGGTTCTCCGAACTCACTGCTAAAACTATGACTTCGAAAGACCCAGCAACTCGGAGAAGGAGATATCTGCACCCAAGCAAGATTCCGAGCTGCCTGACTCCAGCATCAAGACAGCTGAGCTTTTCTCCACCGACAGCACTGGCTGCTTCTTTGAAGGAATCAAGGGAACCAGACTACACAGGTAAGGCCAAGGAGGTCTGTCAGGCAGAAGATGTCTTCTTGCCTGACTTGATCTTCCTCTTCCCCATGAATGAAGAAACACATCAGAGAGCTAGCAGCTATCTTGAGCCCCCCTCATTCAATCTTTTTTTCAAAAATGGACTGTTTTAAACTTGCCAGCAGTGAGGTCTGACCTCAGTCCAGTTGAGAACCTTTGGAAAGAGCTGAAATCTGCCATTGGTAAAAGGAATCCTGGAAACATTCATGAGCTGGAACAAATCACAGTTGAAGAGTAGGAGAAACTATCAGCAAACAGATAACAAAACTTTTTTTTCTCAGAAATTACTAAGTTGAACAGACATCTTTTTTTAGTTGTATACCTTTGAACAAATTACTGATGATATACCGTTGGAATATTTTCAATTATTTCATTATACACAACATACCTAAAATGCAAGGGTACCAATAATGTTTATCACAACTGTATATCATCAGCATATAGGGATGTTTGCCTTTATATTTAAAACCACATATGAATTCATGCTGATGGATTGCTGAGACCCAAAGTTCTAAAGTAAGAGCAAATAAAAGGGGAGAGATTGGAAGATCTAGACACTGTCCTCTGTGTAACTGAAATGAAAAGGAGAGAGTATGATTGATTTAAAGTCTAGCAGTGAGTTTGGCATATTGGAGTTTATTTTATAATCTGTTCCCATGCCTAAAACCCATTTTTGCATGCATAAAAGGGCTTTTATAAAATTACTCCATAAGGTATGCGTTTATAAATTTTCATGATGATAAAAACATAAGTAGGTGACCCATGCATAGTCACGTCTTAGAGTTTGGTAGGAGCATGAGTTCAGTATTGAAGTAAAAGTGTTCTTTATAGCATAATGCAGTTGGGCAGATTATACAAGCATACATTTACACCAGCTCCCAACAATATTGTAGCCACATGGCTATCTGGTAGTGACACATGTCCCTTCCTTGCCCCCATACTCCCCAGTGCTCCCATTACTCTGATTCTTTTATATACTTTGAGATTCTTCTTGATGATCAACTCTCCTTCGACTGTCACATAGCAGCTGTAGCTAAAGCTGCTTTCTTGGCCCTAAGGCATTTCCACTCCCTTCGTGCCTTTCTGGATAAGGTCACACAACACACGCTAATTCATGAATTAGTGATCACATGCATTGATAACTGCAACACAGTTTATGCAGGTACCATTTTTCATAATATAAAGTAATTACAGACAATACAGAATACAGCTATATGCATATTGAACCGAGCACACAAACATGATCATGTAACACTCCTCCTTCTCCAACATCACTGGCCCTCAGTCTTACAGGATTCCCTATAACCTTTTGATTTTTGCCTATAAAGGCCAGCAATGAGATGGATTGCTACAATAACAGCAGCTACGGGTACCAGTCTCAAGAAAAATAACCCCAGTCACCAAAACACCGTATACCTTTATAAAAAAATTGAAAATATCAATTCACTATCTTTTTGTTGGAGTAACCAATCAAAAGGAGACAGGGATTCCACCTGTCCCCTCGCCGCGGTCACTCCTTTTTAATCATTTTAATTGCTCAAAAAATTGCATAAAACTTATCTGTAATCCAGCCAATATATGAATTCAAAGTCCACAACGTGCCACGTTTCGAGCCTTCACAGCATTCAGTGGCTCTGCATCAGGTGAAAAAATTGAATCCCGTTCCATTAGCTTTAACATCCACCATCCTACAAACGGTCAGATTTAAAAGAAATGGCGTGTGACGTCAAAACGCCAGACGAAGGAGGAAAATCCCCAACCAATCAGAAAACAATGCCATTCTGAGCAATCAGGATCACGGGGAAACCCACTGTCAGGGAACCCCCCAGACTCCCATTATCAACAATGAAGCCTTAATCACAATAAGGTGTTCCACTCCACAGAGGCATTTAAACCGCCTGGAGAAACAGTCCGTAGGCGGAATATCCAGCGTTGTTCCATATATTGTAACTTCGCAAGCCGATCCCCTCCTCGGGGGTCCGGAGGCAGAAAGTCCAAAACCCTCCATTTCAGCTGACAAAATTGATGACCCTGTTGAAGGCAGTGATCAACCATAGGCGCTGATATAGTCTTTGTCCTTAATCGAGAGGCATGTTCCCCCAGTCGAATCTTAACCTTGCGAGTGGTACGACCAATGTAGAGTAGCCCACAAGGGCAGCGTACCAGATAAACCACATAAGAAGAATCGCAAGTGGTATGCCAATGGGAATTGTAGACTTTAGAGGTGGAGGTATCCTGCCAGGTAGGTCCAATCATCGCCATCGCACAATAATTACATTCTCCACAGGCAAAGTGGCCCGGATCCACATGTGAAACAGGAGGGCGGTCAGAGGGCCAAGATGACTTTACTATACGGTCCCGTAGATTTGACGCTCGAGAATATGCCACCCGGAAACGTTTACCCGAAAAACAGGTATGTACCGAGAGAACCGGCCAATATGAACGAATAATCTGCATCACTTTAGAAACCCCTGATAAATAAGGAAAAACTCCAGTAAAATCCTCTCCCGTAGTGTCAGCGGTATTGTCAGGCGAAGAACGTGGAAGGAATAACCATTCACGATGAATAAACCGGGCCCGCTTGTAAGCCCTCTTAATCAATGAAAGGGGGTATCCCCTTTGTAATAAACGGTCTTGTAAAGCTACTGCCTGCTGCTGGAAATCCTCCAATGAGGAACAATTTCGGCGTAGTCGCAAGAATTGACCAAAGGGGAGCCCCCGCTTCAGCGACAGAGGGTGGAAGCTGGAATACTGTAACAACGTGTTCCTCTGTACCGGCTTCCGAAATAAAGTCGTAGTGATCCCTTCAGAAGATAAAGAAAGTGTGGCATTGTTTTCTGATTGGTTGGGGATTTTCCTCCTTCGTCTGGCGTTTTGACGTCACACGCCATTTCTTTTAAATCTGACCGTTTGTAGGATGGTGGATGTTAAAGCTAATGGAACGGGATTCAATTTTTTCACCTGATGCAGAGCCACTGAATGCTGTGAAGGCTCGAAACGTGGCACGTTGTGGACTTTGAATTCATATATTGGCTGGATTACAGATAAGTTTTATGCAATTTTTTGAGCAATTAAAATGATTAAAAAGGAGTGACCGCGGCGAGGGGACAGGTGGAATCCCTGTCTCCTTTTGATTGGTTACTCCAACAAAAAGATAGTGAATTGATATTTTCAATTTTTTTATAAAGGTATACGGTGTTTTGGTGACTGGGGTTATTTTTCTTGTATATGATTAAATTTACCCAGTGTGGGGAGTTATTTTCGACGGGTACCAGTCTGTCAACAATGAGCCGCCTGACTGAAGACCGAACACAATTTAGGATAGCTATCCAGAGGGTCGCCATGAGTCGACTCCGACTCGACGGCACTTAACAACAACAACAAAGTATTAAACCAAGGGCTCCAGCCCTAGCTTTCCTCCCTAATTTCCCCATATGTCCCAGCACGGGCACTCCATTCACTTCAACAACGCTGCTTCGTGATTTCCACCGTGAGTTAGGAATATCTTGAGTTAACCTGCGAGGTGATTTTCTTCTTTACGGTCCTTCACTTTAGAATTCCCTTCTCCTTTCTCTTCAAAAACGTTCTTTCAATAAATGTAAGACATGTTCTCAAAAACCCACTTGTTCTTATTAGTCTTTAACAGTTTCTAGGTGGACTTATGGAGTTCTTGGATAGCAGCTAGCCTCTACTTCCAATCTTCATTCTCCTTCCTACTCCATTATCTTCTTTCACTATGTTAGTTTGAGCTATCTGTTATTGTTGGAGTTCCTTTCCCCTTGATATTTTATTTTATTGTAAACTGTTTTGATTTCAATTTTGGATGGCAGTATAGCAAGCCCAAATAAATATAAATATAATGGTTATGGAGCTTTAAGCATCATTGCTTGAAGAATCTCAGTAGTTTGTGGATATTGCAGCACCCAGATTACAGAAGATCTGGAATGCTTTACAAATTGAATGAAATATGCTGACACCCTATAGGCTTGTTTAATTTCAAAGTCATTTTCAAAAGTTAAGCTTAGAAATTCTAGGTATTAAGTCCTTCAAATAATGAACAGGTTTATCATCTTTGAAGCCTTCTAGAATGCCTAAAATGGGCAGGTTGTTTTGTCAATTCCATTTGTTCATATCCACAATATTCTTTCCAAGATGCCAGTTTTTTTTCTTTTTTTACTTTGTAGTGGAAGGTAGTAATGCATTTTTCCGGTATGGATACTTTAAGACACAACTCCTTTGCATGTTGCTGTGATTGCTCACTTTGTTCCTTAATGGCAAAGATTTCCATCTTGAGCTCACTGGTGGCTTGCCTGTTCTCTTGTGCAGTTACTGCGTAATGGCCAAGAGAGACTTGGATGGGGAGGCAAGTTTGTGTTTGGTGCATTTAACTTAATGAATAATGCTGGATTATGGTTCATTATTAGCTGATCATGCGGAGACAGGACTTTTTTTTTTTTTACTTTTATTACAATGGTTTGGCATATCTAGTGATTTGGTTATTCCTTCAGAAGAACTCTCCTCTTAGGCTTCCATTCAATTGCTTCTCACTGGCATTCCCTTGGACAACTGATCCTTTACTGATGCATTATTGATTACTGCATTTTGATCTTTTGTAATCTACCTTGAACCCATATCTTATGAGTAAAACAGAATGAAAATTACTTTAGAAGCCCTATTCATGCTTTGGATGTCTGAAAATGGGCATAGAGATATCCAAAGTGCGGAAACGTCTCCAGAGGCAGTTTAGACCAGTGTGAGAATGTCCAAGTCTAAACAAGGACATGGTAGAAACATAGCTAGTATATTCCCCATAACCTGGACATCATTACTTGATCTCAGAAACGTCCTGGTTATCTGGAGTTGCATCTATGGTTATACCTGCTCCAGGTATGAATAGCATTGGGACAGTGCTTGTTTTGACTGTAAAACATCCAGAGAGTGAAGAGAAAATGGTCAGGGCTGGAACTACCCAGTAAGTGAGGTAATCGCGGCAGGGGGCACTGACAGTGGGGGGTGCCGCTGCTAGCCATCTCCCCTCCCTCTTTCTCTCTCTCTCTCCTGCCCCGCGAATAGAAGATCCTGCCCGTGAGACTTGCTGCTGCCACAGGCAGAAGAATTCTGCAAGGCTGCCTGAATGGAGGATATGTCCCGCAGGACTTGCACAATTCTGCCCGCGGGAGCAACAAGTCCCACGTGCAGGATCTTCTATTCGCAGGACAGGTCCTAGACATGTGCAGAGCAATTTTGCTTATAGTTTCTAGATGTATATTGGCTGCATGTCTATCATGTTGATGGACGAGCGTGTTCTTTTTTTCAGACTTTCTGACTTCGATGCCCCAGATTGCATTTGGATGTCATTTGTAAAATGCAACTTAATATAACTTTCATGTTATTCTAAATTAAAATTTAACAATTGGAAACTAGTGAAATGGATCTTATGTATCGTTTCTGTTCTGCTATAGCCCATTGGAATGAGTTCACAGAAGATGGTAGACAGCATCGCAGAGGGGGATATTAGAGATGGAGATGGAGAATATTAGAGAGGAAGATGGAGTTGAAAGAGCAGATGCAGGAATAGAGGGAGCTAGAGTGGATGAGGGAATTAATGGTTCTGCTTTTGATTCCCTGCATGGCAAGAGAGAGGTTGCTCTTTGTGGAATAGATTGCAATGCTCTCAGGTATGAAAGATGTACATGGCCCTCAAGATCTTGGTCCTGTGCCTTCCCTTGTACTAGCCCATTGCTTGATGATCTATTCTTCATCTTTAAAAACTTGTTCAGTTTGGATTTTGCTTACATTTTCCAATTTTTCCAGTGAGTTGTGTTTCATATTACTCCCTTGTTTTAATAACTCATCTTAATAACTTATCGTACGCGTCATAACATCTTAGTCATGCAAATTGATTGCACATTACATAATCCAAAAATGTATGCATTTTGTGTAATATTAAAATTTTTAAAGTGCTCAAACATATTAATACATCCCTAACTAGCAAATGTGTAAGAAACCCTTAAAGGGAATAGGGGATTTGACACCACCTTCAGTGTTATCATAGATACTGTGGATGAGACAGATGCTATCATAAAGTACTTGGATAGTCAAGATGAGAAGAGAGTTAATAGAGATTAGGAATGTGCATTCATTTGAAATGAAATGGGAAATGTCAACAATATTTCCCATTTCAATTTCTATCATTTTTGAATGAAAAAGCCAAACCCCAGCCCTGTAAAGGAATAGGCTGCATTATATGCTACCAGCCTAAAAGCTTGAGGGAAAGGCAGCCAGGACTAGCTGGGGGGGGGGGGGAGGGCAACAGGAGCAAAAGGAGAGAAAGTGGGCCAGTACAGGGGCAAGGAAGGGAGCTGGGGTTGAGGGGTGAGGGGAGGGGAGGGAGAGAATTTAAAGGGATCCAGGGGAGACAGAAAGCATTTTGGGCTGACCAGTAGGAAGCTGTCAATAAAGTAGTACTGAACAGTTAATGTGTGTGTGTCTCAAAAAGGATGAGTCAGTCAGAAGCCGAAGTTGCGATGTGGTAATGGTTAAGATACAGGAAACGCTGAAATTTTATCATTAGTAGCACACACTCTTGCTTAATAGTTTGCATTATTAAAACATAATGTGCACTATTAAGCCATAGTGTGCCCTTGTCCTCAGCTGTTGTATTGGGCCTTGATTAGATTGTAAGCTCTGATAAGCAAGGACCATCTTTTATATGGGTCTGTACAGTGCTGTGTACACCGTGTAGCGCTATAGAAATGATCAGTAGTAGTATGTTAGTGCAATAGTGCATGCTATTTGTGGATGTGTGAATAGTGCACGCTATGGCATAATACTGCATACTATTTGCCCAAAGTGTGCACTATTAACGAAAGATGGGAAGTGATGAAAAAATACAAAAAATAACCCCAAAATTTTTGCATACTGAAGTTTTTTTCTACACACCCCTAATAGAGATTCTAGTGATTATATTTCTACATTGACTCAATCAGCCTATTACTTTCATTTGTAAATTTCTTTGAGAAGGACAGTTTTCAAAGGCATTCCATTTATTAAAATTTGATATACCACCATTTGAGGGAATGTCAGAGCGGTAAAAACGGAGTAAAACTGATATAAACACAAAGAAAAAGAAAAGTTATGCCAATAAAATACAAGAAAGTAAAACAGTGCACATGGACAATGGGGAGTGGGAGAGGAAGGGTTAAAGGGAAGAAGCACAAGATATAGAGGGGTGGGCAGGGGCAGAGATTGGGGAGAGAAATAAGGGGTAGTCAAGAAGAGATGTCAAAGGCTTTGCTGAACAGGTAAGTCTTAAGTTGTGCTTTAAATTTGAGAAATGAAAGTTCTGAGCAGAGGTCCGATGGAGGCATTTACTTGGATAAAATGACGATCCTCAAAAGCACCTAAAAGTAAACTTGGATCCATAGCACATAAACTTGTAGCCTGTGACAAAGGCATTGCCATTGCCATGTTTAAGTTGGGAGAGGAAAATGGTGAATTCCAGACTATTTTGTCTTTGCTCGGCCACCTGTGGACAGAGGAAGAAAGGAAGTTACTTTCTGTTTGAAAATTTGCCTAAAATATTAACCTCCTTGACATCTGGTGAGGTAGAAATGTGAAAACATTCTCCCTAAGATATGTGATTTGTTATCAACCATAATGGGAAAAATAGAGATAAGGAGAAAAGGAAAAAAATGCAGGGCCCAATTTTCAGTTAGGCAGGCTATGCGCTGTGCCGGCACATAGCCTGCCCACTGACCCCCTTAACCCGGATTTTCACTTCCGCAGCAACGGAAGTGAAAATCTAGGTTTGGCTGGATGGACTGGCAGCCGCCGAGGCTAAGCGGGTAGCAATGATTTTTGATGCTACCCGCTTAGCCTCTGTGCCTGAAAGATAGGCGAGGAAAAAGCTTGCCTATCTTTAAGGCACAGAGGGCTAAGCGGGTAGCATCGAAAATCACTGCTACCCATTTAGACATTTCCTCTGCCCCAAATCCACCCTGGAATGTCCTCAACATGCCCCAATGCTAACCACATAGCATCTGGGTGTGTTAGGGACGTTTCTGGGATTTCTAAAGGCACTAGGGCAGTTACCTATGTAAATGCCTTCAAAAATGCCGATTGTAGAATTCTGATGATTAACACATTATATTGTTTTGTAAAACAGAACTATTTTTCTGCTGTCATTCGGTGCTTGAAGAGACCTCTTTAACCAATTTCTCATATAAACAGAGGATGGGGGTAGTGGTAAGTGAGGTATTGCAAGTCCATGGTTGCCTCACCTCACCTAAGAAACAGGGCTATTGCATGAAATAAGAACAGTCCACCATTTTCTCATCTGTTATAAATAGCTAATGTGTGTGGTTGCTATGGATACACTGGCACCATTTGCTAGAGCTGTTAAAATACTGTTTTAGTTACTACTAATACACTGATTGGAATCCTCTTTTCTTACTACTACATCCAGTATTATCCCACCTGCCCTTTGAGATCATCCCAGAAGATTTTTGTCTAGTTTCCTCCTCTATATTTGGTTTCTACCTGACAGAACACATTTAGCTATTTAGGTTCTTCCCTATGGAACGAGATTCCCCAGAAATTAAGAAGAAAATCACTACTTGCATTTCTGAAAACAGCTTAAGGCTTATTGGTTGTTTGAGCAATAGTTTGTAACAGAGTGATTGACAGAGGAATGGTCGGAAATGTTATTGCTCTGTTTACAAATTTTAATAGCATTGCATAAATTTGGATGCACTGCTTAGGTGTGTGTGTGTGGGGGGGGGGTTGTAATGGACTTTTATAGATTTTAAATGCACTATGTAATGTTTGACTGTATACTGCTTAGATGTTTTATTCAATAGGAAGTATATCAAGTTAAGTAAACTAAATCAAATCAAATTTTCTTTGGCTTCTCATCCTCTATGCTGTAGCTGGAGTTGCAAATGACACACACATCCCATCATGTTTTAATCCTAGTCTGCAAATAGCTAGAAAAATGTTGAGGCCAATATTCAGCAGTGGTTGCTTGCTGCCTTCGCTGAACTCTAAACCTTGCAAACCATGTAGATGCCTTTGAATACCCCCCCCCCCCTTGTTTTTATCCTTTCCAACATATGGAATCTCGGACCTAATTACATTAAAGAGATCACGGGTTCAATGTCCGTCTATTTGTCCATCCATTCAAAGGCATAATAATTTTCCTAAAAAATGTAAAGCCACCAAATGTTGGCATGCTGAAAAAAATGTGGATATCCCAAAGTTGTCTGAGAACTAGAAACATTGGATCAGAGAATTAAGCCTCTATAAAGAATATCCATCACTTTCAATGGAAAACTGTTAGCACTGTAGAATATTGCACTTTCAGCCCATCTTATCAAACCCAACAGTTTTCCCAAAGCTGTTTACAACAAAAAAATAAAAGCACCTTCAACTACCCTTCTAGTACTTTGTCACAGAGCAACATAGACAGAGAAAGAAAAAAAATAACTGAAGCAGCAGATGAAAAATGATACCAAGATGTTTCCGGTGCTGCTTCCAGGAGGCAAGATGGCGGCTGAGTGAAGCACGCATCAGCAAGCTCTGATCGACACTGCCTTTTGAGTTCCATGTGGTGCTTACTGGCTCATTGACATGGGCTGGAGGACGTGCAAGCAGGCCTACCTACCTTGGGTAATGCTGGGAGAAGTGATGCGGTGCAGAGGATGCTGGGGACCTGCGGGTTTGCTTTGGCAGGCATTTGTGCGGTATCTTCAGCAGGACAGCCAGGAAAAGTCCCAAATTAGCTGAGCATATTGGGGGTGTGGCTATTCCCCGAGTCACGGACCCACCTGCTGAGACCCAGAAGCTTTGTGGCAAATGGTGGAGTGCTTCCCCTGAGTCAGGCTGTGAGTACACCTGTATGGGGAAGTGAAGAGGGCCCATCATCAGTGTGTTCCCCCTGCCCAGGGAATGCTGGCAGAAATGGAGGTTTGGCAGGAACATCTAATGGAAGTATGACACTGACTGTAGCAGTACCAGGTAGAGAGGAGGTTCTGGGCATCGGGGAATTTAAAAAACCCGTGGCGATAAAATTGGATAAGGTGTGGGATGATGTTGCAGCAATGAACTATTCCCTGTTGTTGGTGGCTGGAACAGTGAGTAGTGAACTGATGATCTTTAAAACCAAACTATAATACCTGAAGATTGGAGGATGGCCAATGTAATGCCAATTTTTAAAAAGGGTTCCAGGGGTTATCCGGAAAACTACAGACTGGTGAGCCTGACGTCAGTACCAGGAAAAATGGTAGAAACCATCATAAAGAACATAATTACTCAACATGTAGATTGTCATGGCTTAATGGGAGACAGCCAACATGGCTTTAGACAAGGAAAATCTTGTTTTACTAATCTGTTATGTTATTTAAGGTGTGAATAAACAGGTAGACAAAGGTGAGTCAGTTGATATAGTGTATCTGGACTTTCAGAAAGCCTTTGACAAGGTCCCTCATCAGAGACTTTTGGCAAAACTAAAGAGTCAGGGGATAGGAGGCAGTGTTCTATTGTGGATCAGGAACTGGTTAAAAGATAGAAAGCAGAGGGTAGGGCTAAATGGCCAATTTTCCCAATGGAAAAAGGTGAATAGTGGAATACCGCAGGTATCTGTGCTGGGTCAGCTGCTTTTTGACATATTCATAAATGACCCAGAAAAGGGAATAACGAGTGAGGTTATCAAATTTGCAGATGACACAAAACTATTTAAAGTTGTTAAAACCCAAGAGGATTGTGGAAAATTACAAGAGGATCCATATAAATTGGAAGACTGGGCATCCAAATGGCAGATGAAATTTAATGTGGACAAGTGCAAAGTTATTCACCTAGGAAAGAACAACCCAAACTATGGTTACATGATGCAAGGTTCCACATTAGGAACCACCACCCAGGAAAAAGATTTAGGCGTCATCGTGAATAACATGTTAAAACCCTCCACCTAGTGTGCAGTGGCAGCCAAGAGAGCAAATAGAATGCTAGGTATCATAAGGACAGGAATGGAAAATAAAACAAAGGATATTATAATGCCTCTGTATAGTTCCATGGTGCCAACGCATCTTGAATATTGTGTGCAATTCTGGTCGCTGTATCTTAAAAAAGATATAGCATTATTAGAAAAGGTACAGAGAAGAGCCACCAAAATGGTAAAGGGGATGGAAGGATACTCTTATGAAAAGAGGCTAAAAAGGTTAAGGCTCTTCAACCTGGAAAAGAGACGACTGAGGGGAGATATGATAGAGGTCTATAAATTAATGAATGGAGTGGAACGGGTAAACGTAGATTGATTGTTTGCGTCATCAGAATATAAAAAGACTAGGGGACATGCAATGAAGCTACAGGGTAACCTATTTAAAACTAATAAGAGAAAATATTTGTTTCATTCAACGTGTAATCACACTCTGGAACTTGTTACTGGAGGATGTAGCTGGGTTTAAAAAAGGTTTGAACAAGTTCCTTAATGAAAGGTCCATTAACCAAAAGGGACCCAGGATATCAGTGCTTGACCCAATACAAGCATTAAGGAACCTGTGTCTTTTGGGGAAACTGCTAGGTACGTATGTCCTAGATTGGCCACTGTTGGAAACAGAATACTGGGCTTGATGGACCTTGGTCTGATCCTGTATGGCATATCTTATGTTCTTATGTTCTTATGGCTTGATGGACCTTGGTCTGACCCAGTATGACATATCTTATGTTCTTATGTTCTTAAGTATCCCAAGTCCAGGAGGAACAGTCGGGGAGGTTTATCCAGCTTTCAGAAGATCTATAACAGCTTTGGGGAATGCAGTAGACCAGGATTAAAGATGGGACTGTGGTCTGTAGAAAGCTTGAGTATTTGGAGAACTAAGTTAGGAAACATAATTTAAGATTTCTAAATTTTCCATGTTCTCCAATTCAATCACCTCTGGAGATGGAGCGCAGGTACTTCAGGGAGGTTTAACAATTTTCCCAGGAGCAACTGCCTCTCATGACCAGGGTTAAGTACTTGTCACTGGGCTCTTGCCCCCCAATAGTGGATTGTGACACCCCCAATGTAGCCGGGGACCTTATGGGGTTTCTAGAGAGTTCATTGGAGATGGTCACTGAATGTTCAACCCTGCTTATTACGCTGGCCTTGGGATCAGATAAGTCATTAATCCTAAGGTCATATTTAAAAAAATTTGGTGCACAGTTTATTGGCTCACTCATTCACATTTTCCCCAATTTAGCTCCTGATACCCAGGCGAGGAGTAGAAAATTCCTGGGTTATAAGCCCAGGGTTCTTGCCCTCGGCAGGTCTTTTTTGCTTAAGTTTTCTTCTAGATGTTATGTTGCCTTTAAAGGGAAAAATGTTCTGTTTTTTGAGCCATGGCTGCTACTGGAATTTTTAATCACAAAGGAAGGGTAGTTATGGCAGTAGATTCCCACCCGTCTGATGTTTAAGTCCCCACTTAGCTTTACATAGTAACATAGTAAATGACGGCAGATAAAGACCAGTATGGTCCATCTAGTCTGCCCAGTAAGATGGCAAGAGTAGATGCACCTGCCGCTCTGTGCAGGTCACCCCTCCCCATGTCTTTGTTTAGGGGTGAACCCACCGCTCCATGTAGGACACCCCTATTTGTTGAGACATTAGATCCGTTTATTTTGATTTTATCCTGTTGCTGTAAAGGGATCCACTGTGTCTGTCCCATGCCATTTTGAATTCTGTCACTGTGTTTGTCCCCACCACTTCCATCGGGAGGGCATTCAAAGCATCCACCACCCTTTCAGTGAAAAAGTATTTCCTGACATTGCCTTTCAATTTACCCCCTTGCAGCTTCATGTTATGCCCTCTAGTTTTACAGCTTCTCCGTCTTTGGAAGAGGTTTGTTTGTTTATTATTTCTCTTTAAGTATTTAAAGGTCTGAATCATATCTCCCTTATCCCTCCTCTCCTCCAGAGTGTACATATTTAGGTCTTCAAGTCTCTTCTCATAAGGCTTCTGACGCAGGCTCCAAATCATTTTGGTTACTTTCCTCTGAACAGTTTCCAGTCTTTTTACATCCTTTGCAAGATACGGTCTCCAAAACTGAACATAGTATTCCAAGTGAGGCTTTACCAGTGACTTATATAGTGGCATTAGTACCTCTTCCTTTCTACTGGTAATTCCTCTTTGATTAATGAATTTCCATTTGTGGCGAGTTTCTTCACTTGATTGTTTTTTTTTATGCCCCCTGGATATTTCCTTTGTTTGTGGACTGATTATTCATGTTTTTCTTCTTCTTCTTCCTTCTTGCATCTTACTGAGTAATTGGATGGCATGTTTTCTTTTATTTATATTTATGCCTAAATGTTTATGTTTAAAATGCAAGAAATATAAAATAAAAAAAAGAATAATGATGCCAAAAGGCGCATTCAAAGCCACCTCCCTCACACTTCTAAACATAAACCATACTATGCCACACTCGCTCACATGCATTACATACACAAAACCCATATCCATGCATTTTCTCATCCTTATAAACCACAAACCACACTCTTACACACAAACCCATATACATATACACTCACAAACACCCCATCCACACACACATACATTCCCATACTTACCACACATTCACTCGTGCCCCTGCAGAGCCCCCTTCACATCCCATATGCCTATGCACACACATACCAAACCTATCATGAACACACAGTTACCTGCAACTTGCATTCAAACCCACACATTTCCAGGCACATATCCAAGCATACTTCTAGCCACCTGCCTTTCCCTACTCTCCACACCCACACAAACCCATATCCACAAATCTATGCCTAAACAAGGCTATTCTCACTTACATACATACATACATACACTCAGAAAATACCCCCAGACACTCACATACACATTACAACTGCTCATACATAGGCTTGGACCTACTCCCTCACTATCTGCCACATAGATACAAACTCCCCCAACCCATATACAACTCCACCTATACTCACCCATAGGAACATAAGAGCTGCAATACTGAGACTAAAATTCTATCAAGCTCGGAGTTCTTTTTCCAACAATGGCCAATCCAGGTCACAAGTACCTGATGTATCCCAGAAGTAGACAGTTTCATGCTACTAATCCCAGAGAAAAGCAATGGTTTTTTTTTTCTTGGACTACCTTCACCTAAAAAGAGTTACATCTATACACCCCAATTATAGCTTGCACAGCCCACATATTTCTCAAATAGCTCTCCAGTATAAGCTATATTTTCACACCATATCATTGCAACCTTTATACATACCCCATACCCATGCAGACATACCTCAAACCTCCATATAGGCACAGATTCAAACATGCACACCACACATATACACCATCATAACTATGCCACACACCCATGTAGATAATCATCATCCATCCTGCTGATTCTACGCACATACCCCACCTATCGATTCACCTATATACCCTCCTACCACTACACTGCCACACACATGTACCCTGTCTATACCGACACCCTCGCACACCTAAATACACTCCCCCATACACTTCTTCATATGCATATCTCATGCATCTCATTCTTAAATTCTCACAATCCATTTGTTAGGATTAACAGAGATTAAATCTGTGAACCTGGGGACCTGAAGGTGGTGACCTGCAGTAGAGCTATGGAGGCAGCCGATCCACGTGGATGTCTGGGAATAGTCATCTGGTAAATATGAAGGAATTAGGAACACCTCTGGAAGCTCCTCATTGGGCCAGCAATGGATGAGGATTAGTTAAGAGCGGTCATCTAGATTTATGTATGTATTAATATATACAT
Organism: Ichthyophis bannanicus; assembly: GCA_033557465.1. Classification (NCBI taxonomy): domain Eukaryota; kingdom Metazoa; phylum Chordata; class Amphibia; order Gymnophiona; family Ichthyophiidae; genus Ichthyophis; species Ichthyophis bannanicus. The sequence continues at coordinate 1,605,576,479 of CM066031.1, forward strand.
TTCATACCTATTTTATAAAGTAAGGGGCACGCATACTTTACTTTATAAAATAGGGAAGTAAGTGGTTGAAAACGTGCAAATTCAAGGCATGAGCACTTACACCTGCCCTATGAGAGGTATAAATACCCTCACCTAGATTTTGCAAGAGCAGATGTAAATCTGTTCTCTTCCCATGCTGCACCCAAACTCTACCTGTGCACACCCATAGTGAAAGTACGCACCAATGGTCCAATGTGTATACTTTCAGAATAGCAACCACCTATAAGTGTTCATTTATGTACACAAACCACTAAAATACCATGATTTGAGCATGTAAACATATGTGGAAATGTAGGTGCACGTTATAAAATTACCCGATGTGTCCTAAAATGAGACTAGGTTATAAGGAAATCTAGGAAGACACACCGTGCTGATCCAGCAATCTCCTTGAAGTTCATCTCATGGAAATTTTATTCATCTAGTCTCTACTCCTGATTAACATCTGGTTCTATACTATCATTTCCTGGTTCCTGACCAATGCCTGGTTCTATATCACTGCTTTCTGGTTCTTGTCTAATGAATGGATGCATACCTGAACACTTTGCATGTTAATATTTCCAGGTGCTACCTATGTAATGCGCAAGTACTCCCACAGTGGGTAATGCACACATCGACTACCAGGGCAGGTCCAAACACCAGGCAGACAAGGTGTTCACCTAGGATGACAGCTTCTGGGGGATTGCAAAGAAGAAGGCATTCAAAGCTAAACCATAGATTAGAGTTTATATAGGTCGTTGATGTTTTCAGGGATAGTAGCTGAAAGTTGGTTTTCATTGTCCACTTGTATCCCTGTTTTTTCTGAGACCTGGTTTTCTCCTATGTTTTATTCTCCTAAGTTTATATTATAAATTTTGGTGAGATGATGGAGTAATTCTACTGATTTTGATGATTTTTGTTACTCCAAAAGTGACCAATTTTGAAACCATATATTCTGACAGCTGGGGGGGGGGGGGGCATAATGCCTAAGGTTTGCCTTGGGTCTGCCTGTTGACTACCCCAACATTATTTACACACACCAATATATACATAGAGGCACAAACATTCTTCCATAGTCCCACCCATGCACTATAGCCCCCAGACAATCGAACACTGTTCAAACACAGAAACACACACTATATCCTCCCTCTATAACTCTTCCAACCATACAAAGCCTTCACTACCCATACCCCCACAAACCCCACATATTTTGGCCACTTTTCTATAGAACTAGCAAAATTGAAAGTTGCTTAAACTATGGAACCAAATGAGATACATCCTAGGATATTTGGAGAGGTCAGAATAGTTCTGGAAGATCCATTGAAGGACTCGTTCAATAGATCTTTGGAGATAGGAGTGGTTTTATGGAACTGGAGAAAGTTAATCGTGATCCCTCCTCATAAAAGCAGTTAGAAACTACAGCCTTCAGTGGTGGAAAAATTAATGAAGCTTCTACTGAAAGAAAGAACACTGTAGTATGAGGTTACTGCTTGGGGTCATCAGTGCTATTTTGAAGAGGGACCTTGTCTGTGCTAGTGCAGTGACTTTAGGAGGCTGCTCCCACATCTAAGTTGGGGGGGCGGTGTGGATTTCCACAACATTTTTTTCCCATGTGCAACTTCCTAAACTTGCTGCTCCTGCTAGATGTGCGGAGGCATACCCGTGCATTCCTACAGCTAAATGCAGGGGCTTTACATTTACCAGAAACTCTTCTAAAATACTGGTCTAATTCTCTTCGTCTTGAGGAGCACATGAGAATTCCCCTTTGCACATATTTTCTAAATTTCCCCTTTTATATCTTCATCTCCACAAGAAATTTTCTATGAAAAATTCTTCACACTTTCAAAATTTCAAAATAACTTATAGTAAAAAATTTTTATACAGTAATTCATATGTAAGTTTATTCTTCAGATGACTCCTTCATGTCTTAAACAAGTCAAAATGTGCAGCCAGAATTCTCCATTTGAAAAAAATCTTACAAAGCAAACAATAAACATCTTACTGATACTTCAGTTTCAGCATCTTGTAGACCCAATCTACACTACATTCCAAAAACAACTTTTGATAGTTCACAGAAATTTCTGAGAAAACTGAAAAATATCTTCAGTTCTTAGCTAAGGGCCACAATAGATGCAATAGATGCAGAAATTTACCCTATTGAAACTTTTCAGATATTGGGCCAGATTCTCAAATTAGATTTAGATAATCTAATGAAAGGATAATCTAATGAAATGATGTTTATGCATGATTCCTGATACCTGCCAGCATGCCAAGAAAGAGATCCTATTGACACAACTCAGCATGCAAAGTTTAACTATCTTACCGGCTGGTCACCTAATGCAAGTCGAATGCAGATGTTTTAGGCTCTAATACGATAAGCAAACAGCATGCAAATAAGCTGTGCACAAAAGATCTGTACTAAACAAGAAGAGCAAGCCAGAAGCATGTGTTCACAGGTCTGCATTAGCAGCACATATGACTTGAGCACAAAAAAAAGTCTGACACTTTTGTGCAGAATGCTATCTGGTGCATAAAGGGGCGTGTTTATTAAAGGGTGCACCATTAGCATGCTTTTGAGCTGCAAAACCTTTTTTGGGGAAGGGGTTGTTCCCATCCCCCTGCTGTTCGCATGTTGGTAATATGCCATACTGAAAGTGCACCCACACTAAAGGCAATGTTGGCGGTTTGTGCGTACCCATAACGCCCATGCTAACGGTGGTGATTCATTAATACCCACATTATGCCCCTAACCTCCCAATCCAATCGCATGCTAACTGGTTAGCATGGGATTTTTACTGCAGGGCCCCATGCTAAATTAGTGTGGCATGGTTAATGTGCAGAAAACCCCACACTAAATGATAACGTGGTTTAGTAAATATGCCCTAAATAGCAATGTTATTCCACACAAAAGTTCTGTTCAGAATAATATCAGTGTTCATAAATCCCAATATTATTTTGCAAAGAAATTCTGTGCTGAATAATACTGATGTTTATGTGCCAGATAGCAATTGGCACATGCGCGTCATTTATTTTTATTTATGTGGAGGCCAATTCAGAATCTGGATGGGCCGGATTTGCACCTGATTCTGATCCCATGGGGGCTAGATGTCCCCGCAGGATCAGAATCAGGTGCAACTGGCCTGGATGAGCCAGCCATGTCTCGATTCTGGGCATCCGGATGTGCAAGTTCTTCCCTAGCTAGCCCAGTCAGACTCCTGCATGGAGCAATGGTGTTGTGGCATTCCATTGCCATGGCACTGTGGCTCCATGCAGGAGCCCCAATCCCTGGCAGATGCAGCAATGGTCCTTTCCCCTCCACCCAACCCCCATTGGGCCTGCTGTTACCAGGGTCGGGCTGCAGAGAATCCCCTGCACCCCCTCACCTCTTTTTCCGGGCTCAGATTCTTCCTTTGCCACCATCTAGGGGACTTATTCCACCTCCGAGGTAGAATAAATCCCCTGTCCATATCGTCAACCCCAGATGTACAGGGCTGATAATGGAATCGGCTGTCTTTGTCCGTGGTAGGCGTCATGCCTCTGGTCTGCCCTCGCTTGTCCCTCGTCCCGCCTCCTTCCACCCCCATACAAAGCTCCCCGAACATTTCTGCTGTATGTGTGGGGAACTCTGTAGATGGAATTGGCCCCCTGGAGTTTAGCAGGGATATATGTCTAACCCAGACATATATCCCTGCTAAACGCATGTCAGAATTTACCCCTTACTGTCTTTTTTATACCGCCTTTCTACAAGTCAAGACAGTTCACATAGAACACAGTGCCAAAACATCGAACAGTGTAACCAACATGCGCTTCACATTTAACAAACATACAAACAGTTCCATATACTATTGCACCACCTTTGTATATAGTTAACTATGATATCTCTTGTCAGATAACACACCTTTGTATATAGTTTCCCCTATTTCCCAAGTTTATATCTCCTGTTAAATGTAATTGACCAGACATATGTAAATTGTCGGATGTTTTTGTTCAGTGTAAACCGCGCTGATGTCTAATAGTGCGGTATATAAGAATTGTTAATAAATAAATAAAATAAATAAAATAAATAACAAGACTATATAGTTTGGGTCTGAGGGGAGAAGGGTATAGCGAGTGACATTGCGGTTAATTGTGATTAAGTCATGGACTTAACTATGTAAAATGCATTAAAGATCTTGGGGCTGATCCAAGGTGAGGAAGCTTCTAGTGAAGGTCAGCTCCATAGTATTCCATGAATAATTGCATTTTCAGCTTCTTGTGAAATTTTCCTATGGATTCAATGTATCTTATTTGAGGTGGTAGGGAATCCCAGATTGTAGGGGCATAAAGAGAGAATGTTCTGTCACTCTACCTTTGACTGCTTGTGAGCTTATCAGGTGGTATGTCCAGTAGGTTGATTGTGTTTTGTCTTCTTGGCCTATTAGTGGTAGATTTTCTTAATAGGGGTATAAGACATTCAGCTGATAGGTTGTTTATGACTTTGTGAGGATTATTACTTTATATTTAATTCTAGATAAAGTAATGGAGTTGCTTGAGGATTGGGGTGATGTGTGTTTGAGCAGCGCTTCCATGTATAGTTCTTGCTACGGTATTTTGGGCTTATTGTAAAAGGTAAATGATGCTCTTGGGAAGGCCCTTGTAGATTGTGTTGCTATAATCTAGTATGGGGGTGATGATTGCTTGGCACATGGTACAGAAGTCTGAAGGGGTTAAGAGAGAATGTAGTTTTTTTTAGGATCCTGAGCTCATGGTATGCAGATCTAGTAGTGTGCTTTACTTGTGCATTAAGACTGAATTCTTGATCAAGTAGTACACCAAAGTATTTTATCTTAGTTTTGACTGTGATTGCATTATTGTCAATCCTGAGGTAGATGGTGGGTTGAAGTTAGGTTCTCTCGAGATATGCAGGATCTCAGTTTTGTTATAATTGATGATTGGCAATATCTTGTCTTGCCGACACAATGTTTCTGTTTCAAACACAAATACAAAATAAATGGTTCTGCTTCAGGATTAAAATGTACACTTATCTGTATATCCACAGTACATCTTTGGCCCAAAGCTCTTCGCTCATGTTTACTGATGAACAGTAACAAATAAGACACTCCCAGGCCTGAATGGCAAAATATTTTCTCTCGGGCCAATACTGAGCCCATGGTGATCAGTATTGTGATTTGGGGGGTTTTCAGAACATGGTAGCACGCACAATAATGAAAGCTGCCAGATCTGAACATATAACACCTATACTGTACCACCTCCATTGGCTCCCTGTAATGCAAAGGATCAAATTCAAGGCTTTAATGACTGCTTTCAAAACAATTAACAATATAGCACCAACATACCTTAAGACACACTCATAAAGATGCAACAGAACACAAGAAGAAGAGATAACCTGACGAACATACTAATCACACCAAAGAGATTCAGAAATGCAATCCAAGCAACGACCAACAGGGCATTTTCATTCTTCATCCCAGCCCTATGAAATAATCCACCCAACAATCTGAGGAAAATAAAAGACAACACTGTTCAGAAAGCACCTCAAGACATTTCTATTTATAGACTACTACCAACATGAGCAACCCACCATTGACCACATAAACATACAAAAACAAACATCCCAATGAATGCATGCCCACCTTACTTACAGCCCTATCCTGATAGCAAATTCCACAAATCCTTAGCATAACAACCATCTCCTTGCATATAAATCAATGTACATAGCTGCTGTATATCACTGTACCTCAGCCAGCAAATGATGTAATGCTGCCATAATTCTACCCAATGCTGTATATAGTTCTAGTTAAAATGTTTCTTGTACATAGTTCTAGCAAATATGGTTCTCGTTATTTGTAAACTGTTCACTGTAAACTGCCTTGATTATCTGGATAAAGTGGTGTATAAAATAAATAAATCCTGGGGCAGAGTGGAGGCAGGGGCACAAGATAATCAGGCAGCAGAGATATTGCATGCTGCCTGGTTAGTGCTCTGCTCCAAAGTGATAGGCAAGAAAAACCTGGTTGTGCAGCGATACTCGGATATTCAATGCTGGGACCGCATATGACCCCGGCATTGAATATGTGGGTTTAAGGGTCAGCAGGCAGGGCTATGTAGTGACGTGTCTCATAGTCTGCTCAGAAGAATATCAGGCCTTATAAACATAAGTGGTTTGAAGTCATTGATGTATGATCTGTGGAGTTGACCTTATAGAGCTCAGAGCTTTTCCTCAAGACAGCTAAAGACTGAGGCCCATTTGCAACTACCACCACTGTAAACCTGCAGAAAAATCTATGATCTTACTTATATGAAAAGGTTAAACTTAGTAATTATTGGGTTGATATTTAAATTCTGCAGTCAATGTTTTTCTTTTTTTTTTAAGCACAGGCTGTAGCATTTAAAATGAAACCTGATATTCAGCACCAGAATTCAGATATCTTCCAGTACTAAATATCTAGTTTCAGAACTGACCAGCGGCACTATCTGCTTCGTGGTGCTATTCACCTGCTATCCGGATAACAGCTACTACTACTTCTACTTATTTATTTATTTAGTCAGATTTAATATACTGCTTTATCATTAAATCAAAGCGGTTTAGCACATCAAACAATCAAGAGGGGGGTTATAGTGTGAAAACATGCAGTGGAAACATCGACATGAGTGTGGTGGGGGGGTGGGAGAGATTAATTTGAGTTTTATGCAAGTGAGCTAAGTACAGGTCTATATACAAGTGAGCTAGATACAAGTGCGCTATGTACAGGACTATATACAGTTTGTATGGGTTGCAGGGTTGGATAGGGCAGAGTCTGGTTCAGGTGATGTCGTTGTAGTGTTCCATGAAGAGTTTTGTTTTGAGCATCTTTCTGAAATCTTTGATGTCCATGGCTGATGTCAGATCGTCAGGGAGAGAGTTCTACAGGGTGGATGCCCCCAGGGGCGGTGCTGTTCTTGAAGTGTCCTGTATTGATTTGGAAAATTCTCTTGGGGTGGTGATGGTGTCTGCGGTTCCATTTCTTCTTGGTCTGGTGCATAGGTCAGCTTTGATAAGAGGTTGCAGGCTGTCAGCTGAGATGTTTTGTCTTATTTTGAATATGTTTAGGATAACTTTGTATTGGATATGGGAGCTGATTGGGAGCCAGTGAAGGTGGTACAGGATGGGTGTAATGTGGTCATGACCCGAGCAGCCTTTTATTATGCGGGCGGCAGTGTTCTGTGCCAGCTGCAGTGGTCAGAGGCCTGCTTTGATAGTCCGAGGTAGATGGGGTTGCAGTAGTCAAGTGTGGGAGTGATGAAAGTTTGACAGACTGTACAGAAGTGGTCCTGTGCGAGAATGGGTTTGAGGTGCCAGATGGTTCTCATTTTGAGGTAGGCATTTATTGTGGTTCTGGCAATGTGGGCTTGTAGGTTCAGGTCTTTGTTGAGGGTCACTCCAAGGTATCTCACTTCAGGCTTTACTGTTATTGTGATGTCGTTCAGCTTGATGGTAGACGTAATTGAGAAGGTGGGGTTTCTTGAGATGAATAGTGCTTCTGTTTTGTTGTGGTTTATGGATAGATTGTTTTCTAAGAGCCAAGTTGTCATTTGCTGGAAACAATTGGCTAGGTTGGAGTAGTCGGGGGTGTCCAAGTTGATTGGGGTGAATATCATGATGTCGTCGGCATAGATGGTGTATTGAATCTTGTGGTTCTTGATGATGGAGTAGATTGTTGTAAGTATAGATTGAATAGCAGGGCGGAGAAGGATGAGCCTTGTGGGACACCCTGGGTGGCTCTCAGAGGCTGGGAGGTATCTGAGCTGCATTTGACTTGTAGCTGTCTGTTGGTTAGGTAGGATGTGAACCAGTTCAAGGTAGTGCCATTTAGTCCAATTTCCTGTAGTCTAGCTAGCGAGGTTGTGTGGCTGACTGTGTCAAATGCTGTGGAGATATCTATGAAAATCATGAGGACTCCCATATTGATGTTGTCAATAGTCCGGATCAGCTTGTCGAAGAGTTGAATTACAAACCATTATTTGTGTGGTGCTGCATGGCATATGCAGCAAACCACATAAAATTAGACTTACCTTTTCTGCGGCCTAACTTTATGTGGTTTGTAATCTAGTTAGGAGGTCATTCCAGAATTGGAATAAGCTATTTATACATGCAGGATAGACCTTTTTCCGCTGAAATGTCAAGCAACGTATTCGGAAACCCCGAGGCCCTGTACATACAGGGTGCTAGTATGGGGATCTCCAAACATGGGTGGGGAGGGGTGGAATGGGGGCATTGTGAGCCATTGAGACATAAGGCATATTCATGAATGGCCCTTCTACATATCATCAATAGCCCGTATACCTTCAGGTTATACCAGCTGAAACCTTGAATGTGGCCAAGACTTAAAAAAAAGTGCAGCTCTGCACATCAAAACATCTCATAGCAAAGTATGGGTATACCACTTCCATATAGCACTGGTGTGTCTGCAGACTGGCATAACACAAGATGCAGTTTTACAGATAAGAATGCAGAGGTGAAAGACTTTTGTAGGTACACGTAACATTACAGCACACTTCAAAGGACATATACATGTACAGTGGTACAATAGTGTTGCATCAGACCATACTGACAATTGCTGTTTGTGCTAGAGGGTCCATGCGGGCCTTCCCTACCATGCAAGGATAGTTATTCATATTATACTGTAGAGACCACAGCCAGATGTTTGCTGCTCTATACTGTTTTCAGAAATGATCACTGCAAGCATGAGTAAGGAGTTCAGCAAATGCCATGTATGTTGTGATGCAAGGTATATCAGGTCACATAGCTCACTTTCCGATTGTGAATGCAATAACTATGGTGCACTTAGATTACTTTGTAGCACTCTGGGCATGCAGCTGACTATATAGTCTGGTGAGCAAGCAAATATTTGTATAATCTATATTCATGGGATTTGTGAAGGGGCACAACACTGTCAGTGTGGAGATCAGTCTAGGAGCTGTATGTTTTAGCAGCGGAGGTGTGGCCACCCAGTGACGGGCTGCATCAGGAATGCACATCTCATCAGCATATGTGCCATTTGCTGTGCATACTGTCACACCTCATCCGCCCCAGCCGTGACTGCTGGTATTGTTGGGCTATTATGAGGGTGGTAGTTGTGCCTTGCTTCTATATATAAATCACACAGAAGAACTTTCTTTTCTTTTAGGGTTTTATTCCCCGTCCCTTGAGGTTTCTTCTTTTTAAACAGAAATTAACAGCTCACTTGGCTTCAAACAAAAGATAACTATGTAACAAAAGTAGCTTCCTTCAGCTGATAACTTTAAACCAAAAGTAAATAATAAACAGCCTAACTGACTGCTTGGCTTGGAGAGAGGGAGAGAGTTGCAGCTCTGCCACTTGTATACTGGAATTTAAGGTTACACAAATCACATTTACCTTAATGATATCTCTGGCTCTATCACAGAGAAAGAACAGTCCATCAATTCTGCATTTGTTAATACTTCAGAATTCTCATATTCCATTATTTCTTGCTCATTGGTATCTCCACTATCCACTTCCAACGTGGAATAAAAATATGGAAGGCTTGCCTCGTCAGTCAAGAAGTTTCTCTTCCTGTGAGCAGCACTGCCTTTCTGGGGAGTATCACCAAACTCTGAGTGATGTCTTTCAGAGCCCTGCCCCTGCTGGTGCCTCAATGCATAGCTCAGGTCCTGGTTTGACCTGCTAGCTGGGTAATTTTGATAGGGTCCCTGCCGGGTCTGCCCTAGCTTTCCAGGCCCAACTGTGCCTGATTGCAACCGGTGTAACGGTGTTTCCCTACAAGCTGGGAACTCACCGTGAGAAGGGATTTCTTCAGCTTTTCTAGGTAAGTGAAGCCCTCTTCTTTTAACACTTCTATAATCAGGAGAAAAGCTATTATTAGCCTCTGAATATCTGGGCTTTATATGGCTATTTCTAAGCCTCCAGGGCCCTTCCCTTTCAAATGGCAAATAGCCCTTGTATCTACTCTTTGCCCCTGTACCTGCTGTTGCAGTCTTCCTGTATTCTTCTTGCTTTCCAAACACATTCACGCTGTCAGGGTGTTGCCTTCTCCCAGAACCACACAGGTCTCTGGACTCTTTCCAACATTCACACCGGCTCCCCTGCTGCCTTTCAGCTTGTGACCTCTGCTGCTTTAATTCCTCCCTCAGGGATTTCTCCTCGGCTCATCTCTCCAGGATTTTCTATCTCCAAATGTTTGGTAGTCTGTTTTATCTGTGTATTTCCTGACTCCACCTTCCCTCAGGTGCACTCTATTAGGTAAAGCAGACTCCCTTGCTTTGCTCTCTGGGTGTGTCTTTCTGGGCTCTGTGCACGTGTGCTTAGGTTGTCGCTGGCAACCAATAAACATTCTCCTGTTTATTCTGTCACTTTCACCGTGATCATTCACACTGCTCTGCACCTTCTCAGGCTGCCCTATGTCCACCCTGTGACAATACCCACATACCCTTGCAACAGTAAGGGCCTATGTCTCCTACAGTGTGTTGTAAATGACGCGCCAGAGATGTTTAACTCCCCGATTCCGGAAGCATGAATGCGTCTATCCACACAGTTTCAGAATCATATTGAACTTGGCCCCGTTTTCACTTTGTTCATGTCCGCGGCCCAGACGTGGATGTTGTGGAATTGTACTCTTAGTGGATTGAAATTTGCACCTAACTGGAAAATGCCATGAACCACCCTCACCCTGCCCATGGACTACCCTAGCACTATCTGGACATTGCCGCAGCAGTCAAAGGAAATATTTAGCGGCACTATCTGGATAATACCACAGGCATTGACTATCCCTCTCACTGGCATTTTTAACCCCTATGGGATCAATATTCAAAGGGGTTTTGTAAGTTAGCATGACCTACTAATTGTCTAAACCCAACTCAATATGATATTCAGCAGCACTAACTGGATAGCGCCATAGTAACATATACTCCTGGAGGAATTTTGCACAACTTCACAATGCAAAATTTGCACAGAAGTCCCCACCTGCACAAATTCTGCACAGGCACCAGACAGCTAAACATTGAAGCAGGATCGAGCACACAAGCACCCGTCCTGCTTTACTGTTAGTGGCCTCACTATAAGAGTCACTGGTACGTTTTGAAAAGTACACATGAAGTGTACCTTTCAAAATGCAGTGGCATCGGACTCTAGCACAGCCATGGGGCACTTGTTCCCACAATGGTGTTAGAGTCAGATGCCACCATGTTTTGAAGGGTACACAAGTACACGTCCTGTGTACTTTTCAAAATGTGCCAGTGACTAGCAATGCCATGGGAGCACACAGAAGTGCTCCTGCAGCTGTACCTCTGTGATCTGGAGTTGGTGGGATGCTGGCTGTGGGCAGGAAAGGGCAGCTGGTGAGTGGGGAAAGTGGCTGGGGGCTGAAGATGGGCTGCTAGCGAATCAGGGTGTTCCTGGAGATGGGCTGCTGGTGAATGGGGGGGGGGGGGTTGCTAGGGCTGGAGGTGGGCTGCTAGTGAGTCGAGGGTTTCTGGGGGCGAGAGGTTAGTGGGAGAGAAAACAGGGGAGACAAGGATGGGTTAGGGACAGAACTGTGATTGGAGAAAGAGAGCTAAGGAGGAAAAAGGCAGGATAAATTTCATGTTCAGAGGAGCAGTTAAGTTTTATGATAGGGGAATTCTGTGCAAAAATTGACAAAGAAAGCACACTAAATTTTCAAACTTTTTGCACAGAATTCTCTCAAGTGTAAACATAGTAACATGGAGGTTAATTCTATTCCCTGCCCATCTGGCAGCAGTGCCCATCTAAAATGCAGATGTGCCCGAGATAGACCTGATTCTGCCGCAGTGGGGCCCGGACATACCCGCGATGGCAGAATCAGTGAGATGCATGTCAGGGTGCTCCCCATTTGCTGAGGACATTGATGCATGGAGAGCTGCCCATCACCATGTCAGAACACCACTGCTGGGGCGAGGGAGCAGTGGCATTCTCACACCATGGCAACAAACCATCTATATAGCAGCTCGGAATGCCATCACCCACACCCGCCCCTGCAGACCACAGTCCAGATGGCACTGGAGACCCCCATGGCTTGGATCATGGCTGCAGGGTCACGACAAGGCCAGGGCCCTGGGTGCAGGGGTGTGTGGCGCACAATCGGTGATACTCCCTGGACTTATTCTGAACTGTGTTCATGAAAATCCAGCTAAACTAATAGGCAAAGCGATGGGACCGAATGGGATACACCCTATAATGTTCTAGCAACTCCACTGACTGACCTTTTCAATGCCTCATTGGAGTCGGGAGTGGTGCCAAAGGACTGGAGAGAGACACATGTGGTCCCTTTACACAAAAGCGGAAGTAAGCATATGGTTGAAAACTACAGGTTAATTAGTTTAACTTCGGTGGTGAGTAACTTATTAGAAGCGCTGCTGAAAGAGAAAATAATGAGGTTTCTGGCATCCAGCGGATTACAGGATCTGAGGCAGCATGGATTCACCAGAGGCATGTCTTGTCAAATAAATCTGATTGCTTTCTTTGACTGGGTGACCAGGGAGTTGGACTGAGGGAGAGCCCTAGATGTGGTGTATTTAGATTTCAGTAAATCCTTTAACACCGTTCCTCACAAGCAACTTATAAACAAACTGAGCACCATAGGGATGGACCCTAAAGTTACTGCTTGGGTTAGAAATTGGTTGCGTGGGAGGCGACAAAGGGTACAGGTAAATGGAGCTCACTCTGAGGAGGAGGAGGTTACCAGTGGTGTGCCCAAAGGATCTGTCCTTGGTCTGATTTTCTTTTAACATCTTTGTTAGTGATGTAGCGGCAGGGTTGTCGGGTAAGATTTGCCTCTTTATGGATGATACCAAAATCTGCAATAGAGTAGACACCCATGAAGGTGTAGATAACATGACGAGGGATCTAGCTATTTGGCAGCTGAGATTTAAAGTTAAAAAATGCAAGGCCATGCATTTGGGCTGCAGCAGTCCAAGGGAGCAATATATCATAAGGGGTGAAGTACTTTTGTCCACAAAAGAAGAGTGGGACCTAGGCATGATTGTGTCTGCTAATCTTAAAATAGCTAAACAGGTAGAAAAGGTGATGGCAAAAGCTAGATGGATGCTTGGGTGCATAGGGAGAGGAATGGCCAGCAAAAGAAAGGAGGTGATAGTGTCTCTGTATAAATCTTTGGTGTGACCACATTTGGAGTATTGTGTGCAATTCTGGAGACCGCACCTTCAAAAGGATATAAACAGGCTGGAGTCAGTACAGAAGGTGACTGCTAAAATGGTTAGTAGTCTTCATTATAAAGCATATGAGGATAGATTTAAGCACCTTAATATGTACACATTAGAGGAAAGGCGGGATAGAAGTGATATGAATGAGAAGTTTAAATACCTCCATGGCATAAATGCACTGGAGCAGAGCCTCTTTCAATTGAAAGCAAGCTCTGCTATGAGGGGACATGGGATGAGGGTGAAAGGGGGTAGATTCAGGAGTGATATGCAGAAATATTTCTTTACAGAAAGAGTGGTGTATCCGTGGAATAGTCTCCCAGTGGAGGTGGTAGAGATGAGGACAGTATCTGAATTCAAAGAAGCATGGGACAAACACTGAGGATCTCTAAAGGAAAAAAGGGGACTGCTGTAGTGGTTGATATGGAAGGACAGACTAGATACGTCATGTGGTCTTTTTCTGTCGTCATGTTTCTATGCTTCTATGTTTCTATGTTTTTATTCCACTGTTGGGATGGAATAGCCTGGGCATCATAGAGGGTACCGGAGAACATACAGAGGCCTGACGTTCTGTATGTTCTGGCTGATGGCCCCTCCCCACCTCACCCCACTCCGCCCCAACACTTCCCCCTTCTGCTCACGTCCAGCGCTCCCCACATAAACGCTGTGTATGTGCAGGGAGTGCTGGTTGTGGAATAGGGCTGGGGAGCTGAGCACGTGTTGGATGTCCAGCCTGCATGTCCAAAGCCACTATTTGTGGATTGGAATGCCCCCCATAGTGTATGATGGCAGATAAAGACAAGTATAGTCCATCTGTTCTGCACAATAATGTGGCTAGAGCGGTTGTACCTGCTGCTCCATAAAGGTCACCCCTTCTATTTGTTGAAGTATGAAAGATATTTAAGTTTGTTTTGATTTTATCTTTTTTGCTGTAAGGGATCCACAGTGTCTGTCCCATGTCATTTTGAATTCCGTAACATTTTTTGCCCTATCACCACCAGCTGGAGGGCATTCCAAGCATCCACCACCCTTTCAATGAGAAAGTATTTCTTGACATGGCTTTTAAGTTTACCTCCTTACAGCTTCATTTTACGCCCTCTAGTTTGCAGCTTCCTCTTCTTTGTAAAAGGTTAGCTTGTTCATTAAAACCCTTAAATATTTGTATCATATCTCCCTGTCTCTCTTCTGAATATCCTCGCAGGCTGCCCTGAAAACAAACACTTAGGGCAGTCTGTAGGTGGAGCTGAGTGGTCCGGGTGACCATCCAGTAGCAGCAATATTCAGCCACTAAATAAATAGGAAAAGAGCATAAAACTAGGAGACGTCAATGACTGTCCTAACATTATACATTTGTGCCATATAATTAGTGGCTGAATATTGCCGCTAGCCAGATAGCCAATACAGTTGGCAGCAAAACTGGGTATTCAGTGCTGGACACAACATGGACGCCCCTGCTAAATATCAGGTTTTATTTTAGCCCATGGTATTCAGGCACTTGGGATTGGAGGAGTAGCCTAGTGGTTAGCACACTGGCTTGGTAACCAAGCAACCAGGATTCAATTCGTACTAACACTCTTTGTGGCCTTGGGCAAGTCACTTAGCCCTCCATTGCCTCAGAAGAAAGGCCTGGAAATCTACTTCCAGTGAGTGAGTGCCAAGAAGACCCAGGAGCTTCTGGGTCACCAGGAGTCAGGACTGACTCAAAGGCACACATTAAATTTTGCATTCAGGCACTTGAGTAATGCTGACCACCGTGGGCTGAATATCAACTCCTATATTTTTGTACAGTAAACTACTGCTTCCTTCAGGAATACAGTAAATAATGTATCAATGCAGAGCAAAGTGAAAATATTACATAGTATCATTCTGCAATACAATACTAGTGAGTTTCTGCCCTCATGGGCTTCCTTTCTCCTTTTTGCAGTATAGCCCAGATGTTTAACTACAATCCACTTCACTCAGCAGCTGCTGGAACTTACTGTGGAGAAGAAAATATAACAATGAATCCCTTTATGGCCCCTTTATACAGAGAAAATCTTCCTAAAGTCATTAGAAAATTAAACCCTTAATTATCATGTGTGAGTTAATTGGTCCATATATAAGTAAAGACAACATACAATCCACTAAATAAATCATGGAAACTGCCTGTTTGCAGAAAATCATTAAACCGATCAAACTCTTTTAGCACTTGCTTAATGTCTACATTAGTTTCTTAATGACTGTGAAACAATGCTAATTTAGAGAGGTAGCTTTCATACACAATTACTTCCTAAGAAGATGCCTTCTACTATCAATCTTTATTTTTGATATGCTGTCTTAATCCTTCGGCATAGAATTAAAATTCTAGAACAAACCAAGTTCCTTATCTGTTGACATACAGTATTGAGTTTGTTCAGAAATATAGATCGTGACATTAGATAAGGACCACAGAGCCTTTCAAAGCAGCCCAGACCAACTGCTCAGCTCTCCATTTTCTTTCTTTCTCAAATATTTTCTGTGCCTTCCCCATGTTTTCTTGAATTCAGGCACTGTCTTGGGCTCCACCATCCTTACTGAGAGGCAGTTCTAGGCATCCACTATCCTTTCTGTAAAAAAATATTTTCTTTGATTACTCCTCCAAAAAAGGTCTCCCCTCCAAGTGCATCCTCCCCATTAGAACCTCCCCACTGGCCATTCTACTCTCCTATCCCCACCCACCCAATCCACCCTCGAGATTTACCTGGAGGATTCCCGATTTCTAACAGGAGCCATCTCCCTCCATTCCTTTTCCAGCTGCTTGGGGTTCCAAAATGGAGGCTTTCACTCTATTGATAATCTTGTAGTAATACAGCTAGGGATCAGTCCCTAGTGGTAGTACCATGAGACTACCTCTAGGGGTGAAAACTACCATTTTGGACTCCTGAGCAGCCTGGGCAGGAGCAGAAGGGGATGGCTCCTGCTCTGGCCCCACTAGAAACCTGGGAATCCCTGGGTAAGTCCTGGGGTAGATTGGGTGAGTGGGAAAGGATAAGAGGATGGCTGGTGGGAGATCCTAATGGAGGGGCTTCTGTTTGAGGGGAGGTCTTTGTGGAAGGGAAAATTCTGTTGAGAAGAGGTAGGAACTGGAAGGGAGGGCCACTATGGGGTTCTTTACTACTGATATGTACCACTGTTGAGGGAAAGTTCAGAAAGAGGCAGGAGAGGCTGTCAGGGCAGGGCATAATTGTTTGCAGTTGGGGTGATCAGAAGGGAAATTCCTTTTGCATTAGATTACGGGTGGATAAGGAGATGTAAGGGATGTACAGATCAAGGTGGGTGTGGCAACATTGGTAGCTACTTTCTGTTAATGGATCTATCAGCTGCTGTGCTACCAGACTGTTGGTAATGCAGTTGCATTTAATGCCACATCATTAGCCCTTTTCACCTCCAGCCATCCTCCGCTCCCCCGATCAGGGTAGAGCTCCAGAGCGGGCCGTCCACCAACCACGCTCTGGCCTCCAGCCCAATCGGGGCTGTGGGAGGGCACTAGCAGCTTATTTGAATGGTTGCCGACAGGCGGGCCCGCGTCTGACGGGCCCGTGCCTTCAGAGGGCCCTTTGGCGTGGCCCTTAGGCGGGGCACTAGAAAACAACCGTCCTTCACCCATTCAATCACAATGGAGAGTTGCCTATCATCTATCTTCAAACAACCCAAAGAGACCCAAAGACTGTCGCCACCCCTTGCCCTTTGTGGTCACTCAGAGAAAATGTATTTATAATAACTCATAGGTGAATGCTACATTATTGCAATTATTCTGTACATCAAGCCTTCTTCTCTGTAACTCTGTAATTCTTGATTTGAAAATCTGCAACCCTGCTACCTTGTTACCACTTTATATTGCTACAAATATACAGCATCTAACTCTCTGTAACTCAGTAACTTTTGATTTGAAACTCTGTAACCCTGTTACCCTGTTTCCACTTCAATTTGCCACAACTATCTAGTCCAACCCTCAAACCCCAATCACACACATCCCCGAAGCTTACCCGGGACATGGTCTAGGACAGGGGTCTCAAACACGCGGCCCGTGAGAGACCTTTGTGCGGCCCGCGATGCACAGGAAAAAAAAAAACCCGGCTTCTGCTGCTGCTGTCCCGCGGCCCCTTCCCATCTGCCCGGCAATAGCAGCAATATCGCAAGTCCCGCGGGGCCCCCCCCACCCGGCAGATCCCTTCCTGCTTGCCTGCCTGTCAGTTCTTCTCCGCTTCGGCTTTCAGAGCCGCGAAGGGAGAGCTTCTCCCTCGTGACTCTGTTAAGCTCGCCGGGGCAGAAACTTTCCATCAGCCCCCGCGGGCTTAACAGAGCAGCGAGGGAGAAACTCCTCCCTCGCGCTCTGCAAGCCGGCGCGTCTGACTTCAGCTCCAAAGAGAGAGCTGCTACAGGGGAGGGCAGGCTCTGCCGTGCACAGGGTGGCCCCGCGGCACGCTCGATTCTGCCGCGGCGGCCCCGACCGCGGCAGCAGACAGGTGGGTTTTTTTTTTCCAATTTTACTTTTCAAAAGAATGTTTTTTGCGCGGGGCCCCCTGAAACGCGGGGCCCTGTGCAAAAAACATTCTCGCTCAATGGACGGGCCGGCCCTGATTACGAGGCATGTTTACTAAAAGTTAGTGTATGGTAACATTATGCAAATATTTATGCAAATGATGCCTTTATGCAAATGATGCCCTTATGCAAATGAGGCCTGCGTCTTGTGCGGCCCCCGGGTTACTCTACAAGTCCTCATTTGGCCCTCAAAGCAATTTGAGTTTGAGACCCCTGGTCTAGGATCCTCCAACGTAAATCCTGAAAAGTATGGTGAAAGTCCCGGCAATGCTGAACCACTGGCGCCGTCAAAACATTTGTATTAATCCTTGAATGATGTTCCTGCAGGCGCTGTTTCATGCTACGAATGGTTTTCCCAATATAGAACTTATTGCAGGGACAAATCAGGATATAGACAACAAAAGTGGTCTGGCAGGTGGTGTCAAAACTGCTATAGATTTTTTTATGCGTTGAAGGATTTTCCCAATAGGCCCCTTCCAATGTTGTAGAACAAAACTCACAATGATGACACTGAAGGTGCCCAGTAGTCACAACTGATGGGGGCTCAAAAACATTTCGAACAACCCAATCAGCCACCGTGCGACCCCTTTTAAATGCCAACATAAGGGGTCTATTAAAATTTTGATGTAAAGACAAAATATGCCAGGGTTTCTTCAAAATAGACACAACCGCAGTGGCATGGGGCATAAAGGGCAATACCCCAATGAAACAGTCATCCTCCGGAAGCCGCAGTCCGCTCTGTTCAGCACCCATTGACGGGCCCCACCATTCAGGGTGAATATGACAAGCTCTAGAATAGGCTCTATTAATGATAGTAACAGGATAATCCCGAGCCAATAAGCGCTCCTTTAAATCCACTGCCTGTCGGCGAAACTCAGCAATAGTAGAACAAAGTCGTTGCAAACAAATGAATTGTCCCTCTGGCAAGCCACGGCGTAACGACGCCGGATGATGGCTGCTATAATGGAGGAGTGTATTACGTTGAACTGTCTTTCTAAACAATGTAGTACTAATCACATCCCCATATTTGGTGAGTTTTAAATCCAAGAACTCAATAGAATCACTGTCATATTTCGGAGTAAATTTTAAATCCTCAGACAAAGTGTTGATCCAAGTGAAAAATTGCTTCAAACGATCCTCAGACGCCATCCACAAAAAAAAAAGATATCATCGAGGAAGCGCGTCCACATCCGTATATTAGAGAACCATTCCGACGGGTAAATAAATTGAGATTCAAATTGATGCATATAAAATGTTGCAATAGATGGGGCGACAGTCGCTCCCATCGCAATCCCATAAATTTGTAAATAGAAAGTATCTCCAAATCGGAAATAATTCTCTGTCAAAACGAGAGATAGTAATTCCAAAACAAACTCTTTTGGTAATCGATCGGGCAAAACCAGGGGCACAGTTGCTGCCATCCGTAAAGCTGCTGTCTGATTAATGTTGGTGTACAATGCTTGTACTTCCATCGTAACTAAGTACCACTGGGGCAAATCCCGATGTTGCTGCTGACGTAACAAAGACAAAAAATTCAAGGAGTCCCGCACATACGATGTAATTGTCGGTAATAAAGGTCGAAAAAATGTATCTACAAACTGTGATAACTATCTAGTCAGCAATACCTACCATAATCCCTCAATCCTCACCATGGCCTATCCCTCACTTAAGTTTTCCATGCTCTTACTCCTAGTTAATGCCATACAATACTCCTTCGCCTTACTTGACAAACACTCACATATCCCTACTATCCATCATCTGGGTAGAAAAAGCCACGAAAACTCCTTCTACTCAGCCACAGGTCTCCCACATCAGCCTAGACAGTCACACCTCTTGTATGTAGACCTTATTCAATCTAACCACACCAAAACAACCTACCACCAAGTCCTTAAATGTGCTCTCATAAACTCCCGCTCTGTCCGCAAGAAATGGCCCGCTATCACTGACCTGATAGCTGTACACAACTTAGATCTCCTCATGGTGACAGAATCCTGGCTGTCTGATTCTGATGCTGCCATTATAAATCAACTTACACCTCCTAATTTTTCCATTTACACCTGCCATAGATCCAACCGCAAAGGCGGAGGTGTCCTTATACTAGCCAAAACAGATCTAAAATTTCAACTGCATTCCTCCAAGAGTACTACACACGCAGACATCATCACCATAGCAAATAAATTCATCACCTTAAACCTCATATACAGATCCCCCTCCTCACCTCCCGATGACATTTCCACCTTCATTGATCTAGCCTGCAACCCAGCCAACCCACGCATTCCTAACTGGTTACTGGGTGACTTCAACCTTCCCTCCCTACAACCCGATCAAGCCACAGCCTTCCTTGACGCAATGCAAGATTTACAATTCAAACAATTGGTGAACACCCCAACACACCAAAAAGGAAACCTATTAGACCTAATCTTTGCCTCTAGTACTGCAGTCGGCTGCAATTCTGATTTCAACATCTCAATCAGTCCAGTCCCGTGGTCTGACCACAAGCTGATTACTCTCCAAATACCCTCACAAAATACCCCGACACCACTTAGTGATTCCACTAGACCCTCAGCCACACCACGCACTAGACCTCTTAACACAGAAGAGTTCTCCAAAGAGGTTCTTCCGTCCCTACATCAAAGTTCCACCAATCTTGATGAAGCAATTACCAACTGGAACAAATCATTGAAAGAATTTGCCCAACCAAATTCCTCCAATAACTCAGAAACTCACAACAGAGTTAAAAATAGAAGACAACATGTGCCTTGGTTCTCAACAGATCTCCGCGCATCTCTCATCAATCTCAGGAAACATGAGAAGAAGTGGAGACGCTCCCGTTCCCAGACACACAAATTACTCTATCTCGAACTTCTGAAGTCTCACCGTAAGAGGATCCACCTCAAGATGAGTGAATACCACTCCCAGCTACTTCAACGCTCAATCAATAAGCCGAGAGACTTATTCAACTTAGTAAAATCTCTAACCAAGGAACCCTCTCCCACCCAACTCGTCCCAATTCCCCCTCAGTCATATGCTGACTTCCTACAATCCAAATCCCTTTTAGCAAATACTCAGCCAGCACTAACAGTTTCCCCCTCCCCTCAACCTCTCTCCTCATAAGTATCACTCACTCACTTTACCCCCCCCCTGCCTGTGAAGAATATCCAAGACCTCATTGCCTGCATCAACACCTCAACAGCCCAAACGACCCATGCCCAGCACACTGGTTCAGGACCCTTCGAGCTGAACTCAGCCCAATTCTGCAAAACATCATACGTCTATCATTTGCATCCGGATCATTCTCCTCTCTACTCAAACAAACCTCAATAAGACCCCTCCTAAAGAACAGCAGACTCGACCCATCAAAGACCGAATCTTACCGACCCATCTCGAGTATTCCTCTGCTCGCAAAAATAATTGAGAAGGTCGTCTACAGACAAATCCAACAACATATAGATTCAGCATCTCCCCTTGACTCCTGCCAGCATGGTTTTAGAGAATCACATGGAATAGAAACACTTCTCACCTCCCTTACCAACACCCTGATCAGAGGAATCGACAATGCGGAAGATGGTTTCGCCCTCATCTTCCTCGATATCTCAGCTGCCTTTGACTCCGTCAATCACAACCAACTACTTGCACGCCTTCTAGAAAAGGGCATACACGGCCTCGCCTGGGAGTGGTGTAAATCTTACCTATCCGATCTCTGGCAACAAGTCCAGGTGGGTTCCAATACTTCTGCATCATTCCACCAACAACAAGGTGTCCCACAAGGTTCTTCCCTGTCGGCTCTGCTTTTTAATATCTACATGCAGCCGATATGTAACCTAATCCGATCCTTCAACATCTCTACCCTAATCTACGCCGACGATGTTCTGCTATTTACCCCGTTCAAAGTCAACTATCTGGATTTCACCAACCTTGTCAACTGTTTCAACGCAATTACCGACTGGCTAAGTACTCAAAATCTCCACATCAATTTCAAGAAAACGGAGGTACTCTTCATATCAAGAAACAAAAGCTTCTCCCCTCCTCCCAGCCTAAGAGTAAGAGATGCGGAGCTTCCAAGCCGTAAAGCCATACGTTATTTCGGCATCACTCTGGACCAGCACCTCGACTTCAAGGAACATATAAAAAACACTACCAGATCCATTTACTACAAAATTAGAACACTAAGATATCTCAAACCTATGCTACCTGTTGACGACTTCCGAACCATCTTTCAGGCCCTCATACTACCTCATCTAGATTGCGCAAACTTAATTTTGTATGGCTTACCAAAAAACACCCTCAATCCTCTACAACAAGCCATGAATGCCGCCGCCCGTGTCCTCTGCGGTCTATCCAGATCCGACCATATCACACCAGTACTTAAGGATCTACACTGGTTACCGATATGCTCCAGGCTAACATATAAGATTCTGCTAATAACTTTCAAGATTATTAACAACATCGCTCCCAACTCTCTCAAGGATCTTATCACTCCTACCCCAAAAACCAGATCTAGAAGAATGACATCAGATAACACACTAGCGATCCCCAAAGACTCCATAAGGTGTTCACTATCAACCAGTAGAAGAACATTCGCCCACTATGCTCCAAAATGTTGGAACGACCTGCCTCCTGATATCAGAGCAATCCGAGACCTGCTACAGTTCCGGAAAGCAATAAAGCACCATCTCTTTCTTCTCCACTTCTTTCAAGCTACCCCCCTACCACCAAGAAACCATCCCCTATCCCCCACTAAATCCCTCCACACAACATAACGCTCAAACCCCAAGCTTCCGCCCCATCCTGGAAGCATCTTACATTCTCTCATACCAACAATTAGCGAATATGACACACCAGCATGTATATAGTTAATTATATTCCAATTCGTTTGGATTTATGTTATTCTGAAAAATTCCCCAGGTTCCCCAAGTTCTATTCCCTGTTTTAATGTAAACCCAATCAGTCTTCGCTGATCTGAGTATTCTTTGTTAAATGTAAACCGCGCTGATAAAAATAGTGCGGTATATAAGAGCTGTTAAATACATAATAAATAAATTAGGTAGCATTAAATGCAGCTGTGCTATCAGCAGTAGTGACAGCTAGTACATGGCAACATCCTGTGTGCAAACTGCCATCAGCTAGCATGCCCACTCTCTTTCCCAATCCTGCTCTGAGGCACTAGAAACATAGAAACATAGAAATATGATGACAGAAAAAGACCACATGGCCTATCTAGTCTGTCCTTCCATATCAACAACTACAACAGTCCCCTTTTTACCTGTAGAGATCCTCTGTGTTTGTCCCATGCTTTTTTGAATTCAGTTACTGTCCTCATCTCTACCACCTCCACTGGGAGACTATTCCACGGATCCACTACTCTTTCCATAAAGAAATATTTCCGCATATCACTCCTGAATCTATCTCCCTTCATCCTCATCCCATGTCCCCTCATAGCAGAACTTGCTTTCAATTGAAAGAGGCTCTCTCCCTGAACATTTATGCCACGGAGGTATTTAAACATCTCAATCATATCACCTCTATCCCTTCCTCTATCGCCTTTCCTCTAAGGTGTACATATTAAGATCTTTCAGTCTGTCCTCATATGCTTTATAATGAAGACCACTAATCATTTTAGTAGCCACCCTCTGCACCGACTCCATCCTGTTCACATCCTTTTGAAGGTGCGGTCTCCAGAATTGCACACTATACTCCAAATGAGTTCGCACCAAAGACTTATACAGAGGCATTATCACCTCCTTTTTTCTGCTAGCCATTCTTCTCCGTATGCACCCAAGCATCCTTTTAGCTTTTGCCGTCGCCTTTTCTACCTGTTTAGCTACTTTAAGAGCTAAGAGCTACTTTAAGAGCTAAGAGCAGTTAGCATGAGATTTTTACCCAGTACAAGCATTGTGGAACTTGTGTCTCTTGGGGAAACTGCTAGGTACATATGACCTAGTTTGGCCACTGTTGGAAACAGAATACTGGGCTTGATGGACCTAGGTCTGACCCAGTATGGCATATCTTATGTTCTTATGTTCTTATGTTCTTATGTTATGGCTGCTGTTAGCACATGACAGTGGTTACCGTGGATCCATAGCATATGCTAAAGCCCACAGTAACTGATAATTCAGTTTACTAAAAGAGCCCCTTATTAGAATTAAATTCCCATTAATTTCAGGAGAATAAAATATGGGCTTACTTTCCAACATAAGAACATAAGATATGTGATACTGGGTCAGACCAAGGTCCATCAAGCCCAGTATCCTGTTTCCAACAGTGGCCAATCTAGGTCATACGTACCTAGTAGTTTCCCCAAAAGACACAGGTTCCACAAAGTTTGTATTGGGTCAAGCATTGATATCCTGGGTCCCTTCTTAATAATGGTTTATGGACCTTTTCTCCAGGAACTTGTCCAAACATTTTTTAACCCAGCTACATACCATCCAAAAGATAATTTCAAAGAATGGTAAAGATAAATTTCCTTTTCATCATTAGCCATTATTTTTTCCAAATATACAGTATTTGGAGGGAAGAGGAGAATGACGGCATGGTGAGCACATTCAGTATGGCTGCTTAAATCCCAAGAACCCACCGAACCCCACCACCTAGAGCCCCCTTTCACGGACTTTGAGACCCCAGGTCTAGATAAAACTGCTGTGAGACGACAACAGATGTCTACTGTTAAAACCACAAAGTTGGATTATGTGAGTGCCATGGTGCAGGAGGTGAAACATTCCAAACACGATTTCTTCTCACCCTATAAAATGTCTGGTGACTAAAGCTTGGAGGTCACAGTAGAGATTTTACAAATCATGGAGTTCCTGAAATATAATAGAGTCTTTTCAAAAGCTCAAAGGAAAGATGATGGAAGTGAAAGCTCAAGTATACTCCAATAATACAAGAACTGAGGTACTGGCAAATAATATTGAGTCCCACTCGGAGCAATTTAAGGAAGTGCACCATCACACAAGAGAGATCAAACATTTAGAGCACAGCTTAGAAGACCAAAATAATTGTATGCATTGAATTAATTTTCATATTCTTGGCTACTGGAGGGAATGGAAAGTCTTAACTCAGTTAAATTCCTGGAGGATTTCATTCCTAATTTTTGGGGTCTTATCTTTGAGAGACCATTTGAGCTGCAATGAGCCCATTGGATCACATTTCAGCAAGTGTCAAGTTCTAAATACTCTTCTCAAGATGTGGCTAAAGCTCTTCATTAACCATAGGCCATTGGGATTTACAGACTGTGAAGTCCCCAGGATTGTTAAAATATCAGGGCCATACCTTGTTATTTCTTCCAGATCTTAATAATGTACCACAATGACATTGAAAGGCCTTATTAGATGTGTGTGGTTAATTGAAGTAAAACAGTCACCAAATATGGGATGCTCTATCTTGCCCAAAATAAGGAACATCAAAGACCTCATCACATTTCAAAAATTCCTGAAAAACCACCTATTCACAGAACACTTTGGACCCACCACCTAAAGGAATCTCCTCAGATAATCCCCCTTTCATTCCCTGTATAGAGGTTATTGGCCTGATTTTGAGCTGGGCAATGCTATGCACCACGTCGGTACATAGACCACCCTTCTCCTGCCTACTCCTGGATTTTCTATGCCAGGGTCATATGTGGCCCCAGCATCGAAAATCCAGGTGTCACCGCACAGACATGAGGGAGCTACCTGTATAGCACCAATTTTTGATGCTACACTGTGGCAGGTGAAGGCCTGTGATCCACAGTGTCTGACATAAGCAAGCAGGCCTAACTAACTTGACCTGTAAATGAAGTCTGTGGAGAGGCCCATAGGAAGCACATCCCCCAATATGCTCAGAAAAGTATTGAATTTAGCTTAGACAAGCAGAACAGATGGAAAAATACAGAAAAATATGTTTAAAACTGCTGACAGAGAAATTACAGAGCCCTGCTTCCCTACACGTACAAACTAGCTCAATGGCCTTGAAAGAAGGAAAGTAACAAGTTGGTGAACTGGCCATTGTAATTGGGACTAGAAGGGGGGTGAGCAGGTGCTGAGCCCACTCAAAGAACATAATTGGATAATCATATCAGTACCGGGACCAATAGAAGGGGTACGGGAGGTACGGGAGGTTACCGGGACCAATGAAATGTTTTTCTATACCTAGAATGGAGCAAAAGTCTATAAAAGTTGTTGTATTGCCAGAGAACATTGCTCAGCCATTTTGAATTTGATTCTGCTTGAGACTTGTGCACAAATAAATGATTTGGACCTTCTGAACAGACTCCTGGTATCATTGGTTTGTCTGCGCTCTGCTGCTACAACACGGTTAGTCCCAGTGCCTTAAAGACAGGCAAGGTTTTCCCGCACCTATCTTTAAGGTACAGAGTGTCTCCGCTCTGCCCCAGAATGCCCCCATCATGCCCCAATACTAAGCGGATAGCATCTGGGCACATTAGGGATACATCCAGGATTTTTGAAGGCACTACCTGTGTAGGTGCCCTTTGAAAATCCCGGATAAGGCAATTACATGAGTAACTTGGGAAGTTATCCATGTAAATGCCTTCAAAATCGGACTCATTTAATATAAGTTATGAATACTTGCATGCAAAGAAGCCTCTGTAAATAAGTTACCGATTTAATATAAAAAGTTGGCGTTCTATGTAAACTTTGTTTCACCTGAGTTAATTACACAGGTACACTTCCAAAAAACTGCCTCCAGTTTTGCAACTGATTCCTATAGATTTTGGGGTGCTGAATCCAGGAAAAATAGCCAAAATGTTCCATCACGTCACGTTTTCTTGCAAAATTAGATTTCTTACCCATATAAGGAATGTTCACATAATTTCTTTTTAGCCGACTGCAGTTTATTTTCTTGGCCCAAAATAGAGGTTGTAATGGTTAACTAACTAGAAACACTCCCTCATGATATTTTAGAGGGTTTTGTATTCATTTTATACATTAACAGGACAATTGGGAGGCGGGGGGCAAAATCCAGTACTCGTGCTGGCGCATGTTCTTTCCTGTTCGCCTCGCCTCGTTCGCTCGCTCAAACACGGTGCTTGCGACATGAACGTTCCTGTCAAATTTCAGTTTCTTGCAAGTTCATTATTACCTTTTGTTTGCTCAGTCGTAATCCAGCTTTATTCCGAAGTGGTTCACTACAGTTGTAGTTTGCAGTGCTGTGTATTTGTGATGGCTCACAGAGCCAGAGGTTGCGTCAACTCTCCGGACAGTTTTTGTTTTATTTGTGGGGAATATACCGTGAAAAAGCGGCAGAGGAACATTTCTGCATTTATTTAAAAAGTATATTTCGCCTATTTCCTCCCACCATACCTCTCGAGTACAGGATCCAGCAGGGAAGATCATTGGGGTTATTCCATTTCTGCCAAATGCATCCCGGGTAGTTTCCATTCTTCAACGGCATTGGCCCACATTGGCGTTACACCAATGTTTTCAAAAACCATTAATGATTGCTTATAAAAGATCTCAGACCATAGGAGAAAAGGTTGTAAGGACTCGGGTGAGGGTACTTCTCCAGTGCCCGTTCGAGGTCATTTTGCCTGTGGACATTGTGATTTTTGCAGGTCCACGGTACAAGGAGATAAATGGACTGATCCTGTCACAGACATACCTTACATCTCTCAGTTTGCTTTATATTGTTATACATCCTTTGTGGTTTATTTGTTACTTTGCCCCTGCAATTTGAAGTACGTGGGCAAAACTACACGTCCAATACGAAAACGACTGCAGGAGCATCGCTCTCGTATCAATGACCGTCAGGCTGCAGCCCCTTTAGTCCCCCACTGTCAACAATTTGGACATCGATTTGAGGATCTTCGTTGGAGAGTTTTGGATGTAGTGCCCCCTTTGATACTGGGAGGAGATCGTCACATGAAACTTCATTTCAAAGAACAACAATGGATTTTTCGTTTGGGTTCTATAATTCCTGCAGGTATGAATATGGACATTGATTGGTGGAGTCTTCGATTGTGATAGGTGGTGGATAGTTGAGACTGCGTTTCATTGGATAGTTACTCTGATGTCACTTTTGGATCCTTTAAGTAGGAATCACGTGTGTGTATGATTCATTAGCCTGAGGAAGAGCTGCAAAGCTGGGCGGCTTGAAACACTGATTAGTGTTGCGTGATGAATCATACGCCTCCTGTACCGGGGGAGAAGCTTTGAAGAGTTTTTAGACAGTCCCGGTTGCTGGGGGTGCTCGACGGAAGATGCGGTGAACATCTCAAGTTCTTTTGTGGCCCCACGACGGTGAAGATTGTTGGCTGGGCCTGGTCCTGTTTAGATGAGTATCAGTTTTGTTATAAAGGACGACACTGATAGCGGTTTGGGACGTCTTTGTAAGAACTTAGCTCTTGCTTCACTGGTATAGGAGCGGCAGCTTGTTAGTGCTGTAGCACCTGGTGTTTGACCTGTGGTGGGTCGACTTGACCTGTGATGGGTCGATTTTATAAAATTTGATTAAAATGGAGGGCTCACTCCGAGAGTAGAAAGGTTTCTGCTCACGGTGAGTTATCCGACAAAAGATTTTGTGTTAAATATTTGGGAGTGTTGATGCACAACATATGCTGCTTAAACTTAAGTAGAAATCAAGTAGATTGTGGGACATTTAGAACCCATAGCAAACCTGCCGTATCCTAACAGCACTACCAGGACTCACAAAGCACCATACCCTACCTATCAAAAGGAAACATGCAAATATTAAACCAATACATTTCAGAGAACAACAATTCTAACAATTCTAACAATTCTAACAATTCACAAAATTCTACCCAGAAGTGACCCCGCATGTCCACTCAAACAACAGACCTCCAACGTGCACTAAACACCATATTACCTTAATTCAACCAGAAAATGGTTAAGCTCCACGATAGCTCCACATCCTCTGTTGATTCCCACCTCCTACATAAATTACGTAGATAATATCCACTTGAGCTAACATATTTATTTATTTAGTAAAAACATATACATATATGATGTTGACTGTACATAGTTTTACCTGTTAATCCATGTTATATATTCCCATGTTCTATGTAAACTCAATGTTACTTGCATACATTGTTGTATATTTTGTTCAATGTACACCGCACTGATCTTAATAGCGCGGTATATAAGAAATGTTAAATAAATAAATAAAATAAATAAAATAAAATACATGACCTACTGGGGAAAGAGAACAAGTGGCAATGTCAAATAGGAATTACATAAACAGAATACCTCAGCTCAGTTACACATGCAGAACATAGACCATCACCAAACAAGGAATCACAATTTAGAAACAGGAAGACAATAATTAAACTGGGAATCCCAAAAGCCAAACTTGGAATGTACAACACTGTAGAAATAAAACTATACATTAATTTGCTCTAGTACTAAACAAAGCGCAGACGTTAATGATGCACATTTACCAGAGCTGACATATTCCAATTAATAAATTCAAAATAAAGAGATATTTTTCTAACTTTTGTGCATTTTTTTCCAGCTGCAATTGCTCCAGCCACTTTCTTCTGGTTTCTTCTTCGTGTCTTCTGCTAACTCTCCATCGTCTGCTGTCCATTTGTCCTTTCTTCTCTCTTCTAGTTTTTTTCCATTCTCTCTCTACATCTGCTTTAACATACTAATCTTTCTCCTTTTGCTCTTTCCTCATTCCTATTTCATCCACTCAAATTTTACCCCTCCATCCTCAATCCCCACTTACTCTCCCAATACCCGGCCAATTGTAGATTTTTTATCCCTCCCACACAAAATATTTTTACCCTCTCCATTTTACTCTCCCAGCCCCATCCCATTCTAATCCTCCCCCAACATCAGCTCCCTTCTAGTTCCAGCCTCACCCAGAATCCATTCACTTCTAGTCCCTGCATCAGCCCATTTCCAGTCCTAGCCCCCCATCAGCCCATTTCCAGTCATAGCAACCCCCCAACCCAATACCAGTCCTAGCCCCCCCATCAACCCACTTCCAGTCCTAACCCCCCATCACCCCATTTTCAGTTTAAGCCCCCCCTATAACCCATTACCAGTCCTAACCCCCCCATCAGCCCACTTCCAGTCCTAACCCCCATCAACCCATTTCCAGTCAGCCCCCCATAGCCCATTGCCAGTCCTAACCCCCCCATCAGCCCACAGCCCATTACCAGTCCTAACCCCATCAGCCCACCTCCAGTCTTAATCCCCCCAGCCCATTTCCAGTCCTAGCAACCGCTCCAACCCATTACCAGTCCTAGCCCCCCATAGCCCACTTCCAGTCCTAATCCCACCAGCCCATTTCCAGTCCTAATTCCCCATCACCCAATTTTCAGTTTAAGTCCCCCCCCCATACCCCATTACCAGTCCTAACCTCCCCATCAGCCCACTCCCAGTCCTAATCCCACCAGCCCATTTCCAGTCCTAATCCCCATCACCCAATTTTTAGTTTAAGCCCCCCCATAGCCCATTACCAGTCCTAACCCCCCATCAACCCCACTTCCAGTCCTAATCCCATCAGCCCATATACAGACTTAGCTCCCCCATAGCCCATCACCACTCCTAACCCCCCCAACCCCCCCATAGCCCATCACCACTCCTAACCCCCCAGCCCATCACCACTCCTAACCCCCCCCCCGCCCAGCCCAGCCCAGCCCATCACCACTCCTAACCCCCCCCCCAGCCCAGCCCAGCCTAGCCTAGGGAAATTTAAAAAAAAAAAAGCTGTCTGCTGCTGCCGGGCCGCCGCAGCAGAATCGAGTGTGCCGCGGGGCCCCCCCTGCCCAGCAGAGCCTCCCTCCCCTGTATCACCTCTCTCTTTACAGCTGCAGTCACACGCGCCGGCTTTCAGAGTGCGAAGGAACTAGTTTCCCTTTCGCGGCTCTGTTAAGCCTGCGGGGGCTGATGGGAACTTCCCATCAGCCCCCGCGGGCTTAACAGAGCAGCGAGGGAGAAACTCTCCCCTCGCGCTCTGAAAGCCAGCGCGTGTGACTGCAGCTGCAAAGAGAGAGGTGATACAGGGGAGGGCAGGCTCTTCTGGGCAGGGGGGCCCCGCGGCACTCTCGATTCTGCCGCGGCGGCCCCGGCAGCGGCAGCAGACAGCTTTTTTTTTTTTAAATTTTACTTTTAGATCAGAATGTTTTTTGCGCGGGGCCCCCTGAAACGCGGGGCCCTGTGCAAAAAACATTCTCGCTCAATGGACGGGCCGGCCCTGAGTATGTATGTGAGCTTCAGTTAGCTAACCAACATGAGGATGCAATGCTAGTGCTTTTTCTTGACACTGAGAAAGCTTTTGATAATGTAGAGTGGCCATTTTCATTTCATGGTAGGCAATGGTTTGGTATAGATGCTCAGTTTCAATCCATGATCAGAATTCTGTATACGTGACCTTGAGCACGCATATTCATTAACAATAGTCTCTTTGAACTGTTCCATTGCAGAAAGGAATGAGACAAGAGTGCCTGCTATCACTTTCTCTTTAATTTAGTAACAGAGCTCTTAATTCTGGTGATTAAGGGGTATGTTTACTAAACTGCGGTAACATTACAGACCACACGTTAGGTAACGTTAACGCACGTTAACATTACCTAACGAGCGTTAGCGTTCCGGGCCATGGTAAACACCACAGAGGGTGGAGAGAGGGCGGAGAGAAGGGGGTCAATGGGTGGGGAGTGGGCAGGGAGAGGCTCCCTGCACACTAACGCGCTGAACTGAAGGGCTGAATCCTACCACGAATGAAAACCTGCCGTTAGATGCACATTTGCAGGAGAGAGAAACCATTTCAGTGTCAGCAATGTACAGCATAGGCAGGGAACCCAAGAAACGTGATAGTAGTGCTCCATTTGCAGCAACAGCATAGTGCCCAAGTATGAAAGGCTGCTATGGCGATGGTGCAAATGGGGCATAGGGGGCTGCAGGCGGGACATGTAGCGGGGGTAGCTGGGGCACAGGGTGGACTAGGCGGGCGCCTAGGTGGCACATAGGAACATAGAAACCGGAAATCAGCATGACAGAAGCTGACAAAGGCCAAACACAATCCACCTATATCTGCCTGGTCCACATGAGCTAACAGTTGCCAGGGCACTGACCTAACATCCCCCCAGCCAACCCTCCCCCAAGCGGAAGGGACATACTATTGGTAGGCAGTGATGGGGGGGGGATGTGAGGATGCTCATGTATGCCCCCGCCCCAGACCCCGCTCCCTAGGTGACTACTTATCCACACAGTGGATGGCCTGGGACTGCGCACTACCAGCACCGACAGCATATGGTCATGTCAGCATGGCAGGGGTGTGTGTGCCCATGCTGGATGGAGCAGTGGCACCTGCCTGCAGTGGACCTAGGCCATTCCCTGTACCAGTACATGGTATGCAGTGCAACATAAAAGGTCAGGCTGAGGAAAAGTACAGGTAGCCCCAGGGACTACCATGCATCTATGGCAACAGTGTAGTGCAGTCCACCCAGCCAGTGTGTCCAGAAGCAGAGGGTCACAGGTTCAAGTCCCAGCTGTGGTTCCTGCAGAGCATGTCCCTATATTTTACCCTACAATGCAGTGCCCTTCCTAAGGACCATTTTCAGTTTTTGTTACACACGTATATTTTACCCTACAATGCAGATACAACAGCAACATGTGCAAAGCCCAAAGCAGCAGCAAACAGGGGTACAAACACCCACTAACACAGGCTCCACAATACAAAGATGCATGGAGAGTCAGGCTGTTGGCCCCAGCATTGAGCTGCAGTTATCACCAGAGCACTACTACTACCTCCTGCACAGTTTAGCAATGTCGGCACTGTGATCAGGAGCAGTGTGGTGGGCAGGGTTGCCAACCACCCCTATCTTTGCACAATGCTGCAATAGGACTGTATGTGTGTGTATGTCTAGCCATTGTTCTGTAGCTGCCCACCCCTCTCTGGACCCAAAATGTCCCACTGTTACCAGCATTAGCCTGAATATGTGCATAATGAGGAGCAAGGTGTTGTGGGTCTGGCCTGCAGAGGGTGGATTGGCCAGGATGCATCTTCACAGGGTGTGGGGCAATGGCTGGACACTGTAGTGCCCAACCACCGCCTGCATGGACAGGGTGGCCACAGCATGTCATGCTGGGAGGGCACTCACTCTAACCGAGCAGTGACCATGGCATGTCTAGGTTCCCACATAGCGTTCCATGTTATCTGCCTCTGGTGATACTTTTGTGATCCCAGTGCTGGGGTCTTAATCACTGAGATGCCTGCTTGGTGCACATAGTTTCTTTGTGAGTATGTACTATGGACTGATTAGTGGGCTGTCTGCAGTTAGACTGTGCATGGTTGGAACACCTATGAGGTGCAGTCTGACTGTGCTGTCTGCTGGTGACTAGTAGGCAGTTGGGGTTTTCCAGAGCTAACCCCAGCATTGCTGCTGGCCTGTCACTGACCCAGGGGTGCCCAATGCAGCCCTTAGCCTAAGGAGCCCTATAGGGTGCCTTATGAGGCACCTTACAGGGCACCTTATAAGGTGCCTTTTAATGTGCGTTAGCTGATACGGCTTGCTGTAATGATGCACTGCCCATGCCTTTATATGGGCATCTGTACCTTTACCGCGGAACCTAACGTGAGTGACATTACCACAGTTTAGTAAACATACTCCTAAGAGTCATTTAGCTGAAAGGTGGTATACGATAAGATTTTGGCCTATGCTGATAAAATAACCTATTGTTGTTCATGAAAGTCAAGTCTATACCATTGTTATTGCGCTTAATAGATGGATATAGACAATTCTCTTGGTACAGGATTAATTGGCAGATGGATGTTTTACCATTAAATAAATGTACCTATTTAGCAGATTTGGAACACTTTCCTTTTCAAGTAGCTAAAGATTATTTTAGATACTATGGAATATGGGTAATGCAGACTCTTGATGAGATGATGGAAAATAAATATTAGGGAACTTCTAATGATAATTCAGTCAGATATCCTTAGATTCACATTCCTACACTTACAGTGGTGGAGTAGGTTAAGACCACAAAGACAGTATTGTCCCTAAAATTCTTTACTTACTCCAGATGCTTCCAGTGATATTGTCAGTTAGTGTCTACAAAAGACTAGAATTTAAACTGGTTAGATTTCTCTGGCAAAATAAACCCCCCATGTATTGTGTTAAGAAGGTTGCAGTTAAAAAATGAAGGGGAGCAGGATTCTGATCCTAGTTCTCTATCGTACAGCTTTTTTACTTAGAAATGGTGTGCAGTGGTTCTAGAAGCAGATTGGGAACAGAGGCTGAACTGGTGGTTCTTAGAAGCAGAGTTAATTTGTGCCATTCTATTGTCTCTAGTTCCAGAGATACTGCTCTCAGTCAAATTAAAAAACTGAAGCCAATTATGGCAATGGTTCAAGCAAACAACAGAGTTATGCCTTGATCCGCAAGATTGTGAATCACTGAAAATGTTGGTATGGCATAACAGTAGGATTTGAGTTGATCAAAAGACTTTTAGTTGGAGGGGGTAGCAGCAATGGAACATCTGGACCATAGATCAGCTATTGAAGATGGTTGTATGAAGGATTTTGAAGACCTTGTTTATCAATACAAATTACTCCATGGTCAATATATTTCTTGGTTACAGCTCTCTCATGCACTGAGACAAAGTGGAAGGATCTGGGGGGATATCTTGGATTAGCTAGGTTTAGTCTCAACAACTCAGGGAATAACTTCACACAGAGGAGCTGGTTCTAAATTGTATCACCTTCTAAAGGAGGGGCATAATACTCTTGCTCCTGGAGTTGAAAGGGTTTGGGAAATGTGATACTGGGCAGGATATGGATGCAAACTATGGGTCCTGTTTACTAAGCATTTTTCCCATAGACACAAAATAGTAGAAGACCTAGAGAAAACAGGGTCCTATGTTTACATCCCGATCAGCTTCCATCACGCAAACTGTCTTCTTTGTAAAGCACAGAACATTATGTACCCATATAAGGTGTCTAAAAGATGAGATGTTTCTGACAATTGCTGTTGCCCTTCCAAAACAAAAATAGGTACTTTTTGAAAGCAGTGTGGGTCAAATTAACACAGATTTTTCATTTAGATGCTCCTCTTTTTTTAGTATGATTATTTGGAAATTTGTAAAAATAGGGAAGCATTTAAATGCCCAGGATTCAGTGCTTTTCAATTTCATGCTGCTCATTACAATAAAATTAATAATTAATTATTGGAAAAATTTGGTGGCCATTGATGTTAATCATTGGTGGAATTTAGTATGTTAATATACTGTTGGCAATATGAAGATGCAGCGGCTATAAAAATGCAGCCATTGACCAACAGGAGTTTAATGTGGAAAATAATTAATAATTTTGTACAATATTGCCCATTGTCCAGATAGATATGATGATTGATAGATGGCACTAGACTTGTGTTATTGTCTTTCATGTTGAATGATTTTCTGTTGTTGTTTGATATTGTGAAAATAATAAAGACATTTGAATGCAAATATAAAGTATTTCAATAGTTCATTACAACAAAGTTCATCCATACCAGATTTCAAATATATAATATTTAGATTACAAGAAAATATATAAATTCCAAAAGAACATAAGGAGCTGAACCACCTGTAGGTCAGTGATGAAACCTCACCTTACACTATTCTCAGGGCTGGCCTCCAGGTGATGCTTTTGATGTTTGCCACAGATTTCTTCAGTAAGACAGGAGCAAAAAGGCTGGCACATCCGATCCAGGATCTCTTCTCCACACCAAAGCCTTTTTAATGTGCAAGTATTGTGTCTTGTGCTTTTTGGAGTGGCGCTGAGGGATGATTTTAGCAATTGCTATAACTATTATCTGCTACTTGCTACTTTGTGGTCTCATCTCCTTGTTTCCCACTTCAGCTTCACTACTTCCTTCTGGAAAAATGACTGCCAAAGGCCCACTTATCTAGTGCGTCACACATAACCCTACAAGTAAGCCAGTTTGCTAAATGCTACTATAAGGGAAACATTCCCCTCTCATAATTCTCATGTTTAAAAGACCTATTTGAATCTGATCTTTGTATTTTTGTGCAAGTTTTATATTCCACTTGGAGTCTCCACTCCAGGCTCTTATTCATCCTGACCAGATGGGATTTATGTAAGAATACTGAACATAAGAACATAAGAAATAACTTACTGGGTCAGACTAGGGTCCATCAAGCCCAGTATCCTGTTTCCAACAGTGGCCAATCCAGGCCACAAGTCCCTGGAAGGTTCCCAAAGAGGTACGTAGGTTCCAAAATGCTTGTCCCAGGGCAAGCAGTGGATTTCCCGGGTGCTCTTTAATAATGGTTTATGTACCTTTCCTCCAGAAACTTGTCTAAACCTTTTTTTAAAACAAGCTACACTTCTTTTACTACATCCTCCGGTAACGAATTCCAGATTTTGATTACGCGTTGAGGACATTTTTTTTCTCTTATTAGACTTAAATGGATTACATTGTACTTCATTGTGTGTTCCCTTGTCTTTTTACTTTTTGATGATGTAAACAACTGATCTATGTTTACCCTGAATATTTTGCATGCAGTTCACTTTAAATTGGCAAAATATGCTATTCTCTCAGACACAGAGAAAGCTTTTCATAAAACTGAATGGCAGTATCTTTTATTGCAGGGTTTTGGATTTGGTAGCAAGTTTTGTGGCTGTTTTGAAGCTCTATACATGTGTCTAGTGGCAGCAGCGATAGTGAATGGGCATCATTCACTCAAGTTTCAGCTGGGATGAATTTGTCAGGATTTGCTCCATTTCCCCTCTTCTATTTGCATTAGCTATAGAGTCCTTTACAGTGTTGCTACTGATGAAGGCGCAGCAGTTGGAAATGCAAACTATCAGCGTCTCTCTGTACACAGATGACACTGATATATCTCAGGATCCCAGAGAATACACTGCCTGTTGTTACTGGCATTTTTTCTTATTTTCAGGGTTTACTGGGAATTAGCAAAAGGCAATATTGATGCCCTGTAAAATGAGAGACAGACTAGATCTCTGACTGGAAATTGTGAAAGGCTTCCAAATTGTTACACACTGTAAGAATTTAGGGGTGCTTATTCCAAATGAGTTGTCCTAATTAGTCTTGTTGAATTACTATAAGCTTGAGCAGAAAGTTAAGAAAGACCTACAAGGTCAGAAGGATATGGCTGTTATGTGGTTAGGTAGAATAAATGCAATTAAAATGTTAGTGTTTCCTAAAATGTTATTTCTTTTTATGCAGCTTCTTATCCAAATGCCTAGCAGTTTTTTACCCAGATGTGTAGGGAATCTACTTATTTTATTTGGCAAGGGAAGAAGGCCAGAATGTGATATAGCACACTCTGTTGTCCCAAGTCTAGAGGGGGCTTGGGTCTACCCAACCTGCTTACTATTGGAGTGCTTGTTTGCATGTAATTTACTTCTGGAGGATGCTGGGTAGTTTGTTGAGTTAGGGGCAGTTGGAGATGGATTTGCTGGACCCAATCCTGCTATCTGCATTTGTGCTTGTCAAGAAATTCACTCCCTCTTCCCTATCCCCATTCTGATGCCCCTATGGAATGAGTGGAGATGGTTTGTCATGTCCGGAGGATCTCTCCTTCTATTTCTTCATGCCACTCTCAGAATTTGAAATTCTATGGGAGATGAGCAAGCCATTGTGGCTGGGTGAGCATTCATCACTTCTGAGTTCTTTTTTTGAAAATAGGAAGAGAATTGAAAATGTATGGGGGGAGGAGTATTGTTAATTTTTGGTCAGTTTTTTCAACTGAGACACTTTACGAGCCAGCTTTTGGATAAGAACTATCTTTTCAGGGCAGGACAAACTTGGGAGAGAGTGTTATTTATGGATCTGAGAAGAAAGGGTTTACTGGCCAAAAAATACAAAGGACTGGGAGAGTTGAAGGGAACTGTTCTGAGGATTGTCAGATGGCTGCCTGGGTGAGAATCTTCACAGTCTTGGCAAGTGCATATATCTATATGATTTGCAAGGGATTGTGGGCAATGCAGTTCATTCACACCAGACACAGCTGCTCACAATAATTAGTTGTGCTTTTGGGTAAAGCCAATAAGATATTTATTTATGGGGTTATTTCTCCCAACACAGATATGCTTGGTAGCACATAAATCAGGTTACTTGCTTTCAGTGTTAAACTTGAAAAAACAAAATCAGGAAAACAACATTTTAACTTATCAGGCAATCAAAGCAAAAGAAATAAGACCTGGTTGGCAACAAACTGGTCTTTTCTGTAGGCTTTAGCTAATATTCTCTTAGCAATGTCAAACAACAAACCAAAAGCCACAAAGAAAGGAAAAAAAAACTGTTCTTTTCAGGTAAACTTATTATATCTTCCCACATAGATTCAGAAGTGATTCTCTCAGAGCCCACAAGCAATTAGGTAAGGCTCAATTGCTAGCAGTTATCCAGCTGAAACCCCTTAGCTGGCTTGCTTTCTACTGCGTGGCTAGAAATCCTACACAGGAGCTTTTCTGAGTAGATTAAAGAACAAGTTTGTATTTCTTTGTGATGGTTGCTGTACTTTATAACAGAAAATCACCAAAGGAGTTTAGACAGAGAGCAGTCCATGTAAACAGATTCTTCATCTGCTATCACCCCCTCTTCTTCAACAAGCATGGGTTCAATATCATGGATTGGCACAGATGAATCTCCCAATGGAGCACTTTCAGGAGAATACTTGTTTCCCTGCTGTCTTTCAAGGTTATAGCTAGGGCATAGATCAGTGTTCATACCTGAGCTTCCATTGCTGTTAGAGTTCCTCTCTATATAGCCTGGCCAGTATGTAGTCCAGTTCTTATGTCCAGCCTTCCAATCCAGATCCCTGGACACTGGATCTCTCTTCACATACCTTCTGGCACGGGTCTTAGGGTCCCTTCCACGTGCAGCCGTCTCCCTCACAGGTACCGTCTGGAGATTCCTAGCTCTGCAGCACCATTCCTCTGGCCTTCCCCAGTCCAATGGTGTATGCTGGCCCTTGGAATGCCTCCCAGTATACGTACTGCTCTGGACTCTTCTAGACCTCTCAAAGGCTTTTCTCCTCTTTCTTCCAAAGGGTTTCTTTCCCTCTCTGTCCGTCCGGTTTGGCTTCTGCTTCTGATGATCCTCCTGATGATGAAGATGATCAAGCTCAAGCTGATTCTCAGGATAATTCTCTGTAGAATAAACTCTACCTTTATTCTGCTTAGATGAGTGCTCCCCCCTAACACAGCGCAGCTGTGCTGAATCAGGCCCTGCCCTTTGAGATGAGTGCTTAGGGATTAGCTCATAGCCCTCCTGATTGAACACACGTTTCCCCACTTCAGCTCCTCTAAGGGCTGTTGGAAACCTGGTGCATTCTGGGACTGGTAGTCTTTAATGGGAAAATTCTGTTTTCTTATTTCTACCAGAACTGACAGGTTGCTTGTTCAGAGTCACTTCACCTTTTCTATAGCTCCTTCCTGAGCTATGATAAGCTTCCTTATCACATACCCCCCTGCTTAAGTTATTACGGACTGGTGTCACTGGTGAAACTTCTTCTCTACAGTCCGTAATACGGGAAAGGGCATCCGCATTCTTGTGTAACTTCCCAGCACGATGTTCAACTTGAAAATCAAATGCCTGTAAGGCCATGTACCAGCGTGTCAACCTAGCATTCTGGTTCTTCATTTGCTGCAACCACTTAAGTGGGGCATGGTCTGTGACCAACTGGAACTTTCTCCCTGTAAGGTAAAACCTTAACGCCTCCACTGACCACTTGATAGCTAAACATTCTTTTTCTATTGTGGAATACTTTTGTTCAGCCGGTGACAACTTCCTGCTCAGGTACATCACAGGATGCTCCTCCCCTTCATGACACTGGGATAGAACCGCTCCTAGCCCTACATCCGATGCATCCGTTTGAACCAGAAAGGGTTTCTTGAAGTCCACCCCTTTCAGTACCGGTCCTGTACACAATTTTCCTTTTAAGACTGAAAACACTTTTTCAGCTTCAGGTGTCCACTTTAGCTGGTTTGGACAATTCTTCTGCAGCATATCCATGAAAATTGCACTTTTCTCTGCAAATTGCGGTATAAATCTGCGGTAGTATCCAATAAGTCCTAAGAAACTTCTTAGTTGTTTCTTTGTTGTTGGAGGAGGAAAATTCCTGATGCTATCTACTTTACTCATTAGAGGTTTAATTTTTCCTCTTCCCACTAGGTGGCCCAGGTATTTTACCTCCCTATTTGCAAAGGCACACTTCTTCGGGTTTAAAGTGATTCCCGCTTGCTTCATGGAGCTCAAGACTGCCCTGATCCTCTTTAGATGCTCCGCCCAGGTGTTACTATGGATTATGACATCATCCATATATGCAAAAGCATAATTTTGGTGGGGTCGAAGTACCTGATCCACTAACCTTTGGCAGGTAGCCGCTGCTCCATGCAGTCCGAAAGGCATCCTCTTGAACTGGAAAAGGCCAACGGGGGTGCTGAACGCAGTCTTCGGCTTCGACTCCCTGGTTAGAGGGATTTGCCAATATCCTTTTGTCATATCAAGGGTGGTTAAGTATTGAGCCTGTCCCAGCTGGTCCAACAGCTCTTCAATTCTTGGCATTGGATATGCATCAAAAACTGATATGGCGTTTACCTGCCGGAAGTCAATACAAAATCTTAAAGATCCATCAGGCTTCGGCACCAGGACTATGGGGCTATTCCAGGGACTCTTTGACTCCTCTATTACTCCCATGTCCAACATCTCCTGGACTTGTGCCACTACTTCCTGTCTCTTGGCTTCAGGCAAGCGGTATGGCCTTTGACGAACTAATTTCCCAGGTGGAGTTATTATTTCATGGGCAACCAAATGTGTCTCCCCAGGTATGGGTGTCAACACATCTGGGAATTCTTTAAGCAATTTCCTAATTTCTTCCTGTTGTACCACTGTCAGGTCCTCACCTATTTGGGGCTCTGATTTTTCTTTACAATCAGATACCTGGGGTCCCAAATCTTCCTCTTCATTCACCTCCCTCTCTCGGGCACAGGTGGCAGCTAGGCTTTTAACCCCTTTGACGTCAGTAGAACCAAAGCCTTTGGTTCCACGCTCAGAATTTTCCAGGGATGTGACCTCCTCCACAGGTGGAAAGCCCAGCCTCTCACAGATCAATTGGGCAATTCTGTCTCCTGTCTTCACGTGATAATCATTCTGTCCAAAATTAAATAACAGAACTTTAATATTGCCCCTGTAATCGGGATCAATTACTCCCGCACCCACATCGATGAAATATTTAAGGGCTAATCCGGACCTTGGGGCTACTCTCCCATAGCATCCAATAGGTATTTCCACTTGGAGACCGGTGTCAACCAGGGCTCTCCCTTGGCTAGGTACAGTCACATTTTCTATGCTGCACAGGTCAAGCCCAGCAGCTTGAGGGGTTGCCCGCTTAGGAGCTTGGGCCTTCTCTGTGACCCTATGGTACTTTAGGACGAATGTCTGCTTTGGGGTAGCTTGGTCTTCTGGACGCTTAACCATCTTTTTAGCTGGGGTCTGAGGACTTCCAAATAAAGGCCCGGGAGCTATTACCATTAAACCTTCTCCCTCCTTCTTTCCTAGCCCTTCCACTAGACCCTGCTTAAATCTTGGCCAGTCTCTTCCTAGAACCAAATCAAAGGGTAGCCTAGGCACCACTGCTAACAGGACTTCCTCTTGCTCCCCCAGGCACTTAACCTTTAGCCTATAGGTGGGATATGATGTTGCAGCACCATGAATGCATCTGATGTGAACTTGGCTTTCAGGGGTTCTAGGCACAAATCCTTCTTGGGCCTCTATCCTCTTCCAAAGCCTTTTTGACATCATACTCTGGTCTGCCCCAGAGTCTAACAAAGCATTTGTGGTAATTCCTTGCACATCAACCATCAAAAGAAATCCTTCTTTGGGCTGTTTTAAATCCACACCCATTAAGCTAGTGTGTGTCTGGCATCCTTTTTTTAAATGTCCCCATTTTCCCCATTTGAAACATTTCTTTCTATTCCACTGTGTCATCTGGTTTGATACAGTACATTCATTTTCAGAAACATTTTTAATTATTTTCTTTTCTGATACAGCACATCTTGCCTCAGCACCAATCTTCAGAGGGCCACCCATTCTATGGCAAGCCTGCGTGGCTTCCAAGAATCTCTCTGCTAGCATGGTTGCCTCTCCAAGATTTTGGCAATTTTGCTGTATAAGGAAAGTGTGCAAATCTTTAGGGACCGCAGACATAAATTGT
Source organism: Ichthyophis bannanicus (assembly GCA_033557465.1). Classification (NCBI taxonomy): domain Eukaryota; kingdom Metazoa; phylum Chordata; class Amphibia; order Gymnophiona; family Ichthyophiidae; genus Ichthyophis; species Ichthyophis bannanicus. The sequence continues at coordinate 1,605,618,397 of CM066031.1, forward strand.
TCAAGCATTATAATGTCTAATAACATTTCTACTGTCTTTTGCTCAGGCTCCAACCATTTTACAGCTAAACCTCTGATTCTCTGACTCAGAGCCCTGGGTGTTTCACCCACTCTCAATGTAGTAGCTCTAAACATTCGCCTATACTCTGAAATAGACAACCCTAGGCGATCTCTAATAGCAGCCTTTACATCCTTATAATTCAAAGCCTGGGCTGCTGGCATTGCTCTGTAAGCTGCAAGCGCCTCTCCAGTTAATGAGGCTGCCAGTCTTACTGCCCACTGGGTCTCTGGCCATGCTAATGCTTGTGTCACTCTTTCAAAAGACTCTAGAAAATCATCAACATTATCATCTGGAGTTAGCTTCCCAAAACTAAATGCCCCAATTCCCTGATTGAGTCCCACACTGTCCACATGTGGTGTACAAGTATTTACTGCTGGTCTTGCATCTGTTCCACTTTGGTTCTGCAGCTTAACTAGGGCTTGCACCAGATCAAGCACTGGCTTCTGCTGGTCCATTAAGGCTTTCATAGCAGTGTCCTGAGCCTGCTGTACTAGCTCCTGTTGCCTGCTAAACTGGGCTGCCATCCAATCAGCTAGTTCCCTTGGATCCATCTTGATCCCTGCAAGAAACAAAGAAAAAAAACCAAAGTGCACCACCTTCCAAACAGGTGTTTTTTTTCTACTTTTTTTTTTCAATTATCCCTGTGCCTTACTCCCATCCACCACTGGACATGCCCAGGTACTTATTACCTTGTGTCAGTGATGAATCCAGCTCTGCACAGGGTCTTTTCCTCCTGGGACAGCTGCCTGGAACATCCACTTCTCCTCCAAAGTGCAGTTGAGGGAAAATCATTTTTTTTTCCAGCTTTAAACTTGAACTTTAGTTGTAATCCTCAGCAAGTAAATCCCTTTTGTGCAAAAGCAATCCGAAAAACTACGCCATTTGTCAGACGGCTGCCTGGCTGAGAATCTTCACAGTCTTGGCAAGTGCATATATCTATATGATTTGCAAGGGATTGTGGGCAATGCAGTTCATTCACACCAGACACAGCTGCTCACAATAATTAGTTGTGCTTTTGGGTAAAGCCAATAAGATATTTATTTATGGGGTTATTTCTCCCAACACAGATATGCTTGGTAGCACATAAATCAGGTTACTTGCTTTCAGTGTTAAACTTGAAAAACAAAATCAGGAAAACAACATTTTAACTTATCAGGCAATCAAAGCAAAAGAAATAAGACCTGGTTGGCAACAAACTGGTCTTTTCTGTAGGCTTTAGCTAATATTCTCTTAGCAATGTCAAACAACAAACCAAAAGCCACAAAGAAAGAAAAAAACTGTTCTTTTCAGATAAACTTCTTATATCTTCCCACATAGATTCAGAAGTGATTCTCTCAGAGCCCACAAGCAATTAGGTAAGGCTCAATTGCTAGCAGTTATCCAGCTGAAACCCCTTAGCTGGCTTGCTTTCTACTGCGTGGCTAGAAATCCTACACAGGAGCTTTTCTGAGTAGATTAAAGAACAAGTTTGTATTTCTTTGTGATGGTTGCTGTACTTTATAACAGAAAATCACCAAAGGAGTTTAGACAGAGAGCAGTCCATGTAAACAGATTCTTCATCTGCTATCACCCCCTCTTCTTCAACAAGCATGAGTTCAATATCATGGATTGGCACAGATGAATCTCCCAATGGAGCACTTTCAGGAGAATACTTGTTTCCCTGCTGTCTTTCAAGGTTATAGCTAGGGCATAGATCAGTGTTCATACCTGAGTTTCCATTGCTGTTAGAGTTCCTCTCTATATAGCCTGGCCAGTATGTAGTCCAGTTCTTATGTCCAGCCTTCCAATCCAGATCCCTGGACACTGGATCTCTCTTCACATACTTTCTGGCACGGGTCTTAGGGTCCCTTCTACGTGCAGCCGTCTCCCTCACAGGTACCGTCTGGAGATTCCTAGCTCTGCAGCACCATTCCTCTGGCCTTCCCCAGTCCAATGGTGTATGCTGGCCCTTGGAATGCCTCCCAGTATACGTACTGCTCTGGACTCTTCTAGACCTCTCAAAGGCTTTTCTCCTCTTTCTTCCAAAGGGTTTCTTTCCCTCTCTGTCCGTCCGGTTTGGCTTCTGCTTCTGATGATCCTCCTGATGATGAAGATGATCAAGCTCAAGCTGATTCTCAGGATAATTCTCTGTAGAATAAACTCTACCTTTATTCTGCTTAGATGAGTGCTCCCCCCTAACACAGCGCAGCTGTGCTGAATCAGGCCCTGCCCTTTGAGATGAGTGCTTAGGGATTAGCTCATAGCCCTCCTGATTGAACACACGTTTCCCCACTTCAGCTCCTCTAAGGGCTGTTGGAAACCTGGTGCATTCTGGGACTGGTAGTCTTTTATTGGGAAAATTCTGTTTTCTTATTTCTACCAGAACTGACAGGTTGCTTGTTCAGAGTCACTTCACCTTTTCTATAGCTCCTTCCTGAGCTATGATAAACTTCCTTATCACAGGATCCACCATTATATCCACCATGAATGCAGAATCAGGGTGAGAAAGCACAAGAGTTTTGGATAGAGGTGTGGAAGTATGCTCTTTATTGTTCAATTTCATTATCAGTCAACACACAATTTAAGTTTTTAATATGGAGATACTATACTTCACATAAGCTGGAGAAATGGGGGGATGATTGTGGTGATAAATATTGGCGGAGGTATCGGCAGATGGTACACGAAGTTCATATGTGGTGATCTTGTCTCAGCATTGTTGCTTTTTGAAGGGTTGCCTGTGGGGCACATAAAAAATGCCATACGGGGTCAGACCAAGGTCCATCAAGCCCAGTATCCTGTTTCCAATAGTGGCCAATATAGGTCACAAGTACTTGGAAGGTTCCCAAAAAGCCACACAGGCTGCACAATGTTTGTCCCAGGGCAAGCAGTGGATTTACCGGGTCCTCTTTAATAATGGTTTATGGACCTTTCCTCCAGGAACTTGTCCAAACCTTTCTTAAACCCAACAACACCAACAGCTTTTATTACATCCTCCGGTAATAAATTCAAGAGTTTGATTACGTGTTGAGTAAAAAAATATTTTCTCTTATTAGTCTTAAATGAGATACATTGTGTGTCCTCTAGTCTTTCTACTTTCTGATTGTGTAAACAACTGATCTACCTTTATCCATTCCATTCCATCCATTAATTTATAGCCCTCTATCATATCCCTCCCTCAGCCGTCTCATTTCCAAGTTGAAGAACCCTAACCTTTTAAGCCTCTCCTCATAGGAGTATCCTTCCACCCCCTTTACCGTTTTTGTCGCTCTTCTCTGTACCTTTTCTAAATCTTCTATATCCTTTTTAAGATACAGTGAGCAGAATTGCAGACAATATTCACAGTGCGGTCACATCATGGAATGATACAGAGATGTTATTATATCCTTGGTTTTATTCCTCATTCCTTTTCTTATGATTCCTAGCGTTCTTTATGATTTTTTGGTGACCACTGCACACTAGGCAGACGGTTTCAATATATTATCCATGATGATGCCTAAATCTTTTTCCTGGGTGGTGGCTTCTAAGGTAATACCTTGCATCATTAAACCATAGTTTGGGTTGTTCTTTCCTAGATGCATATCTTTGCACTTGTCCACATTCAATTTCATCTGCCAATTGGATGTCCAGTCTTCCAATTTATCAAGTTCCTCTTGCAATTTTTCACAATCTTCTTGGGTTTTAACAACTTTGAATAATTTTGTATCATCTGCAAATTTGATCACCTCACTCATTATTTTTATTTCCAGGTCATTTATGAATATGTTAAAAAGCAGCAGGCCCGGTACAGATCCCTGGGGTACTCTTCACCTTTCTCCATTGCTTTCTATCTTTTAACCAGTTCCTGATCCACAATAATGCACTGCCTCCTATCCCATGACTTTGTAATTTCACCAAGTCTCCCTTGAGGGACCTTTTCAAAGGTTTTCTGAAAATACAAATACACTATATCAACCGCCTTACTTTTATCTGCCTGTTTATTCACACCTTCACAAAAATATAATAGATTAGTAAGACAAGATCTTCTTTGGTTAAATCCATGTTGGTTTTCTCCCATTAAACCATGACTTTCTATATTTTTACTAATTGTATTCTTTATAGTGGTTTCTAACATTTTGCCCAGTACTGATGACAGGCTAACTGGTCTGTAGTTTCTCTATCACCCCTAGAACCATTTTTAAAAATTGACATTACTCTGGCTATTCTATACTCTTCAGGAACTACAGATAATTTTAATGATAGCTCACAGATTAGTAATAGTAGGTCTGCAATCTCATATTTCAGTTCTTTCAGCACCCTCAGATGTATACCATCTGGTCCAGGTGATTTGCTACTCTTTAACATGCTTTAATTTGCAGTAAGGTGTTATTTGCCAATAATACAACTTATCATGTTGAGTGAAATAATATTTTCTCTTATTAATCTTAAATGGGTTACATTTTAGCTTTATTGCATGTCCCCTAGTCTTTCTATATTTTGAGGGCGTAAGCAATTGATCTATGTTTACTTGTTCCACTACATTCATTAATTTATAGACTTCTATCTTATCTCCCCTCAGCAGTCTCTTTTCCAAGTGGAAGAGCCCTAACCTTTTAAGCCTTTCCTCATAGGAGTATCCTTCTATCCCCTTTACCATTTTGGTAGCTCTTCTCTGTACCTTTTCTAATTCTGCTATATCCTTTTTAAGATATAGTGACCAGAATCTACTACTACTGAGCATTTGTATAGCACTATAAGTCATATGCAGTGCTGCACACAGACATGTAAGAGATAGTCCCTGGTCATCAGAGCTTACAATGTAGTCAAGATAGACAACATAGAAGGTATAGACAGGGATACAGTAAGGGGAAAGGTAAGGAAACAAGGAGATCAGGTGAGTCAAGATCAGAAAGCAGCAGTGAGGAGGTGAGTTTTCAGCCTGGATTTGAAAAGGGCCAGAGAAGGTGCCTGGCATACAGACACAGGTAGTTTGTTCCAGGCATAAGGTGCAGCAAGGTGAAAGGATCAAAGTCTGGAGTTAGCAATAGAAGAGAAGGGCACAGATAGAAGCGATTTACCAGAAGAGGGGAGTTTCCGAGGGGGGGTGTAAGGAGAGATAAGAGAAGAAAGGTAGTGAGGAGCTGCAGAGTGAATGCATTTATAGGTCAACAAGAGAAGTTTGAACTGGATGCGGAAACGGATAGGGAGCCAATGAAGTGACTTGAGAAGAGGGGCAATATGAGCATGATGAGCCTGGCAGAAGATTAGCCGCACAGCAGAGTGTTGAACAGATTGAAGGGGAGAGAGGTGATTCAAAGGGAGACCAACAAGGAGTAGATTACAGTAGTCAAAATGAGAGGTGATTAAGGAGTGGATAAGTGTCTTAGTAGCATGTTCAGAAAGGAATGGGCAGATTTTGTTGATGTTATAGAGAAAGAAACGGCAGGTCTTAGCTATCAGATGGATGTGTGTGGAGGAGAGAGAGGAGTCAAAGACAATCCCAAGGTTGTGAGCTGAGGAAACAGGAAATAGTAAAGAGTTATCTACAGAGACTGAGAAAGAAGGAAGAGGAGGGGAGGTTTTAAGGGGAAAGATAAGAACCTCAGTCTTGGCCATGTTCATTTTCAAGCGGCGGTGAGACATCCAAGCAGCAATGTCAGAAAGGCAGGCAGAGATTCGGATCTGGATTGCCGGAGAGATTTCAGGCATAGAGAGGTAGATCTGGGAGTCATCACCATAAAGATGGTACTGAAAGCCATGGGAAGAGATGAGCGCAACAAGAGACTGGGTATAGAGAGAGAAAAGGAGCGAACCCAAGACAGATCCTTGGGGTACACCAACTGAGAGCAGGATAGCAGCAGAGGAGGATCCACCAGAACTAACATTGAAAGAGCAATGGGAGAGATAGAAGGAGAACCAGCATAGTATAGAGCCCTTAAAAACAAGTGAGGACAGAATATTGAGGAGAAGGTTGTGGTCAACAGTGTCAAAAGCAGCAGAGAGGTCAAGAAAGATGAGGATAGAGTATAAGCCCTTGGATTTTGCCAGGAACAAGTCACTGGAGACTTTGGCAAGAGCCATTTCAGTAGAGTATAAAGGACGAAAACCAGATTGTAAAGGATCCAGGAGGGCATGAGTGGAGAGGAAGTCAAGGCAGTGGCAGTGAACCATGCATTCAAGTAGTTTAGAAATGAAGGGGAGAAGGGAGATGGGTCGATAATTAGAAGAACGGGTTGGATCAAGTGAGGGTTTCTTGAGGAGAGGTGTAACTGCAGCATGCTTGAAGGCTGCAGGGACAGTTGCAGTGGATAATCGCACCTTGGAACAATACAGAGGCATTATAATATCGGTGATGTTATTCTCCATTCCTTTCCTTATGATTCCTAGCCTTATATTTTCCCTTTTTGGTCACCGCTGCAGACTGGGCAGAGAGTTTCAATGTATCATCCACGATGACACCTAAATCTTTTTCCTGGATGGTGGTTCCTAATGTGGAACCATAGTTTGAGTTGTTCTTTCCTAGGTGCATAACTTTGCACTTGTCCACATTAAATTTCATCTGCTATTTGGATGTCCAGTCTTCAAATTTATCAAGGTTCTCTTACAATTTTTCACAATCCTCTTGTGTTTTAACAACTTTGAATAATTTTGTTTATCTGCAGATTCCCATTTCCAGGTCATTTATGAATATGTTAAAAAGCAGCGGGCCCAGAACAGATCCCTAGGGTATTTTTCACCTTTCTGCATTGAGAAAATTGGCCATTCAGCCCTACTCTTTGCTTTCTATCTTGTATCCAGTTCCTGATCCACAATCATGTCTCTAGAATTATTCTTTCCTTTTTTTGTTATCATATTTATGAATTTACACATATTATCGAAGCATAACATTTGTAAATGAAAAAAGCAAAGCATGGTCAAAAGAAAAATCAATAAGCAAAAATTAATCTAGCAGAAATTTTTTTTATATGCCTTTAACCCACTAGCCCAACAATAATGGGAACTCAAGAAAGAAAATTACAATGATACATATCAAATATGAAAGGAAAGCTTAATAAAGACTGCTTAATCTACAGATTTATTCCCATATGCTGTATTTTAAGACTTGCTGGACTATATCCTGAGAAGCAATGGAAAGACATGAACTGATGAAGGCAGTCAGCTGTGTGAGATCAAAGAAAACAAAATTCTCAGACCATAGCCTGATAAGACATTTACATGGAAATTTTAGAAAAATAACCCCCATAGTTGGAGTGGAGGAGTGGCCTAGTGGTTGGGGCAAGGTACTTCAGGCTGGAAGGTTGGGGGTTCAAATCCCACTAGAGGACAGCAACCTTGGGCCGGAAGGACTGAGGTTTCTAGTCCCACAGGTGCTCCTTGTGGTCTTGGGCAAGCCACTTAACCCTCCATAGCCCATGTTCCCTGTAAAATAGTTATCTCCAAGTTATAATGCCCTGTTCAATGTAATTTCAGTTTGTTCAATGTAAACCACACTGATGCAGAATAGCGTGGTATATAAGAGAATGTAAATAAATAAATAGTTGGGCTACTGCTAGTTTGAGAAAAGTGAATTCCCTCTATCTCTTCTGATTTTCATGGGCCAAATCTGGATAGATGCAGACAAAAAAGCCTTTAAAAGGCACAGAGCACTTCTGAAAATACAGTTTAAAGAGCCATTCGCAATCGGATGGCAGTACAAAAGATTTTAACATAGTAGGGGCCACAACAGTTTCAGAATCACTACCTTCCAATATATTTGATATGTTTAAAATGTCAACATGTTGTCACTCTGGAAGGGAGGACTGCCGAGAACCAGCAGGACCTTTCTTTTGAGACGAAACATAATAAACCTTTAATAATGGAGGCTGAGATTCAGGTGGAACACCCAGTATATCAACCAATTATTGTTTAAACATCTCTCTTGAAGAAATTAAAGGCGAACGCAGAAAGTTGATCAAATTCATTGAACAAATTAGATTTTCAAGTAGTTCAGCTTTAAATTTCATAACAGTTAAAATTTTGTTACCAAAGAGTTCTCATGCTTCTGAACCTCTGATTGTAGATTTACTATAACAGGGGCGGCCCTATGCAGAGACTCATTGTGGGGCCTCATTTGCATAGCCATTGGACCTCATTTGCATAGATTTAGGTCTACCCCCCCCCCCCCCCCAAATACTGCCGGACCTCACCTAAAGCAATGTCAGTCTGCTTCATAAATAGAGCTTTATAGAAATGCAGAAATTGAGAGGCGGCCAAGAAAGCAAATAGAATGCTAGGAATCATAAGGAAAGGAATGGAGAATAAAACAAATGATATTATAATACCTCTGAATCGTTCCATGGTGCGACCGCACCTTGAATATTGTGTGCCATTCTGATCGCCTTGGTAATGCCTCATCTTGACTTCGCAAATGCAATTCTACATGGTCTCCCGCAATCAACTTTAAATCCCCTACAATTGGCGATGAACACCGCTGCTAGAGTTCTCGAAGGAATATCAAAGACAGACCACATAACCCCAATTCTAAAAAGACTCCACTGGTTACCAACCAACGCAAGAATCCACTACAAGATACTAATCATTACTTTCAAAGCCCTAAACAATCAAGCACCATCAACGATCACCAACCTTTTACACACACAGACTCCCAATAGATCCAGAAGATCAACTGCTATAAACTCATTAACAATCCCAAGACAAACAGTCAGATACACTAAGGAAACATCTAAAAGAGCCTTCAGCATTCATGCCCCAATAGCCTGGAATGCACTCCCACCAGAACTGAGAGCCATAACCAGCCTAACACAATTCAGAAAAAGTCTCAAACACCACCTCTTCTTAAGCTATTTCCCAATTTAGTTTTGCACAAGAGAAATACTACATCCATACTCAGGTCAAGACAACTTCAACTGTGACTAATGTGTATAGACTACTGTATATAGTTACATAATGTACATAGTTTCCCTTTATTACCAAGTTCAAATTCCTGTTACTTGTAAAATGCACTACAGTTTTTCTGTATGTATATGTTTGGTTCCATGTAAACCGCGCTGATGATAATAGTGCGGTATATAAGAGATGTTAAATAAATAAAAAAAAATAAAAATATAGCGGAATTAGAGAAGAGCCACCAAAATGGTATAGGGGATGGGCTCTTCAAGTTGAAAAAGAGACGGCTAAGGGGAGATATGATAGAGGCCTATAAATTAATAAATGTAGTGGAACGGGTAAACATAGATCAATTGTTTACGCCATCAAAATATAGAAAGGCTAGGTGACATGCAATGAAGCTACAGGGTAACCTATTTAAGACTAACAAGAGAAAATATTTTTCACTCAACCTGTAATCAAACTCTGGAATTTGTTACCGGAGGATGTAGTAAAAGCTGTTAGTGTAGCTGGGTTTAAAAAAGATTTGAACAAGTTCCTGGAGGAAAGGTCCATAAACCATTATTACAGGGAGCCCGGGAAATACACTGCTTGCCTCATACAAGCATTGTGGAACCTGTGTCTTTTGGGGAAACTGCTAGGAACTTGTGCCATACTGGTCTTGATGGACCTTACTTTGACCCAGTAAGGCATATCTTATGTTTTTATGTTCTTATGGTCTCTTATTAGCCACTCTTTCTGCAGTACTTCTCCCTTTCCCCTTTAATTTGTAATATGGATGTCTGTGTCACCCTCCTCTTCACTTTCCTCACCAGTAGCTCACCTGCTGTGTCCCCAAATTCATAATACCGTTGCCACACTCTATGAAGTACCAAAAGCCACAGAGTCCACCTGTAACCACTGTACATTCCCTGACTCTGTAAATTGATACTCACTTGCTAACTCCTTGATTGCCCTCTGCAATTGGTCCTCCCTCTGTTGCCTCTATATTTTGAACTTAGCCGCCCACATCACCGATCTATCCCACACCACAGCTTTCATCCCTACACAAAGCATAGTTTCCCCCACTCCCCGTTATTATTAAATTCCCAGAATTCTCTAATAGTTTCCTGAACATTGGCCATCACCCTGGCATTTTTAAGGAGACTTTCATTGATTCTTAAAATGGCAGATGAAATTTAATGTGGACAAGTGCAAAGTTATGCACCTAGGGAAGAACAACCCAAACTATGGTTACACGATGCAAGGTTCCACTTTAGGAACCACCACACAGGAAAAAGATTTAGGCGTCATTGTGGATAACATGTTAAAACCCTTGGCCCAGTGTGCAGCGGCAGCCAAGAGAGCAAATAGAATGCTAGGTATAATAAGGAAAGGAATGGAAAATAAAACAAAAGATATTATAATGCCTCTATATCGTTCCATGGTGAGACCGCACCTTGAATATTGTGTGCAATTCTGGTCGCCGTATCTTAAAAAGGATATAGCATTATTAGAAAAGGTTCAGAGAAGAGCCACCAAAATGGTAAAGGGGATGGAAGGATACTCCTATGAAGAAAGGCTAAAAAGGTTAGGGCTCTTTAACCTGGAAAAGTGACGGCTGAGGGGAGATATGATAGAAGTCTATAAATTAATGAACGGAGTGGAACGGGTAAACGTAGATCGATTGTTTACGTTATCAGAATATAGACAGACTAGGGGACATGCAATGAAGCTACAGGGTAAACTATTTAAGACTAATAAAAGAAAATATTTTTCACTCAACGTGTAATCAAACTCTGGAATTTGTTACCGGAGGATGTAGTAAAGGCTGTTAGTGTAGCTGGGTTTAAAAAAGGTTTGGACAAGTTCCTGGAGGAAAAGGCCATAAACCATTATTAAGAAGGGACGCAGGATATCAATGCTTGACCCAGTACAAGCATTATAGAACCTGTGTCTTTTGGGGAAACTGCTAGGTACGTATGACCTAGATTGGCCACTGTTGGAAACAGGATACTGGGCTTGATGGACCTTGGTCTGACCCAGTATGGCATATCTTATGTTCTTATGTTCTTATGACTCCCCCCTTGATCCCGCACAGTACCCACCTCAACCCACACAGGTGCATGATTGGACCAGGTGATATTTTCAATACCAGTCCCTTGCAGGGCTGTCACCCAAGTCTGATCCACCAAGATTAAATCTATTCTACTTTATCTATCATGTGGATGAGAGTAAAAGGTGTAGTCCTGTCTCTGGGTATAGTAACCTCCATGCGTAGACCAAATTAAAGTGGGTCAGCAGCCTTCTTACTATCCTCTGTCTTCTTCTCCCAGCATCTCTCATCCTAGCTTGTCTATTCAGCCCTGGGTGTAAGACCATATTGAAGCCTCCCACCAAGAGCAACCAGCCTTGGACCTTTTCTTCCAATAACTCCTGCACCCCTTCCAAAATGGGACCTGCCCCGCATCCGGTGCATAAGCCATTGCTACGGTAATTACTTCCCCTGCATAGTCCCCCCTAAGAATCAGAACCCTGCTTTCTTTATCCTGGAAAACCTCCTTCACCTGATATGAACATCCCTTGTGGATTAAGATAGCCACCTCTCGCTTCTTTCATCTTCCCCTCTGTGCACAGAAGAACTGTTGCGGTATAACAAGAATTTAGTGTAAATCATTTTCATTTGCATTCACAGTCAAAAACACATTATTATAAACCATAATCTCCTCTGACTCATATTCCAGCTGTTCATCCACCAGAACTGGATCCAGGGGAGCTTCTTAACTACCATATGGATGAGGGACAACAGGCTTCAATAGGTAAACATGAAAGATATCCTCAGGCAGTCTGAAAGTTGCAGATGCATCGTCACGGCATTAATTGTTTTTCTGTAATGACATAAAATCCAATGAACCCAGGGCCCTATTTTTTTTTAATTTATATTTAATTTATTTTCCAACGTACTGTTGCAGTTTGTTCTCAACTTCTCATACAATATCATAGCCAAACCCAATACATCAATAACCTATTTACATCCAAGATTATTCTGTAGCTGTCCCGTCAATACTCTTTCCCCCCCAATCCTCCCTCTCCTCCCCACCTCCCCTCCCACCCGCTTCCATATTCCATGATTCCATGTTTCATTTATCTGTTTTATTTTATTCAGCCCCTTCCTCTTCCCCCCATGCTTTTTTCACTCCTTCCAACCTCCATGTTTCATATCATTGCTGCACCTTCCTGTATTTTTTAACCTTGTGCTTTCTGTATGCTTCTCGCGCACATAAGCTACAAACTTGCTCCAACTTTCCCATTACCTCTTTTATTGGTGGTACTTCTGTATTCTTCCACCATCTTAGAATGCTCATTCGTGCTGTCATTATCCCATACCCCCAAAATGTTTCCAGATCTTCCTCTTCTTCTCCCATCTCTCATTTAGAACTACCATAGCTGGAGTTAGTTTGATCTGTGCCCTAGTAATTTCCGCATATAATCTTTCCACTTTTCCCCAATACGTTTGCATCCTTGGACAGTCCTATAACATACAGTATGTATTAGATCACCCCTTGCCCCACATTTCTTCCAGCACTCACTTGAGGTGTCCGGATAGATAGTTTTTAGTTTAACCGGGATCCAATACATCCTTAGCCACACCTTTAAACTGTTCTCCAGTAGTGAGGTCCCTGGCATAATTTATATGCTCTTTCATATAAATTTTCTCATCTGTTTGTATCCCGTGGTCCTGGTATTTCTTCCTCCCACCGCCTCTGACTTATTTCCTTTACCTCTCCCCTCTTAAGAAGCATTTTATAAAGTTTGGACATCACCCCTTTCTGTGAATTCTGTTTCCCCATCAACTCCTCGAATTGGGTGAGTTTAACTGACAAATTCAATTTTATCTCTTTTCTCTGTAGAAAATACCACTGTTGCACATATGCATAGTGATCTTTCCGGTCTATCTGGTATTACTCCCCCTTTCCCAACCATTTGTCCTAACCTTATTAACCCTTTATGTGCCCATCTCGCATATGCCTTCATGGCTTTCCCTGGTCCGTATTCACCTGCCTCTTTGATATAGGTATACCTAGAGCATTTTTTCACCCCTAAAAGATGCCCTCTCCATTTACTCCACAGCTGAAATTAAGTCCCCCTCTTTCTTTTTCCATCCATCCAGGTCCCATATCCTTGCTTCTTTGTGTTCCTCTCCCTCCGTCTCTATTTGTACCCAGCTTGGAGTGTCTTACTCTTCCCTCCATGCAAAGACTGCCCTTAGTTGTGCTATGTCATAATATTTGGTTAAGCAGGGTACTCCTAAACCCCCCTCTGTCCATAACTGATACATAGGGGTATGTTTGCTAAAAGGCGCTAAAGGAGCAGTCTTTTCTATGCGGTAACAGCAATGATAAAGGGTTACCGTGTGCTAAGTGTGCTGGGTGTGTCAGAGGTGTTCCAGCATTAAAGGGTGCTAGTGGACACTTAGCGGGCGGTAATAGGACATGCTGCATTAAGGGGTGCTAGTTTACACTTAGCGAGCAGTAACAGGACACTTGGTAGAGGACACTTAGCGGGTGGTAAAAGGACATGCTGTGTTAAGGTGTCTTGAATGCACCCTAATGCAGGAAAGCCTCTGGAAAAGGTATGGATGCAAGCACAATTGGTAGTTGATTCACCAGATGCATAGCTATATGGAACAATGTGTGATGAGCATGTTTGACCATGCAGCAGGCCTGTGCTGTTTACTAGGCGAGATAAGCAGCTGCCTAGTGATGCTGGTAGTGGGTGTTGGCAGTGTCATATGTGGGTGCTTGTGGCAGCAGAGTCAGCGGAGGGGATGCAGTAGCAGGAGGTGCTGTGACAGGCGTGCAGTCCTAGATGCTCCTGAAATCATATACCGTGTCGTAAGTTATATTGTAGTGTCTGTGAGGTGTGGACATGTATCCAGATATACTGTCAGTGTATGGCATGCCATAGGCCAGGACACTTTCTGGGTGGAGGCAGTATGTTCCTGATGTGGGCAGCAAAGGGAGGATTGTCCATGAGTTCCCAAGTGGAGCAGTCATAGGAGAGGTGTGCATGATATGACTAACTGCTGCAAATGACCCCTGATGGCCATGAATCTCCCTGAAAGTCAGCTGGTGGGTGCAGGGCTGTGCCATGGATCTTCCAAGCAGAGAGTTTGCAATTTTTGTGGTGAGTGAATTATGAAATCATACAGGCCAAATGATGTGTTAGGTGCCTGAATGTATGAGATATATTCTCTTTACATAAAGCTGGGAGGTCACAATGATGGCAAAACAGAAACATCTGCTGCATATATATTATTGACCCACTGCAATGCGCCAGACATCTGCTGCATATATATTATTGACCCACTGCAATGCGCCGTGGCAGAGCCACTAAAGTCATGCTCACAGATGTCCATGATGGGGAATGCTATATTGGGCTACCCAACATATTGCCATAATGCATAGAAATGTAGAAGAATGATTGTCTGCAGGTCACAGCAGAGCCAGGACTATGTGAGGTGGGCAAGCGCACCCAGGCCCAAGATGAACACGTGGGAAACAAACCCTGGGCCTTTTACCATGGAGACATTGCATCAACCAGTAAGCTGCACCTCCACACAACTTTACAGAGCCTGCAGATTTATTTATTTATTTATTTGGTTTTATCCACAGAAGGCCTCAGCCCTCATCACAGAGGTCTGTTATTCATCCTGGTGTTATGGTAGTTGCTCCTGTTACAGTGTACAACTCTGCTCTATCCCCAGGAGGCCTCATCCCTCATTACAGAGGTCTGTTATTCATCCTAATGTTTATATATTTATTTTTATTTATTTATTTATTTAACAATTCTTATATACCGCACTATTTGTTATCAGTGTGGTTTACATTTAACAAAGAATACTCAGATCAGAGAAGACTGATTGAGTTTACATTATAACAGGGAATAGAACTTGGAGAACATGGGTAACTATTTACATATTGACATATTTCAGGATAGATGCAGAATACATGAAACTATATACATAAAGATATGGCATAATAGATGATACTTGATCTGAAAGTACGTAAGATGCTTCCAGGCTGGGGAGAGAATGCTTGGGGCTTGAGCGTTATGTTGTGTAGGGGGCTCTAGTAGGGGATGGGGGATGGTTTCTTGGAGTCGGGGTAGCAGCTTGAGAGAAA
This sequence comes from Ichthyophis bannanicus, assembly GCA_033557465.1. Classification (NCBI taxonomy): domain Eukaryota; kingdom Metazoa; phylum Chordata; class Amphibia; order Gymnophiona; family Ichthyophiidae; genus Ichthyophis; species Ichthyophis bannanicus. The sequence continues at coordinate 1,605,633,462 of CM066031.1, forward strand.
TGGAGCAGAAAGAGGTGGTGTTTTATTGCTTTCCGGAATTGTAGAAGGGAGGTCGTTCCAACATTTTGGTGCGTAGTGGGCAAAGGTTCTTCTCCTGGTTGTTTGTGAGCACTTTATGGAGTCTTTAGGGATAGTCAGAGTGTTGTCTGTTGCTGTCCTTCTGGTTCTGGTTTTTGGAGTAGGTGTGATAAGTTCCTTGAGAGAATTGGGAGTGATGTTGTTGATAATCTTGAATGTTATTAGCAGAATCTTATACGTTAGCCTGGAGTATATCGGTAACCAATGGAGATCCTTAAGTATTGGTGTGATATGGTCTGATCTGGCTAGACCGCAGAGGACACGGGCGGCGGCGTTCATAGCTTGTTGGAGAGGATTGAGAGTGTTCTTTGGTAGGCCATACAAGATTAAGTTTGCATAATCTAAATGTGGTAGTATGAGGGCCTGGAAGATGGTTCGGAAGTCGTCAGCAGGTAGCATAGGTTTGAGATGTCTCAGTGTTCTAATTTTGTTGTAGATGGACCTGGTGATGTTTTTTATGTGTTCCTTGAAATCGAGATGCTGGTCCAGAGTAATGCCGAGATAGCGTATGGCATTACGGCTTGGAAGCTCCGCATCTCTTACTCTTAGGATGGAGGGAGGAGAGAAGCTTTTGTTCCTTGATATGAAGAGTACCTCTGTTTTCTTGAAATTAATGTGGAGGTTTTGGGTAGTTAGCCAGTCTGTGATTGCGTCGAAGCAGTTGACAAGGTTGGTGAATTCCGGGTGTTTGACTTTGAATGGGGTAAATAGCAAAACATCATCGGCGTAGATTAGGGTAGAAATATTGAAAGATCTGATGATGTTGCATATCGGCTGCATATAGATATTGAACAGCAGAGCCGATAGGGAGGAACCTTGTGGGACACCTTGTTGTTGGTGGAATGGTGCTGAAGTTTTAGAACCAACTCGGACTTGTTGCCAGCGATCAGATAGGTAAGATTTACACCACTCCCAGGCAAGGCCGTGAATGCCCTTTTCCAGGAGGCGGGTAAGTAGCTGGTTGTGATTGACAGAATCAAAGGCAGCTGAGATATCCAGGAAGATGAGGGCAAAACCATTTTCTGCGTTGTCAATTCCTCTATTCGGGGTGTTGGTGAGGGTGGTGAGCAGTGTTTCTATTCCATGCGATTCTCTAAAACCGTGCTGGCAGGGGTCGAGGGGGGCTGCTATGTCTATATGTTGTTGGATTTGTCTGTAGATGACTTTCTCGATTATTTTAGCGAGTAGAGGAATGCTCGAGATGGGTCGGTAAGATTCTGTCTTTGCTGGGTCGAGTCTGCAGTTCTTTAGGAGGGTTCTTATTGAAGTTTGTTTGAGTAAAGAGGAGAATGAGCCGGTTGCAAAAGATAGACGGATGATGTTTAGTAGAATTGGGCTGAGTTCAACTCGAAGGGTCCTGATCCAGTATGCTGGGCAGGAGTCGTTTGGGGCTGTTGAGGTGTTGATGCTGGCAATGAGGTCTTGGATATTCTTCTCAGCAGGAGGGGTAAAATGTGTGAGTGATGTTTGTGAGGTGGGAGTATGGTAGTTGCTCCTGTTACAGTGCACACCTCTGCCCTACCCCCTGGAGGCCCCAGCCCTCATTCCAGAAATCTGTTATTCATCCTGGTGGTATGGTAGTTGCTCCTTTTGATTTGTTCTGTTCTGCCCTATCCCCAGGAGGCCTCAGCCCTCATTACAGAGGTCTATTATTCATCCTGGTGTTATGGTAGTTGCTCTTGTTGATTTGTTCTGTGCTGCCCTACCCCCAGGAGGCCCCAGCCTTCATTACAGAGGTCTGTTAGTCATCCTGGTGCTATGGTAATTGCTCCTGTTGCAGTGCACACCTCTGCCCTACACCCAGGTGTGTCCTGGACCACACAGAGAGTTTGTGATCACATCCCCTGGACATCTACATGCATATACTACACATGCCATGGTGCTGCCATGTCATGCAAGGAGAGGCCAGTGGATGGGCCGTGTCCAGTGCTGGTGGCAGTTCGTGCAGGTATACCGGCCCCAGATGTTCTGCCAGCTGCTGCTCCAGGGGTGTCAGACCTGGACCAATGGGTCCGCCCCCACCAGTGCCCATAGCATGCCGTCTCTCGGCCGTCATGTGGGCATGGACCCCACGCTTTATGTCATTGAATCTTTTGTGGAGGCTGTTCAGGTCTCTGTGTGGGCCCTCTGCCTCCACCACAGCCTCCTGAACCTCTTCCCACACCAGGGTCTGTGTGCTCATTAGTGTTTTAGAGCTGAGCCGCCCATATAGAACCTCATAGTGTTCTAGAACACTGGCCAGCAGGATCTCATTCTCCTGATAGCTGAATCTATGGGCCCTCTTCCTCTCCTCCACAGGCACCGGCCTATGCCTACGCTTTCTACCTGCTGGCATCTCAGGCTGCTCCTGTATGGGCTGGGACCCACAGGATGGCCCTACTACCTCCACCTTTGGCTCACGCATCCCTGCTGCCTCTGGGGACTGCTGACCAGGTACACCCACGCCCTCCACTCCTGTTGTCTCCTCTCCCTGCATATCCCTGCTCTCCTTGTCATCTCTCTGCCTGTCACACATTTCTCGCCTACTCTCCACCCTGCCTGATCTACACCTCTCCTGCTCCATACCTCTCCTGCCCCGCACCCCTCCTGCTCCTCACCTCACCTTCAGTTCAACTCTCCTGCTCCACACCTCCCCTGCTCCTCACCTCTCCTGTACTACACCTTGCCTGCACTACAACTCTCCTGCTCCACACCTCTCCTGCTCTACACCTCACCTGCACTACAACTATCCTGCTCCACACCTCTCCTGCTCCACACCTCACCTGCACTACAACTATCCTGCTCCACACCTCTCCTGCTCCACACTTACCTGCACTACAACTATCCTGCTCCACACCTCTCCTGCTCCACACCTCACCTGCACTTCAACTCTCCTGCTCTACATTACACCTCTGCACTACACCTCGCCTGCTCTACACCCTCGGCACATGGTGCATGTGCATGACTATTTATGCCTTTGAACATGCTGTGCTGCATGCTGCGCATGTGCATGATGTTGCACATATTGTGCATGCACATGGAGTGTCTGCATGTGAGTTGCGCATGCGCAGGCCACATCCGTATGCTCTGTGCCTGGAACCACACCTTGCACATGTGGTGTGACACGCATGGTGCATATGGATGTGCCGTATGCCAGACTGCGCTTTCCGCACATGCGCCTGCCACGTTTATACCCATCTCATGTTGCACATGCACAATGCACGCAGCAATGTGCGCAGAACCCCATGCACACAGCACACGCAGGTAAGCACACAGCATATTCGCAAAGTGCGGTTCCGTGCATGGCATGGATGGACATGGCATGCACATGTGCAATTCAGGTGCAGATACTCCATGCACATGCACAACACATGCAGGAATGTGTGTGGAACCCCATGTGGTGCATGCACACAGCACACAAAGGTATGCACACAGCGCATGCACAAGGTGCGGTTCCACACAGGCATGGATAGATGTGGCACACTCATGTACAACTCAGGCACAGACACTCTATATGCATGCATAACATGTGCAACATCACACACATGCGCCATGTGCATGCACCATGTGCATGCACAATGCATGCAGTGCTGCATGCCCATATGCATAAATAGTCACGCACATGCACCATGCACCGAGGGTGTAGTGCAGGCGAGGTGTAGAGCAGGTGAGGTGTAGTGCAGGCGAGGTGTAGTGAAGACAAGGTGTAGTGCAGGGGAGGTGAGGAGAAGGAGAGGTGTGGAGCATGAGAGGTGTACTGCAGGCAGGGTGTAGTGCAGGAGAGGTGTGGAGCAGGAGAGTTGGAGTGCAGGCCAGGTGTAGTGCAGGAGAGGTGAGGAGCAGGTGAGGTGTGGAGCAGGTGAGGTGCAGAGCAGGGGGAGGTGCAGAGCAGGGGAGCTGTAGTGCAGGGGAGGCATAGAGCAGGCGAGGTGTTATTAAGATTCTGTTTTCTGCTCTAGTTGCTGTCCATGATGGCTGACTTTGTCATTGCTGCATGTGCCATGTCGGAGGATGAGCTAGGGCTGGAACTGCAGTTGCCTGTAGAGGGAGATGGTGTCCATGGGGCTGTGGCACAGGGCATGGATGCAGTCCCGCTGCAACACAGACCTGCAGCTGTGGAGGATCCACATGCCGGGGCTGTAGCGACACGGAACAGGAGGCAGGCCGAAGTCCGTCCTCAGCTGCCTCGCCTCTACAGGCCCAGGGCCCAGCTCCAGGACATGCATGAGGACCATGTCATCTCCCTCTACCGTCTGAGCACAGGGTCTCTTAGGGAGCTCAATGAGGATCTGAGACCTGAACTCGAGCCCCTAACTGCCCGGTCACATGCCATACCAGGATTGGTCAAGCTCCTGGATGCCCTACATTTCTTTGCCTCTGGCTGTTTCCAGTCATCAGTGGCTGCAGTTGGTGGGATGAGCTGGCCCACCTTCTCACACTGTCTCCACCAGGTACTGGTCAGCCGGGTGAGGAATTACATTGCACTTCCTGACAATAAGTAACAGTGGGGGACCCTGAAGAAGGCCTTTGAACAGGTGCAGGGATACCACATGTGATGGGAGCTATTGATTGCACACATGTTGCCCTGGTCCCACCCAGAGACAGGGAGGTAGTGTTCCGCAACCGCAAACACTACCATTCCCTGAATGTGCAGGTTGTAAGTGATGCAAATATGCGTATTCTGAATGCGGTTCCCAGGTTTGCAGGATTCACCCATGACTTCTATATCCTGCATCATTCGGCACTATTCCAACAATTTGAGGGCGGACAATATGAGGACTGTGTCCTGCTGGGTGTGTATTTTTCATCTGGGACATACACATGGTGTTCCTATGAATAGCCAGCCGTGTGCGCACATGTTTGTCTTTGTGGTGTGTCACCAGTTGTGTGTGTGTGTCATCTGTGTGTGTGTGGTAACGTAGTGGGGGGGGGGTTGGATTTGCTGCAAGATATCCATCCCAGTGGTACTGTGTGTTGGTAGCAATTTCACGTTTGACCGTTTTGTGCATTGAACATTGTCTGATTTGTGTGGGCAGGTTACAACACACATGTATGCTTCATGTGTATCAACAGTGTATTGCTGTCTGTGCCATCCTGTCTGGCCTCCTACGGTCCATGTTCCTGTAACACCTGCTGTGTGTGGACAGTATCATGGCCATCACATGCTTGCACAAATGTGCATCTCTGCCTTTGTCCAGGGTGCAGTGGCATGTGTCTGCCTGATTTGTTCACAACTGTCATTACGACCTTTGGGATACAGGTGTTTGATCATGTGTATGGTGTGGTTACAGATGATGTGTTTCAGTCTCCTTACCCTTTCCTGGTGTTCTGTGTCTCACACCTCCAGACACTGGCGCATAGGTATTTTGTGCCATCATGTTATCTGTTGTTGGATTGCACATACATGCTTGTGTGCATGTGTGTGGACATCAGCTCCTGACTGACCTTTCCACATTTCTTTCTGCAGGTGATGCGGGATATGGGTGTCATGCCTGGTTGCTGACCCCTGTGCGTCTACCATGGACACGTGCAGAGATGAAGTACAATGAGGCCCATGCCGCCAGCCATTCAGACATCGAGCACACCTTTGGTGTTTTGAAGAGTTGCTTTAGGTGTCTGGATAGGACAGGTGGTGCCTAACATTACCGACCCATGACTGTGGCACAGATCATTCTGGCCTGTTGCATCCTGCACAACATTGCTCTCAGGCACAATATCCCAATCAAAATTAATGAGGATCTGGAATATGATCCTATGTGCCGTCCTGTATATGCCCGTGGAGACACACGTGAGGGCACGGCAATCAGGCGACAGCTGATTGAGGAGCTCTTCTCATGTAAGTACTGCATATGTGGGGAAATGCATATCGGTACATGACAACACACTATGCAAAAGGAAAGGTACTCACAATGAAACTGTTATCTATACCTATAATTAATATGCCATCAAATGTTACATATATATGTGACTAATCAAATTTCACAGTGTGTTACATACGTATCTTTTAATATTATCCAGAAAGAATGTCATACCGAATACATTAGTAACTACATTCATGATACTACATGCTACATACAATTACACCTACTAACACACGTGGTAATACAGATGTCTCCACATATAAAACCTCCGTCCTTATATCAGCACTGATCCTTGCTGTTTCATTCCTTCATGAGAACTCATGATTCATACACACCTACCTTTAAGGTAGAGAACAGCGGGATTATTGTTGATATCAGGAGGGATTTCTTAGATGTGGGACCTCTGTATTAGTACCTGTGTTATTAGGTGTAATTGTATGTAGCATGTAGTATCATGGAGGTATTTATTAATGCATGTGGTATTAAATAGTTTTGGGGTAATATTCATAGATATGTTTGTAACACACTGTTACATTTGATTATGTATATATAATACATATGTGATATGTGATTTCATATTTTTGATAGGTATAGGTAATAGTTTCATTATGCGTCTTTTCTTTTGGCAATGTGGTTTTAATTTGTGTCATTTCTTTGCAAATTAGTGCTGATCTTTATTCATATGGGTATACATGTACATGCTGCCATGTGTGTTGCACAGCTCCATCATGACATATGTATGTTACACTTGTGTTTCGGACTCCGCAGAATATAAGAACATAAAAACATAAGATATGCCATACTGGGTCAGACCAAGGTCCATCAAGCCCAGTATCCTGTTTCCAACAGTGGCCAATCTAGGTCATACATACCTAGAAGTTTCCCCAAAAGACTCAGGTTCCGCAGTGCTTGTACTGGGTCAAGCATTGATATCCTGAGTCCCTTCTTAATAATGGTTTATGGACCTTTCCTCCAGGAACTTGTCCAAACCTTTTTTAAACCCAGCTACACTAACAGCCTTTACTACATCCCCCGGTAACAAATTCCAGAGTTTGATTACACGTTGAGTGAAAAAATATTTTCTTTTATTAGTCCCCTAGTCTTTCTATATTCTGATAACGTAAACAATCGATCTACGTTTACCCGTTCCACTCCGTTCATTAATTTATAGACTTCTATCATATCTCCCCTCAGCCGTCTCTTTTCCAGGTTAAAGAGCCCTAACCTTTTTAGCCTTTCCTCATAGGAGTATCCTTCCATCCCCTTTACCATTTTGGTGGCTCTTCTCTGAACCTTTTCTAATAACTCTATATCCTTTTTAAGATACGGCGACCAGAATTGCACACAATATTCAAGGTGCGGTCTCACCATGGAACAATATAGAGGCATTATAATATCTTTTGTTTTATTTTCCATTCCTTTCCTTATGATACCTAGGGGTATGTTTACTAAAACCCCGGTAATGTGCGCTGCCCGCTAGTGTGCGGGTGCCATATAAGGAGTGGGCGTTTCTTTCTGAAAAAGCAAAACCTGGATTTAAATATGCGCTAAGGTGCGCAGCGCCCATGTGCACCCCGCACATTAGCGCATGAGCAAGCTGCGCCGGAGGCATAAGTGGCGCGCTGATGTGCAAACAAAGGAGCAGAGCCACAGCACAATGGTTAAGACACTGAACAATGGTGCAGGGATCAGGGGTTCAATCCCCCACAGTGCCCATTGAAGATGGCTGGCTGAGGCATTACTTTAGGAGGCATTTAAATAATGGGCAGCATAAGGCAGTGTGCATTTTAATAATGGGCGGCATAAGGCGGCGCGCTGATGCCCAAACACAGGAGCAGAGCCACAGCACAATGGTTACGACACTGACCAATGGTGCAGGAATCATGGGTTCAATCCCCCACTGTGCCCCATCAAGAAGGCTGGCTGAGGCATTACCTATTATGGGTAAGTTTGCTTTAGGAGGCATTTTATTTTTTATTTTAATTACTATTACTAGCAAACGCACTCTCAAAGCGTGTTAACATAAGGCGCCCCATATATCACTATATCAACCGACTCACCTTTGTCCACCTGTTTATTCACACTTTCAAAAAAACATAACAGATTAGTAAGACAAGATCTTCCTTGTCTAAAGCCATGCTGGCTGTCTCCCATTAGGCCATGACTATCTACATGCTATCTACATTTTATTCTTTATGATGGTTTCTACCATTTTTCCCGGTACTGACGTGAGGCTCACCGGTCTGTAGTTTCCCGGATCACCCCTGGAACCCTTTTTAAAAATTGGTGTTACATTGGCAATCCTCCAATCTTCAGGTATTAGAGATGATTTTAATGATAGTTCACAGATTACTAATAGTAGGTCTGCAATCTCATATTTCAGTTCTTTCAAAACCCTTCAATGTATACCATCCGGCCCAGGTGATTTGCTACTCTTTAGTTTATCTAATAGTTGTAATACATCTTCCCGATATATCGATATTTCCTTCAGTTCTTCCGCACCTTTAAATACCACTTCAGTCATGGGTAACATCCCTACATCTGCCTCAGTAAAGACCGAAGCAAAGAATTCATTCAGCCTCTCCGCTATCGCCTTGTCGCCTCTTAGTGCCCCTTTAACTCCTCTATCATCTAATGGACCAACTGACTCTCTCACAGGTTTTTTGTTGCGAATTGTCACTCGTGAAGGTCCCCAGAGGCCATAAGCATTGGTTAATTCAGCGGGGCGTGTTCTTTAGTAGCTGTGGAGTGTTATAAAGGCGTTGCAATGTCCCTTGGTACTTGTAGTTCCACACACTAGCAAAAGAATGTAGTTGTAGTCAAGAGGTAAGGCTTTAAGACAGGACTTTTTATTCCCCTTCCCAGGGTTGGATTCTCAGCACATTGAAACAAAGTGACATAAGGACCATGCGTCTGGTACCAAATTAAAGAAACATTTGAACCAAAAACTCTGCTTAACTTCAGCTTGGCAAAAAGGAAAAAGAAAACAGTCTCTTTCAAAAGCAAACACGTTTCTTCCTGTTTTCTTTTACACACACTTTACAGTACTTCAACACAAAGAAGTGACACCCTCAGCCAGGGTATACGTACAGTCCATGCAACTGTCATCAATAGGTCCCTCGTATGACTCACATTGCATATCTTCAACCCCGGAGTAAGTTTCTCTTGGACTGAAACCTCCGTTATGGTTGCAAAGATCCTCCCTATAGCTCCGGGAGTTCCCTTCCTCCTCCTGACTAGAAGGGAATGAATAGCTACTGTATTCTCTGTATTTCTCTTCAGGAGAGCCACACAATTCTTGGTAAGTGCAGGGCAATTCGTTATACTCAATTCTCCCTCTATTAGGATCAATAAGCCTACCTTCCAGCACTCTCTCTTCAGCGTTTCTCAGCCGAGCAGAGCTGGGCACATATGAAAGCCTTTTACTAGGTTTTCTTTTCAGCTTCCCTCTGGTTACAAAACTCTCTTCAGGATAGGGACCCTCTCCCTCTTCATACCTGATACTGGGCAACTTGACTTTCCTCAGCCTGGTTCCCGGACTACCTCCTTTGCTCCCTCCGTAGCAAGGTTCCCTGGGACAGTGTTCAGCTGTGCACTGCTTTCCAAAGCAGTCCCTCGAGGATTCAACAGCTCTGTACTTCCCTGGTAGTCTTTCTCTATCAGCCACAGTTCCTGAATTCTCCGGTGCTCTCTTGCTCTCAGCAACGGTCCTTGAATTCCCTGGTGGTCTCTCCTCACTACTCCCTGGTAAGTGATTTTTAACTGCGTAGGCTCTGGTGTCTGTTTGGGCTCCACCCCTTCCCAGCTGCTCCTCATTTCCTAATGAGTTCTGAGCAAGCCTAGCGTATGGGCGTTCCCTCACACCTCGTGCAGCAGCTTGTGTACGTTGCTCATAGCAACCTTGGGCCATGTGTTGATATGATCTGTCAGCATTAGCTCTGTTTTGCTCAGTTTCCTATTTCCATAGGCTCTGCCCTATCTACCCCATCACAGAATGTACTTGAAAAAATCTTTATTTCACATTTTTGCTTCCACAGCAAGCTTCTTCTCAAATTCTCTCTTTGCCTGCTTTATCAATGCCTTGCATTTGATTTGCCAGTGCTTGTGCTGTTTCCAGGTTTTGTCGTTTGGCTCTTTTTTCCATTTCCTGAAAGATGCTTTTTTGGCAAGAACAGCCTCTCTGACCTCACCTTTAAACCATGCTGGCAGTTTTTTGGACTTCCTTCCTCTTTTCTTAAAGCATGGAATACAGCTGGTCTGGGCTGCCAAGATAGTATTTTTCAACAACACCCAAGCTTGATGTAAGTCTTTAACCTTTTCAACTGCTCCTTTTAGTTTTTTCCACATTTTATCATAGTCTCCCTTTCGAAAGTTAAAAGGTAGTACTGTGTATTTCCATACTCTCCCTCCTCCACTAATTAAATCAAAGGCGATCATGCTATGATCACTATTGCCAAGTGGCCCCAACACCCTTATCTCTTGCACTAGATCTGGTGTTCCACTAAGGACCAGGTCTAATATGGCTTCCCCTCTGGTCAGTTCATGAACCAGCTGCTCCAAGAAGCAGTCATTTATGTCATCTAGGAACTTTATCTCCCTAGCATGTCCTGCCGTGACACTGACCCAGTCGATACCACGGTAATTGAAATCACCCATTATTATTACTGTGCCGTAACATTTGTTTGCTTCCTTGATTTCTTTGAGCATTTCATCATCCAATTGTTCATTCTGGCCCGGTGGTCGATAGTACACCCCCACTGCCATCGCCTTCCCCTTTTTACATGGAATTTCAATCCATAGAGATTCTACAGCAAATTTTGTTTCCTGCAAAACTTTAATCCTTTCTGATTCAAAGCCCTCTCTAACAAAGAGCGCAACCCCTCCACCAATTTGATCAGGTCTATCATTACAATATATTTTGTACCCAGGTATCACAGTGTCCCACTGGTTGTCCTCCTTCCACCATGTCTCTGATATTCCAATCATATCTAACCTCTCATTTAGTGCTATATATTCTAACTCTCCCATCTTATTTTTTAGACTTTTAGCATTTGCATACAAGCATTTTAGAGACTGTATTTTATTCATATTAATTTGGCTATTGATAGACATGGGTAATTTGGGATCTTTAAGCTCTGTCTGCTCCATACTTGAGGGCATTTGGCTACTTTGCTCTTTTTTGGAACCTCTCTATTTTTGCTAGTTTCCTTCAAGGATACATTCTTCCGAACCATCTGCTCTTGGGCGACTGTCGGCTTTCCCCTATTATCTAGTTTAAAAACTGCTCTACCTCCTTTTTAAAGATTAATGCCAGCAGCCTGGTTCCATCCCGGTTAAGGTGAAGCCAATCCCTTAGGAAGAGCCCCTCCTTTCCCCAGATTGTTCCCCAGTTCCTAACAAATCCAAAACCCTCATCTCTGCACCATTGTCTCATCCACGCATTGAGACTCCGGAGCTCTGCCTGCCTTTTGGGTCCTGCACGTGGAACAGGAAGCATTTCAGAGAACACTTCTCTGGAAGTACTGGATTTCAACTTCCTACCTAAAAGCCTAAATTTAGCCTCCAGAACCTCCCTACCACATTTTCCTATGTCATTGGTACCGACATGTACCAAGACAGCAGACTCCTCCCCAGCACTATCTAAGACCTTATCTAGGCGGCGCGTGAGGTCCGCTACCTTCGCACCAGGCAGGCATGTTACCAGGCGATCCTCACATCCACCAGCCACCCAGGTATCTACATGCCTAATGATCGAATCACCAACTATAACGGCTGTCCTAACCCTTCCCTCATGGGCACATGGCCCTGGAGAAACTTCCTCGATGCGAGAGGGTTTTACATCACCTGGAGGAAAAGTCCTAGTTACAGGATCACTTCCTGCCACACCAGGGTGATGCTCTCCTGTCACGTGACCTCGCTCCTCCATGGCAACAGGGATGCTGCCAGACTGGAGGTGGGACTTCAGGACTATATCCCTGTAGGTCTCGTCTATGTACCTCTCTGTCTGTCTTATGTTTTCCAATTCTGCTACTCTAGCCTCTAGAGAACGGACTCGTTCCCTGAGAGCAAAGAGCTCCTTGCACCTAGTGCACACATAAGACCTCTCACCAACTGGGAGAAAATCATACATGTGACACTCAATGCAAAAGACTTGAAAGCCCCCATCTCGCTGATGGACTGCTGTCTGCATCTTAGTTTTAAGTTTTTGTTTAGATCTTTAAGTTCTTTACTTACTAAGGGTTGCCAATAAAACTGCACCTAATACGTTTATATACCTTGTTCACCTGAAGCTTAATTAATCTCAGGTCCTTAGTGTATGACTGATTTGGGTAACGAGCTTCACCTGAGAGCACCTCCTGTCTGTTAAAATGTGTAGGTACCTATAAAGCTACAATTATCCTAGGGGTGGGTGGGTGTGGGGAGGGAGGGAGAGAGGGAAATAACACTTATTAAAAGAGGGCTGCTACACAGTACCCTGTCCTGTGCTGCTGAGGTAAGCTATATTCTTATTTGATTTAAATTATAGCTCTTTGCTGCTGCTAGGCTCTAACTTATTATGAAATTTAAACTACAAGCTCTCTGCTGGGTTTTAAATTTAACCAGAAAGCTCTCTTCTGTGTTTTAAATTGAAACTAAAAGTACTTTGCTGATGCTAGGCCCTGAGTGACTATTAAATTTAAACTACAAGCTCTCTGCTGGGTATGAAATTTAATCAGAAAGCTCTCTTCTGTGTTTTAAATGTAAACTAAAAGTACTTTGCTGATGCTAGGCCCTGAATGGCTATTAAATTTAAACTACAAGCTCTCTGCTGGGTATGAAATTTAACCAGAAAGCTCTCTTCTGTGTTTTAAATGTAAACTTAAACTGCTGCTACTAGGCCCTGACTGATTTAACAAAAAATAGTTCACAGATTAATTAGCTTTAATAAAAAAAAATTCCTTTCAGAAAATTCCCAGAAGTATATACTCACAGTTGCAGATCTCTCTCCAGAAGTAACAGTCCCCTTTTCTAGTCTTTCTAGTCTTTGGACCTGCCTGGTGCTGTGGTGCAGTGGCAACTGTGTGTACGTCATTTAACGTGAAGGAGACTGGGTTAGGTAGACATACAGGTAACTGTTCTGTGGTGACACTCCTGTATGGCACATGTTTGAGGTTATCTGTCCACTGCACATATGTTGTTGTACACCTCTCTGACATCCACCCCCATACCCCATATGTTCATGTAGGCACATGTATGTGCATGTGTTCCTGACAGGTTTATGTTTTACAACACTGTATTTGGGACACATCCAAACGAACTGTGTGTGCCTACAGGTCCTAGGTGTTCTGGTGGTGGGCAGCACGTACACCCTTCACTGACATTGTGGCATCAGTCAAAATCAATATATCATTGCATGGACTGAACGTTTATCTCCACTGATCTCCAATTGTGCACAGACAGGCCGTATTCTACTGGTGGCATGCTCACTTTGTCATACTGTGTGTGTGTGAGTGGTTTTGGCGTGTCTGTGTAATGATACACTGTGCGGCCTTTTAGCATTATCATTCGCTGCGATGTGTCTGCACACCTGTGGTGTGGTGGTGACTGTGCTATCTCTACTTTACTGCTGTTGACCATGTGATCCTTGTGTGCATGTGTTCTGTGTTGTGGACTGATCTATCTCTTGTGTGCTGATAGACCACTGCACGTCAGCATTTGTGTTCTACAGATGTTGCCATACTTTGAACATGTGGCAACGATGGCTGGACATGTGGACATGGTGATTCAATACATTTCTGTGACATCTTCTGCCTTTACTATGACGTCTTCTGCCCTTTGCCTGCCTCAGACAGGCCCTAGAAGGCATTTGCTGCACATACACGGTAAGTTGCACCTTGGATCTTTTGTGACTAACATCAATCTTTACATGTTTGTGTTTTACTGTTTCTTTCATAGAGGTTTTCTGTGGGGTCTCTGTGCACCACCACTGTTGGACATGAGGTGGACCTCTGAGCCACCTGTGTGACATGGTCATGCACATGACCATGTCCATATGCCACCCTCGTCTGCAGTGCCATTTACAAATGTCCCCAACATGCACTGTGTTGTGTGTTGTGATCATGTAATGTTGCATGTCTGGCATTTCATTACATACATATTGATGTTTGACTCCCTGCAATGTGCCCTGATGTTGTGTGTAGCATACCATGATGGTGTTTCTCCTTCTTCTGACACAGGACAGGGGACACACACAGCACATCTACTATATTGCATCTGTGGTCACCGTCACCCACCTGTTGGAGGACACAGCAACACCATGCAACAATTCTTGAGAGATGGTGCCATAAGATGGTTGATGTATGCGAGTGGGACACATGCCTATGATGGACATTATTATTGGACTGCTACTTTGAGCATAACAGGGATGTCCTGCATACCATTGCTACCATGCTCTGTCTGGGTAGCATGTTTATCGCAGGAGACACACTTCACCTTTTGAGTACTGTGGCACATTGAGATAATCACACTTGACTATGCATGCCCAGGGATTTACAGACAGTCTTAATGGGCCATGTTGAGTTGCAGATGCCATTTGCACTGTGGACACTGTGTACTGGTCCCTACGTGTGCAGCAGGGACTTACATACTCGCTGTATGTTGTAAATCCATCTGACATTGTGTTAGTGTGTTGCCCATGTGTATGACCTTCACAGCAGGATACCCTCATCTATTTGGTTCAACAGGAGCATGTAGCCATGCGTGTGGCACAAGGGGAACATTGTGTAGGTCCTCTTGTATTTGTATGGCTACCCTGCATTTGACCATGACACGGTATTTACCACCATACCACTTTGATGCACGCCAACATCTTGGATTGATGTTTGCCCTCATCAAGGGTGTTACAGTGCATTTGGGGCAGCACTGTGTCATGGTTCAATGTACACTGTGCATGTGCATGTGACTGAATATGTTGGTACACCAGTGCACGTGGCAGTGTGGATTATATGTGGGATACTGCCCCATGTTTGACCTTTCTTTCTACCTCTATGTACATGATATTGTGTTTGGTTACTGTACAGATGTGCCGCTCTACATAGATTTACAAACATAGCATTGCATGTCTACACAGTCCTATTTATCTGCTGATGTTCCACCACTCACATTGCACCGGTAACTTTGCAGTGTGGCAGTGTGAGTGTCTGTTTTCTTCCTTCATTTGTGCATTCCATGTACCGTGACATGTGTGAGGATCCTGTATCCACAGCACCCATTGTAGAGGACCTTCTGCATAGTTTCTATCTCTGCATGTGTGTGAGGTCCTGCTTTGTTTATTCCCTGGGAACATGTGCCTCTTGCACCTGTTACCATGTCCTCATTTTGCATTTTGGCACCGTTTTTGGTTACATTTGTGCTGCTTTGATTGGTATTATAATGCAGTATCTGACAGCTATAACATATATATATATATATATATTTATTTATTTATTTATTTAACAGTTATTTATATACCGCTCTTTCCCATGTTTCAAGTGCGGTTTACATGTAACAGTAGGTTAATTGGTATGAGATATACCAGGACATTTTACATAGAACAGATAATTATAAATTACAAGGAAAATTGTAACATTACAAGTATAACATATTAGAACATATATACATTGCTAGTTAAATTATTAATCATCATGTAAATGAGTGTGTAGTATGGTTAAATTAGTGTATTAGTGTCGTTTATTTTTGAAAATAGGGTATATAATATTAAAAATAAATGTTAGCCTGTATCCCTTTGAGAATTCTGTTTTGGGAGTGTATTATAGTGTAATGTAAATAAGTGAGTTTTTAATTTTTTTTTAAATTCTTTTATGTCAGACAGTAGGCGAATGTTGTCAGGTAAATTGTTCCAGAGTATTGGAGCAGAGTGTGAGAAAGCTCTCTTATTGGTTTGTTTTCTGGCTTTTGTAAAATCTTTTGGTATTGTTAAAGTATTTATGTTTCTGCTCCTTTGAGATCGTTTATCAATGTCAATGTTAATCAGTGTATTTAGTGCAGATGGTGCAAGTTTATTTATAAGTTTAAATGTAGTGACAAGAATTTTATATTTGATTCGGGAGTAAATTGGTAGCCAATGAAGTTCAGCTAAAATTGGTGTAATATGTTCAAGTGGGCTTATATTCATAATCGTTCTAGCAGCTAAGTTCTGAGTTATTTGTATCTTTTTAATATTTTGTTTCGAAATACCATTAAGTATTGTATTTGCAAAATCGAAATGTGGGGTAATAATAGCATGAATTATGTTAATAAAATCTTGTAGAAGAATCAAAGGTCTTAGTTGTTTTAGTGTTTTGAGTTTGTAATGTATATTTTTAGTTAAATATTTTATATGTGAATCCATATTTAGATTATTGTCAAGTATCACACCTAAATATTTTACTTCTTTTTTTATATTAATTTCATGAGTATCTAGTGTAATCGTGTTTGGGGGTATATATGTTTGATTTTTAGTGATAAATAAAATATCTGTTTTAGTAAAGTTGATAAGTAGATTTTGTTCTTTGAGCCACTCAGTTAGTTCATTAAAACATTCTGTTATTTTTTGGAGAGGTGGGTGTGGGATTTCAAATGGGAGGTAGAACATTATATCATCGGCGTAAATATGATAAAAGACATTGTGGCGTTTAAAGATGTTACAAACTGGTTGTAAGTAAATGTTAAATAATAGTGCAGATAAAGCAGATCCCTGCGGAAGACCTTGAGTTTGTTTGAAGGTGTTAGATATTTGGGTGTGGATTCTTACATTTTGGGTTCTGTTTGATAGATAGGATTTGAACCAATTATAAACAGTAGATGTTATACCAATTTTTGAAGTCTGTTTAACATTGTTAAGTGATCAACACTGTCAAAGGCAGCTGATATGTCAAGGAAAACAAGAATAAAGGCTTGTTTAGTATTATCAATACCTCTTAATATTGTGTCATAAAGGATCGTTAGTAAGGTTTCTACTCCATGGAAGGGTCTAAAGCCATATTGATGTTCATCAAGAATGTTTAATGTGTCAATAAAATCTTGTAGTTGAATTTGTACAATTTTTTCAATAAGTTTAGCCATAAAAGGAATACTTGATATAGGTCTGTAAGATTTTGGGGATAGTTTATCTAATGTGTTATTTTTAAGTATAGGACGTATTTGAACATGTTTGAGGGATGGTGGTAAATAGCCTTTTTGCAAGGATAGATTCACTAAAGGTAGAATGAAAGAAGAGAGTATTGGGAAAGTCTTCTTTATCCAATCAACTGGGCATGGATCAAGGTATGAAGTTGTTGTATTAATGTTAGTTATTGTAGTTTTGAGAGTAGTTTTTGATATTAAGTTGAAGTTGGTCCAGTTATCAACTGTAGTTTGCTTTAATTGTGTTTTAATTTGTGGTTGAGTAATATTTGATGGTGTTATTTGTAGGTTTGTTTTGTTGCTATAGTATTGAGCTAATTCTTGTGGGGAGATATCTATTGATATTTCATCATTATTTAGAGTTTTGTTTGTTAATTTCTGTACTATACAGAATAGTTCTCTTGGTCGATTAGTGGCTCTTGATATTATATTAGAATAATAATTTTGCTTGGAGTTGTTTATTGTTTGTTTATAAATTTGTAGTGTTTTAGTGTAATTCTCATGATTTATTAATGATTTTGATTGTCTCCATTTCCTTTCCTCTTTTCTTAGTTGTCTTTTTAATGTTTTGATAGATGTATTAAACCATGGAGTATGTCTTTTTTCAATTTTATTGTTTATATTTTGGTTTGATTGATTTGGGTTATTTTCTGCTGCTTTGGAGATTATATTGTTCCAGTTTTTGATAGATTCTTCGAGATTATATATATATATATATGTCTGTGTCTACACTTGCACATATTTTGCTAAGTATACTTTCTCAGGTTTGTGCCTCCTGTTTTGGCAGACAGATATGTTTTTGGGGACATTCATGACTGATGTGTGTTGGGTTCTCATCATGCACCGCCTACTGTCTACATGCTCACATATGTGACTACGGCATTTGGGGCATGCAACTGCATGTGGTGGGTGGGGGGCTACTGCATAGTGCACACCATGCAGCTACTGCACATTATCTGACCTGCTCATCATCTGTAGATGGGCCAGTGACTTTTGTGTGACATGTGGGTTGCTGCCCTGCTCAATGTGATTTCAGTTTGTTCACTGTAAACCAACCACCTTGATATCATGAAAGGCAGTATATACGATATGTCAACTAAATAACATAAATAAAAATAGGTGTTGGACACACATTTGTCTCTGCTGATGCCTGACCACACTGACACACGTATTTAGTGATTTATTGGTGATATACATGGCCCACCTGTGCTCACATCCTTGTACGGTGGCAGCTGTCTATCTGCCAGCTTTCTGCTACATCACAGAGTGCTATGGGTTTCCATACACTTACTAATACACTTACTAATAGCAGACCTGCTATTAGTAATCTGTGAACTATCATTAAAATCATCTCTAATACCTGAAGATTGGAGGATCGCCAATGTAACACCAATTTTTAAAAAGGGTTCCAGGGGTGATCCGGGAAACTACAGACCGGTGAGCCTGACGTCAGTACCGGGAAAAATGGTAGAAACCATCATAAAGAATAAAATTACTCAGCATGTAGATAGTCACGACCTAATGGGAGACAGCCAACATGGCTTTAGACAAGGAAGATCTTGTCTTACTAATCTGTTATGGTTTTTTTTGAAGGAGTGAATAAACAGGTGGACAAAGGTGAGTCGGTTGATATTGTGTATCTGGACTTTCAGAAAGCCTTTGACAAGGTCCCTCATCAGAGACTTTTGGCAAAACTAAAGAGTCATGGGATAGGAGGCAGTGTACTATTGTGGATCAGGAACTGGTTAAAAGATAGAAAGCAGAGGGTAGGGCTAAATGGCCAATTTTCCCAATGGAGAAAGGTGAATAGTGGTGTACCCCAGGGATCTGTGCTGGGTCCGCTGCTTTTTGACATATTCATAAATGACCTGGAAAGTGGAATAACGAGTGAGGTTATCAAATTTGCAGATGACACAAAACTATTTAAAGTTGTTAAAACCCAAGAGGATTGTGAAAAATTGCAAGAAGATCTTGTTAAATTGGAAGACTGGGCATCAAAATGGCAGATGAAATTTAATGTGGACAAGTGCAAGGTTATGCACCTAGGGAAGAACAACCCAAACTATGGTTACACGATGCAAGGTTCCACATTAGGAACCACCACCCAGGAAAAAGATTTAGGCGTCATTGTGGATACCATGTTAAAACCCTCGGCCTAGTGTGCAGCGGCAGCCAAGAGAGCAAATAGAATGCTAGGTATGATAAGGAAAGGAATGGAAAATAAAACAAAAGATATTATAATGCCTCTATATCGTTCCATGGTGAGACCGCACCTTGAATATTGTGTGCAATTCTGGTCGCCGTATCTTAAAAAGGATATAGCGATTTTAGAAAAGGTTCAGAGAAGAGCCACCAAAATGGTAAAGGGGATGGAAGGATACTCCTATGAGGAAAGGCTAAAAAGGTTAGGGCTCTTTAACCTGGAAAAGAGACAGCTGAGGGGAGATATGATAGAAATCTATAAATTAATGAACGGAGTGGAACGGGTAAACGTAGATCGATTGTTTACGTTATCAGAATATAGAAAGACTAGGGGACATGCAATGAAGCTACAGGGTAAACTATTTAAGACTAATAAAAGAAAATATTTTTTCACTCAACGTGTAATCAAACTCTGGAATTTGTTACCGGAGGATGTAGTAAAGGCTGTTAGTGTAGCTGGGTTTAAAAATGGTTTGGACAAGTTCCTGGAGGAAAGGTCCATAAACCATTATTAAGAAGTGACCGAAGATATCAATGCTTGACCCAGTACAAGCATTGTGGAACTTGTGTCTCTTGGGGAAACTGCTAGGTATATATGACCTAGATTGGCCACTGTTGGAAACAGAATACTGGGCTTGATGGACCTTGGTCTGACCCAGTATGGCATATCTTATGTTCTTATGTTCCCTTTGAAGTAACATAGTTGCAGTGTGCTTGCTGTGGTTGTTTGGGTTAGTGGTTATGGAGGGGTGTTGGGGCACCATAGGTTGCAGGTTTGGTTCCCACATGTTCTTTTTTTTGGTTTCTTGTCTTCTGCTAACCTGACCATGAACTGGCTGCACCTCTACACACACCCATCCATCTCTTCACTGTACACCACAGTGTGCCCTTTATGCAGCCTATCTGTCACATATTAGCTGTTACATATGGCTCTTTCTTTGTATTGTCCATGTGAGTACTCAGCTTGGGGGATTGGTATTGCTGTTGTTGAGGTGGTCTGGGCCACATCAGTGTGCAGGTTCAATTCTCATATTTTCTGTTCTGTTCCCCATTTTGCCCTGGTCCAGAGACCCCCCGCCGCCCTTTCGTTTTAGTTTCTCTGCTCTTTTGCATGCTGTCTCCACTGCATAACATTTCATTGTGTGTGTGCATGTGTTTATATGTGGCTCTCATACCAATTATAGATTGCGATATGAGCTGTAGACAGCTCTTCTGCATGTGCGTTGCATCATGGTTACTGATGGGGTTGCCCTATCCTGGCAGACAGCAGGCTTTTTGTGTGGTCCCCTGAAGTGTTCTTACATGCAGCCATTGCTGTGGAGCTTACCTTGGTGGTGTAACCTACCAGTTTGTGCACTGACTTTTGTGCTAGTGGTCATGGGTTCAGTTCCTCTCTGTTCTCCTTTTTTTATGCCTGTCCTACACAACTACTCCCTCATCATAGTTGCCAACCATCCTTCTGTCCGTCTATCTGTGTCTGCCAGCCAAAAACAACCTCACCTCACTGCCTTATCCTATGGAGCCTCATAAGGCACCCTTTGGGTGCCCTATAAGGCGCCGTACAGGGAACATTATGATCAGACTTGGCTGGCACGGCGCTTGATGATGTGCCCTATCGGGCGCCTTATGAGGCGCTTTAAGGTTATGGCACCGAGGTGAGGGTGTTTTTGGATGGCAGCACAGATTGTGGTGATGTGTCTCACTGTTACAGGACTGAAAAGTAATTGCCTTGGACAGTCTTATTAAATAGGACCACTGAGAGATTGAACTCATGAACTCTGACTTGGCAGGCATTGTAGTAACCAGTAGGCTATACCTTTATGGTTTTTGTCACAGCTCTGGCTGGCTACAGATGGACTGCAGGTCACTGCATGAAATCGATGTTACCATGCGCTAACTGGCCAAGGCGCCCTCTAACACGCGTTAGTCGGCCATTGCTACCTTACCGCCGGTACGCCCGCTTCCTTATATGGCATTCCTCACATTATCGCTGCACATAGCACCGGGAACGCTATCATCGTTTAGTAAACATACCCCTAAGTCCCTGAAAAACAATTGGACCATGCCCTCATCAATCTAAAATCTCTAGCAGAGGGTAAAGATAAGTTTAGTGTACAAATACATGGGTTGTATTCCTGGTCATGAGCCGCTGAATAAAAGGAAAACAGTTTTAAATTTTGTCAGTCATGGCCCACATAGCATCAGCAACTAGAGAACTTTGGAGGGGAGGGGTGCAAGGTCAAAGGTTGGTTTGTTTGACCTTCCCACCCAAAAGAATGTTCTGCTCCTGATTTTCAGTGTCATACAGAATTTGAATGGAGGGCTACTGCTTTCTAGATGAGGGAGAGATAAACTGAAGTGAAATACCCAATTTAACTAGTTTTTTGCATGCTACAATTTGTCTAAGAGTTTATTTACTTTGGTGTACAATTACAGGCAAATTTTTCAAGTTTACTGGGACACACACTCTACACATCAAAGGATATTGGCCCCGTTTGGTACAAGTTGCTGCTTTGCTCTGAATGCTCTCTGCATATATTAGTCCTAATTGGACATCAAAGAGTTGCAACACAATTCATCAAGTTTAAAACTTTAAAATATAAGCAAACAAAATGATGCTTTCATGGAACTCTGCATGGCAGTTTGATTCTTTCTGTGCATTCTGTTTTAACTTCTCTTCCCTACATTTTTAATGCAGTGGTATCGTGTCAGAGATTTTTTAGTCCATAACTACACAGTATTAAGCTCAGCATGCAATTATTTGTACAATTCCCATTGTGCAAGTGACTAAATTCAAAGCTTGCAGCTCTTAGGCAGTTCTGTGCCACTACTCCCTTGGTACAGTAAGTCTTATACTTATTGTAATAAGATCAACCATTTCCTTTTCAGTGAGGGGAGGGGGAGGGGATCTAGTGTACAGAAATTTGCAGTAGACAAGAAATCTTTACAAAAACAAGTTCATGGATGAAAATACACCTAGAATGAGTTGCTATCTCTTAAAGAGGTACAGTAACTGTCCCCTTTTATCTTTGCACACGCACAGATGTCTCTACATATCTGTACAATACAGCCATATTTAGTCTACCATAGGGAATCTGAAATTAATCTCTTTGGGGCATATTAGCATTCCTGCTTCCTTTCCTATACCATTATTCTTTGTTGCTTACTGTATGCTATCAATGTTCTTCTGATTGCACCTACTGCTGAATCACATACTGTACCAATCCTTGATACCTAACAAAATCATCTTTTATCTTTTTTGTTGCTATCACTGTTATCTTCAGTTTGCTCACCAACTCTCCATTTCTGATATTCTTATTTCAGTGCTACTTTTGTGCTGACACATTCATCTTTGAGGTGATATTTCTGTTAAAATAGATGTGAGTGCAAACGATTAATTGTGTATGTATACTCTTTCATTCCGGTGAGGTCTTAGCACGTGATCTCTTAAGTCAGTATATCCTACTGTTATTTTGGTCAAATGATTACTATAATGGTCATTCTCAATCAATTGACCCCTATTGGCCAGTTTTTCCAGTTCCTTTCACTGTTCAATCAGCAGGACATCAATTACTGCAATCTCAGCTATCCTAGCATTACAGCATTATGCCATTTCATAAATCATTCACATTATGCTGTGCATGCCGGGGCTCTGTTTTGTCTGCGGTAAGACAAATTTTATCCAAGATATACTGTAAAAAGAACCAGAAATAGGTGGTCTCATTGATTACAATAATGTTCTGGAGACTGTCTTTCAAAATCTACTTTTCTCACCACCACTTGTTCTGAATTGGACAAGTCATGGGGGTCTATATCACTAAAAATGAGTTAAAATAACGTCCAATTTTAGCAAGCATTTTCAGCAGATATGGCACATCAGGCTTTTTATACCCTAGTTCTTTTAATGTCTTTGTTCAGTTTTGCATATCATCTGTATGCAGATGATATGCAAATGCATTTTACTTTTGATTACCTTCCTGACTTTATGTTATGGCACTTGGCTGATTGCTAGAACACCATTTCCCTGTGGAGAAGCAGTCATCACTTCTGATTTAAAATCAGAAAATGAAAAGACCTGCTGTTTTCACTCATTTTGCTAGAATAACCCCATTTTTATGGCTAGATTACTGTCCGAGATGTTCTATTAATTCTGGCCTTTTCACTTAAGAACATAAGATATGCCATACTGGGTCAGACCAAGGTCCATCAAGCCCAGTATCCTGTATCCAACAGTGGCTAATCTAGGTCACAAGTACCTAGCAGTTTCCTCAAAAGACACAGGTTTCACAATGCTTGTATTGGGGTAAGCAGTGAATTTCCCAGGTCCCCTTTAATGATGGTTTATGGACCTTTTCTCCAGGAACTTGTCCAAACCTTTTTTAAACCCAGCTATACTAACAGCTTTTACTACATCCTCCGGTAATTAATTCCAGAGTTTGATTACTCGTTGAGTGAAAAAATGTTTTCTCTTATCTTAAATAGGTTACCCTGTAGCTTCATTGCATATCTCCTAGTCTTTCTATATTTTGATGGTGTAACAAATCAATCTACATTTACCTGTTCCACTCCATTCATTAATTTATAGACCTCTATCATACCTCCTTTCAGCCACGTCTTTTACAGATTGAAGAGCCCTAACCTTTTTAGCCTCTCTTCATAGGGGTATCTTTCCATCCTATCTATCATGTACCTTTTCTAATAATGCTATATTCTTTTTAAGATACGGTGACCAGAATTGCACACAATATTCAAGGTGCGATCGCACCATGTTTATACAGATGCATTATAATATCCTTTGTTTTATTTTCCATTCCTTTCTTTATGATGCCTAGCATTCTATTTGCTCTCTTGGCCACCGCTGCACACTGGGCGGAGGGTTTCAACATGTTATCCATGATGACGCCTAAATCTTTTTTCTGGGTGGTGGTTCCTAATGTGGAACCTTGCATCATGTAACCATAGTTTGGGTTGTTCTTTTCTAGGTGCATAACTTTGCACTTGTCCACATTAAGGGGTATGTTTACTAAACTGCGGTAATGTTACATAACGCGCGTTACATAACGTTAACGATCGTTAAGTAACGATAACGCGCGTTATGTGACGTTAACAATCGTTAACGTCTCATAACGCGCGTTATCGTTACTTAACAATCGTTGACATTCCACGGTGCGGTAAACACTGCAGAAGGTGGAGAGAGGGCGGAGAGAAGGGGTCAGTGGGCGGAGTGTGGGTGGGGAGAGGCTCCATTCACACTAACGCGCTGATCTGAAGAGCTGTATCCTAACGCGATTGAAAACCTGCCGTTAGATGCACATATGCAGGAGAGAGAAACCATTTACGTGTCAGCAATGTAGAGCCCAGGCAGGGAGCCCAAAATCTATGTTAGTAGTGCTCCATGTACAGCAATACCATAGTGCCAAAGTATGAATGGCCACTATGGCGATGGTGCAAATGGGGCATAGGGGGCCGCAGGCGGGACATGTAGCATGGGCAGCTGGGCACAGGGTGGACCAGGTGGGCGCCTAGTTGGCACATAGGAACCTAGACACCGGAGATCAGCAAGACAGCAGTTAACCAAGGTCAAACACAATCCACCAATATCTACCTGGTCCACCCTAGCCAATAGTCGCTAGGGCACAGACCTGACATCCCCCCAGCCATCCCGCCCCCATGTGGAGGGGACATAATAGTGGTAGGCAGTGATGGGGGGATGTGAGGATGTCCATGTATGCCCCCCACCCCAGAACCCGCTCCCTAGGCGGGCGCCTACCTACACAGTGGATGGCCTGGGACTGTGCACTACCAGCACCAACAGCAAATGGACACGTCAGCTTGGCAGGGGTGCATGTACACGTACTGGAGGGGGCAGTGCCACCTCCTTGCAGTGGACCCAGGCCATGCTCTGCATCAGTACGTGATGTGCAGTGCAACATAAAAGGTCTGGCTGAGGAAAAGTGCAGGTAGCCCCAGGGACTACCATGTATCTGTGGCAACAGTGTGGTGCAGTACACCCAGCCAGTGTGTCCAGGAGCAGAAGGTCACAGGTGCAGGTCCCAGCTGTGGTTCCTGCAGAGCATGTCCCTATATTTTACCCTACAATGCAGATACAACAGCAACATGTGCAAAGACCAAAGCAGCGGCGAACAGGGGTGAAAATAGCCACTCACACAGGCTCCACAATCCAATGATGCATGGAGCGGCAGACTGTTGGCCCCAGCATTGGGATGATGTTACCACCAGAGCACTACTACTACCCCCTGCACAGTTTAGCAATGTCGACACTGTACTTAGGACTAGTGTGGCGGGCAGGGCTGCCAACCACCTCTATCTTTGTATAATGCTGCAAAAGGAGTGAGCGTGTTTGTATGTCTATCCATTATTCTGTGGCTGCCCACACTTCACTGGGCCCAAAATGTCCCACTGTTACCAGCATTAGCCTGATTAGATGCATAATGAGGAGCAAGGTATTCTGGGTATGGCCTGGACAGGGAAGATTGGCCAGGATGCATCTTCACAGGGTGTGGGGCAATGGCTAGGACACTGTAGTGTCTGACCACCACCTGCATGGACAGGGTGGCCACAGCATGGCATGCTGGGAGGGCACTCACTCTGAACGAGGAGTGACCATGGCAGGTCTAGGTTCCCACATAGCGCTTGACACTGTTTGTCTCTAGTGATATATTTGTGTTCCCCAATGCTGGGGTCCCAATTACTGAGATGCCTGCTTGCTGCACATAGTTCCTGGTGGACTGTCTGCAGTTAGACTGTGCATGGTCAGAACACCTTTAAGGTAAAGTCTGACTGTGCTGTCTGTTGGTGACTGGCAGACAGTGGTGGAAAGTAATTGGGGTTTCCAGACCTAACCCAAGCATTGTTGCTGGTATGTCACTGTCCCAGTCATAGGTATGGCTGTGGCACACCAACCCTGGAGGACTGTCTCGTACAAGCAGGATAGAGGTTGCTTCCCTGTTCTTTACTACAAAAGGGTGATGGGGGCCCTTTGGGGGGATGCAGTGTATACCACTGCAGCGTATAAAGGCACTGCTACACATATCTCATGCAATTTTAGGAGCCCCACTGCCCTGATAACAGCTGCCCATGTCAGCCAGACCCTAACACGGGGTACACACCAATCTGGCTGGTGTCTAGTCCCACAGGGCCACATGTGACTGCAGGATACAGATGGACACCAAATTACCTTCAGCTGCACTGCAAGGAACACCTGTCACACACTGGTAGTGATGGGGATGTACAGCAGGACCTATCTCTAGCACCACATGTACTGCGGACCTAGTGCTGGCACCCATCCTATCCCTCAGGGTGAACACAGAACCTGCACAATGGCATGGTCTGTAGCCACTCTGTGCCAGTATCACGCACTGTCAGTTCGTCTTTCCAAACTGAGGTACCGGAGAGGTGCAGACCCCATTTGGTGATCAACTGTAGACTGCTATTCAGCATGTGCAGTGCATTATGGGTACTGGTGGGGTTACCCTATCCTGGCACTCAGAGCAGACAGTTTGTGCGGTGACCTGCAGTCCTTCTGTACCCAGACATTGCTGTGACATACACCATGGAGGTATAGCCTACTGGTTAATACAATACCGTCCTCAGCAGTGTTCATGGGTTCAGTTCCTCATTGTTCCCTCCTCTAATGCCTGTCCTACTCAAATAGTGTGCATGCCTGTAGAGGTCATATTTTTGCAGATCTGTGCTTCCAGGCCATAATACCCTCGCCACAATTGCCAACATTCCCTCGGTCCGTCTATCTGCGTCTGTCAGCTGTGTAGAGTTCTGTCTGCCAGTGCAGGCTGCCACCCCATGTCATGCACTGCTACCCTTTCCTGCATTGTGCCTCTTCATGGTTGCCTTGCCTGTGCCTGATCTGCATGGCACCACCACTCCTCTGTCCACCCATCATTGTAACTATCCTGCCACCTCCGCCTCCAGTGGGGGACACGTATTCCCATCGTCTGCCACCCACTGTTTTTCCGGTACTTTACATTGCCATCACCCTGTGCTGTGGTAGAGCTGCCCCACCATGTTTGTCATCAGTACTGGCAGGCACATGGGATGCCCGCAGATGTGGCAGGTCCAGTGGCTCCCACTTCTCCCTCCTTCACTCACCTGTTCATTGCCTTTCCTGAGTGCTCTATCTAGTGTTAGGGCTACATCTGTCTCTGTTCCACACAGGTCATGCATGTCATCCTGAGGCACCTTGCAGTCCCTAGGGCACACTAACCTAGGACACCATAACCTTGTTAGGCCACCTTAACCTATGGTTCCATAGCCCAGGGTGCCTTCTGCGGTGCCTTGTCCAAGGGTGCCTGATATGGCGCTTAGCCTAGGAGGCCCTATAGGGCGCCTTATGCGGCACCTTACTAGGCACCTTACATGGCATCTTACAGGCCGCCTTTCAAGGCACCTTACTAGGCACCTTACAAGGCACCTTACAAAGCGCCTTGCAGGGCGCTTTGCAAGATGCCTTGCAAGGTGCCTTGTAACGCTCGTTAGTCTAAGGCGCCTTCTAACGCGCGTTAGCGGTCGCCTTGCTGTAACAATGCAACGCCCATGCCTTTATATGGGCATCTCTACCTTTACCGCGGAACCTACCGCGAATGACATTACCGCAGTTTAGTAAACATACCCCTAAGTTTCATCTGCTATTTGGACGCCCACTCTTCCAATTTATCAAGGTCCTCTTGCAATTTTCCACAATCCTCATGAGTTTTAACAACTTTGAACAGTTTTGTGTCGTCTGCAGATTTGATTACCTCACTCGTTATTCCGATTTCCAGGTTATTTACGAATATGTTAAAAAACAGCGGACCCAGCACAGATCCCTGGGTACTCCACTATTTACCTTTCTCCTTTGCGAAAATTGGCTTTTTAGCCCTACCCTCTGCTTTCTATCTTTTAACCAGTTCCTGATCCACAATAGTACACTGCCTCTTTTCCCATGGCTCTTTAATTTCGCCAAATATCTCTCATGGGGCACCTTGTCAAAGGCTTTCTGAAAATCCAGATACACTATATCAACCGATTCACCTTTGTCTACCTGTTTATTCACATCTTCAATAAAACATAACAGATTAGCAAGACAAGACCTTCCTTGACTAAAGCCATGTTAGTTGTTTTCCATTAAGTCAAAACTATCTACATGTTCAGTAATTTTGTTCTTTATAATGGTTTCTACCATTTTTCCCGGTACTGACGTCAGGCTCACTGGTCTGTAGTTTCCCAGATCACCCCTGGAAACCTTTTTTAAAATTGGCATTACATTGGCCATCCTCCAATCTTCAGGTATTACAGATGATTTTAATGATAGTTGATAGATTGCTAATAGTAGGTCTGCAATCTCATATTTCAGTTCTTTCAACACACTTTCAACCCCTTCTATTGCTGGTGAAGTGCCTTTCTGTTTTCTGACTGGCCTAAAGTGTGTCTGGTCTTGAGGAAAATGCTAAATGGTTAGTGATCTTCATTATAAGGCATAGGAGGACAGACTTAAGGATCTTAATATGTATACTTTAGAGGAAAGGTGGGATAGAGGTGATATGACTGAGACGTTTAAATAACTCCATGGCATAAATGCACAGGAGGAGAGCCTCTTTCATTTGAAAGCAAGCTCTGCTGCGAAGGGATATAAGATGAGGGTGAAAGGGGATAGACTCAGAAGTAACATGTGGAAATATTTCATTATGGAAAGAGTGGTAGATGCGTGGAATAGTCTCCCAGTGGAGGTGGTAGAAATGAGGACAGTATCTGAATTCAAAAAGCGTGGGACAAACACAAAGGACATCTATAGGGAAAAGGGGACTGTTATAGTGGTTGATATGGAAGGGCAGACTAGATATGCCATGTGGTCTTTTTCTGCCATCATGTTTCTATGTTTCTAATTTTTGCCCCATGAATCTGTACACTCCTGCTGTAGTGATTTACTCCAAATATTTTTTCTTTTGCCATGTTTTTAAGTATGATATTCTGTGAATCCATGTCTAACTAGGCTAGAGGCAATAGGCAAGCCTTATGCTGATCCTGGTTGCCCAATATGGATTGATCTACCTGGATTAGGCTTGATAATTGTCTCTGATAGTCCCTATGGAGTTGTGATGGCCCCTATGAAAGATGTCTGCTTTTCCACCCAAGGTTACACGATTTAGGCCTGCCTGTGATGACTGGGAGGCGCACTAACATATCAGATTTTTCAGTGTCATGCTGGGAATGACATAGGAAATGGCTTTTATTTTTCCTATATTTTTTCTACATAATTATCATCCTCAGTGGCTACAACAGCCCTCATTGTGCACCTGCCATCCTCACAGGCCTTATAAGATGGTGCATATGTTACATAAATAATCCAACAGAGAAACATTTATCACAACACCATTATTAAGAAACCACCCCTCCCCTCTAACTGGAGCCCTCCCCTCTGTTTCATAAGGGAATAAGGGTAGAGATGCATGTCAGCAGCTGCTGCACAGGCCTTGATAGGGCATGCATCTCTGCCCATATTCCTTCCAGGTGACCCAACATGAGGTCCTGGGCCCAGGTGATGGCACCAAAGCTCTACCTCATCTCCTGTCAGATGGCCACACAATGCTCTCCATCTGATGCCACTGGATATATCATGGCCACTTTGCAGTCTGATGGCCCTGAAGCATGTATTCAAAGCTTCTATTTCATGCCTTATCCAGTATCTCTGTGAGAAAGGAAAATAAAAGACATGCTAAGTGGAGCCATCCAGCAACTCTGGAATGTCCTTTCATCCCTTTCATACATTCCATGTGTAACCCACTGACTACTTCAGCTCTGGCAGTACATTGCCTGGCATGCTGTTGGTAGCCCATGGATTATATCCTGTCTTGGGTGGGGAGGACAGTAGGACATAGCCACAGTCCCATCCATTCCATCTGCTCTGAAGTCCTCTGGGTGATGCTGACTGCACACTTCTGATTGGTGCCTTTTACAGGTCTTTCTCTGGGTTCATCTGTTTTATTTCATTGTTGTATTCATCTGAAGGCTTCCTCCTGCTACGCAGTGCAGATTCCAGGTGCCCATGCTCTGTGGTTGTGACATGATCCATACCTGGACCATCTTGTTTCCCAGTTTCTGACAATTGCTGCCACTCTGTTGACTCATTCATTCCCATGTGGCCAGCACACACCTCTTCTGTGTCCAGAGGGGCTGCTGCTACCTTTAATCTTATCTCCTGAGCTACTGTGCTATGTGTTCCCATTTTGTGCAATGTGTGCCCACTATACCTGCAATTTTCATTGTAAACTGTAAGTTAACTGATTCCAGCCTATTTGTGTTCCCTGCCCCCATCCCTCTGCACACATCTTAGAACTAGAGTGATTGACACCCCTGTGTTTCTTGCAGTTTTGCTACATACTTGGCAAGGGTCTGGTGGCCCCTTTGCCAGATCCTACGGGTCTGGTGATACTATCCTGGCCACCGACACAGGGATGATTGACTCCTCATGCTCAACGTCCCTGAGGCAGAGCCTCCTGGTTTCCCCATGTGAGAACTGTGGCTGCCTCGTAGCCATCTTGGTGTCCTCTGGCCATCTCCTAATGCTGCAGCTATGTGTTCCAGTGCATACATGCATGCTTTGCATTATGTATTGTCATGCAGCAGGGGCTGATGAAAGCAAAAATGCAGGAGAAGAAGCTGTTTTTCATGAGGAAAAAGATGTGCACAAGATGCAATATCCGCACAGAACAGCTAGAGGGAGCAGGCGTGCACTCACAGAGCCTGAGTGGACACACTTAGCTAATCGAGAACACCTGACAGTCAGCCCGGAAAACTCAAACACAGGAGATCTTTATAAACGGAAGACTGGAGACTGGAGAGGACAGAGCAGTGCTTGCAGGTGTGGAGCTGGAGGTAAAGCTGAAGGTTTACGAGAGAGAAGCACCACAAGCAAGGACCAAGCAGAAAGAAGCACTTGGGAAACTAGTGCTGGGCAAAGGAACAATCACCTTTGGAGACAAAGCAGAGTGAAAGAAAGAAGCCTGTTTGTACCAGAGGAACCTGTGGCTAAACCAAAAGGTAACAGAAGCTTTCAGAGAGGAGACTGGCACAGGGATTGTGTTCCTGAAGAACTGCGGGAAGGAGGAAGTCCCAGTTCTATATGATGCTGGAAGCCAAGGTATGCTGACTCTGTTTCTATGAAGAAAACCTTACCTTATAAAAAGCCTTTTGAAAGTAATGCTAAACCTGTGAGAAAGGAAAGCAAAGCTACCTCTCATAAGCCAAGTAGCCAATGCCCGAGGGTAGGCCATGCTCATTGGCAAACACTAGAGGAACTCTTTAAACATCCAGAGAACAGGACTAGGGCCTGGCCAGAAATTATAGCCAGTGAAACCACTGATACAGACAGAGATAATTCTGAGCCGATGCAAGTGGAACTTGTAGAGCTAAGCCTTTTATCTCAGGAAGAGATGGACTGTTCTTTGTGTATTTCAGGCAGTGCAGAGTCACTGTTAAACCTGTGAATGATATATGTTATCTTCAGAATGTTATTCATTTGCTAAATGGAAGAAGAGTGCTGAAACATTTGCTTTACTCTGGAAAGCTTAACTAAGCATTGTTACAACTGTGAAGCATAACAGTTTTTCCGTTAACCTGAGTTGATTTCATTCCTGAAGTTAAGGACTTTTTCTTTAGGTTGTAACCCAGCTGAATCTTATGCATAAAGGGAAATAAATGCCTTGTTAACCCTCTACTCTGCATTCACAATTTTTCTTAGTTATGAGCTGAACTGCTAAGACCAGGTTACACCTAGCTCTTAAAAGACCCTCCTCTCATAATAAAATAATTTTTGTGTCCCACCTACCCTTACGACCACTGGCCACCAGGGCGGTGCACAACAGTATGCACTTCCTCATCCCCATTTCAGTGAACAGGTCTTTGTGCGTCTCCATCACCGTATTTTCCATAAGCTGCATGTTCTTTTGCCATCCTAGTGCCATACGTACAAATTTCCAGACATTCACATGGCAATTTCAGATGGTGCTTGCACGTTCACATGACTGGTTCTCAAATAGATTCCTTTTGTGGAATGCCCTTATTTGCGCATTCTCTCTGATGCCAGAATGTTCTTTCTAAAATGCTACTTTACATGTTTAAGTTTCTGTCCCAAAATTTGGACGGTTCTAATTGAGCTTACAGTGGAAGAAAACTCCAACGGAGAAGGGTATGTACATGCCTTTTTCTTGGAGAAAATTAAGCTATTCATTTACCTGTAAAAGATGTTCTTAGTGGACAGATGGATAGAAGAGTTCACATACCCCCCTTTCCATCTCCCGTAGGAGTTGCCTTCTATTCTAAGTTCAATTTAAGGCTGGCAGGCCAGTGCAGAAAGCTGTGAAACCCTTAGCACAGCAGTTTTCATTTGATTTTCCCATGCTAATCTTACTCCCTGACGCAGAAAGAAAGATTAGTAAGTGTAGAACCACTGTGCTAAAGGATAGTGCACAGGGGATGAAAAATGCATGCAAAACAGCCAAACACAAAAATATTTTCAATGTAAATAACTATGGGGTATGTTTACTAAACTGCGGTAACATAGCAGCAGTTATGTTAACATGTGTTAAGTAACATTAATGCGCGTTAACTTTACTTAACCTGCATTAACGTTACTTAACGCATGTTAACGTCACCAGCAGCGGTAAGTCCCACAGAGGGTAGAGAGAGGGCGGAGAGAAGGGGTCAATGGGCATGGAGTGGGCGGGGAGACTCTCCTTTTACAGTAATGCGAGGAAATGAAGGGCCGAATATTACCGTGACTGAAAACCTGTCGTTAGATGCACATTTGCAGGAGGGTGAAACAATTTCAGCATCAGCAATGTACAACACAAGCAGTGAGCCCAAGAAAAGTGATAGTAGTGCTCCATTTGCAGCAACAGCATAGTGCCCAAGTATGAAAGGCCACTATGGTGATGGTGCAAATGGGGCATAGGGGGCTGCAGGCGGGACATGTAGTGGGGGCAGCTGGGGCACAGGGTGGACTAGGCAGTTACCTAGGAACATAAAAATTGGGCATCAGCAAGACAGCAGCTGACAAAGGCCAAACACAATCCACCTACGTCTACCTGGTCCACCCTAGCTAACAGTTGCCAGGGCACTGACCTGACATACCCAAAGCCAACCCTCCCCCAAGCGGAGGGGACATAATATTGGTAGGCGGTAATGGGGCAGATGTCAGGATGCCCATGTATGCCTCCCCACCCCAGACCCCGCTCCCTAGATGTCCGCCTACTCACACAGTGGATGGCCTGGGACTGCGCACTACCAACACCAACAGCATATGGTCATGTCAGCATGGCAGGGGTGTGTGTGCCCGTGCTGGAGGGGGCAGTGGCACCTGCCTGCAGTGGACCTAGGCCATGCCCTGTACCAGTACATGGTGTGCAGTGCAACATAAAAGGCCTGGCTGAGGAAAAGTACAGGTAGCTCTAGGGACTACTGTGCATGTGTGGTGCATTACACACAGCCAGTATGTCCTGAAGCAGAGGGTTACAGGTTCAAGTTCCAGCTGTGGATCCTGCAGAGCATGTACCAATGTTTTACCCTACAATACAGATACAACAGCAACATGTGCAAAGCCAAAAGCAGCGGCGGACAGGGGTACAAACACCCACTCACACAGGCTCCACAATCTAAAGCTGCATGGAGAGTCAGGCTATTGGCCCCAGCATGGAGCTGCAGTTATCACCAGAGCACTACTACTACCTCCTGCACAGTTTATCAGTGTTGGCACTGTGGTCAGTACCAGTGTGGCGGGCAGGGTTGCCAACCACCCTTATCTTTGCACAATGCTGCAATAGGAGTGTGTGTGTGTATGTCTGTCCATTGTTTTGTGGCTGCCCACACCTCACCAGGCCCACAATGTCCCACTGTTACCAGCGTTAGCCTGAATATGTGCATAATGAGGAGCAAGGTATTGTGGGTATGGCCCGGACAGGGCGGATTGGCCAGGATTCATCTTCACAGGGTGTGGGGCAATGGCTGTGACACTGTAGTGTCCAACCACCACCTCAATGGACAGGGTGGCCACAGCATGTCATGCTGGGAGGACACTCTCACTCTGACCGTGGCATGTCTGGGTTCTCACATAGCGCTCTACACTGTCTGCCTCCAATGATATTTGTGTGTTCCTAGTGCTGGGGCTCAATCATTGAAATACCTGCTTGGTACACATAGTTTCTCTGTAAGCATGCACTATGGATTGGCTAGTAGACTGTCTGCAGCTAGTCTGTGTGTGGTTGGAACACCTTATAAGGTACTGTAGGTGTAGTCTGACTGTGCTGTTGAATGGCAGACCATAGGGTGAGGCAGTTGATGTTTCCCAGACCTAATCCCAGCACTACTGATGGTCTGCCATGGCCCACCAACCCTGGAGGGCAGTCTTATACCAGCAGGATGGAGGTTGCTTCACTGCTACTCAGGCACCAGTCCCTTACCTACAAAAAGGGTAATTATGGGTCCTTTGGGGTCTATAGTGTATACCACTTTGACCTGTAGAGGCACTGCTACACAAACCTCATGCAAGTCCAGAAACCCCTCTGCCCTGATAACAGGTGCCCATGTCATCAAACACTAACACTGGGTACACACTAATCTGGGTGATGTCTGGTCCCAGAGGGCCAGATGTGACTGCTGAATACAGATGGACACCAAATTACCTTCAGATACACTACAAGGAACATCTGTCATAGACTGGTAGTAATAGGATGTACAGCAGGATCTATCTCTAACACCACATGTACTGCGGACCTAGTGCTGGGCACCCATCCAACCCTCAGGGTGAACACAGAACCTGCACAATGGCATAGTCTGTAGCTACTCTGTGCCAGTATCACGCACTGTCAGTTCATCTTTCCAAGCTGAGGTACCAGAGAGGTGCAGACCCCATTTGGTGATCAGCTGTAGACAGCTATACAGCATGTGCATTGCATCATGGGTACTGGTGGGGTTACTCTATTCTGGCACTCAGAGCAGACAGTTTGTGCGGTGACCTGCAGTCCTTCTGTACCCAGCCATTGCTGTGCAATATGCCATGGAGGTATAGCCTACTAGTTAGTACAATGCCGTTCTCTGCAATGTTCATGGGTTCAATTCCTCAGTGTTCCCTCATTTCATACCTGTCCTACTCAATTTGTTTGCATGCCTGTAACAGTCATATTTTTACAGATCTGTGCTGCCAACCCATAATACCCTCACCACAGTTGCCAATATTCCTTCAGTCCATCTATCTGCGTCTGTCAGCTGTGTAGAGTCCTGTCTGCCTGTGCAGGCTGCCACCCCATGTCCTGCACTGCTACCCTTTCCTGCATTGCGCCTCTTTGTGTTTGCTTCGCCTGTGCCTGTGCCTGATGTGCATGGCACCACCACTCCTCTGTCTACCCATCATTGTAACTATCCTGCCACCTCCGCCTCCACTGGGGGATATGTATTCCCATCATCTGCCACCCACTGTCTTTCCAGTACTTTACATTGCCAACACCCTGTGCTGTGGTACAGTTGCCCCCAACATGTTTGTCAACAGTACTGGCAACCACATGGGTTGCCCGCAGATATGGCAGGTCCAGCAGCTCCCAGCTCTCCCTCCTTCACTCACTTGTTCATTGCCTTTCCTCGGTGCTCTATCTAGTGTTAGGGCTACATCTGTTTCTGTGCCTCACAGGTCATGCATGTCATCCTGAAGCACCTTGCAGCCCTTAGGGCACATTAACCTAGGGCACCTTAACCTTGTTAGGCCACCTTAACCTATGGTTCCATAACCTAGGGTGCCTTCTAAGGTGCCTTGTCTAGGGGTACCTAATATGGCGCTTACCCTAAGGAGCCCTATAGGGCGCCCTACAAAGCACCTTATGAGGCACATTACAAGGTACATTATAAGGCACCTTATAAGGCACCTAACAAGGCACCTTATAGGACACATTACAAGGCACCTTATAAGGCACCTAACAAGGAACCTTATTGGGTGCTTTGTAATGCGCCTTGTAAGGTGCCTTATGAGTAAGGTGCCTTATAAGGCATCTTGTAACGTGCGTTAGTCTAAGGTGCCTTGTAACGCGTGTTAGCTGACACAACGCCCACGCCTTTATATGGGCATCCGTAATACTACCTGGGAACTTAACACAGGTAACATTACCGGAGTTTAGTAAACATATCCCTATGTTGAAACCTAGCACAGTTTTTTACTCATCCCTTAATGCTAAATCTTTATTCTAAATCAGGGTTAGTGTAAAGATAAAGCTAGGAGCAAAAGAGTCATCTGAGGTGAAGTGTCGTATTTTTCTCTAAAATGACCTGATGGTCCAAATCCCTGCCTTTATTAGTCCCCAATGCATACAGCTCTCCAATATCCCATCCTCCATATTCCTGACCCAACAATATCCTTCTTGGCCCTAGTGGGCATTGATCTTCTCCAAACCCCCAAAATAATCATTGGTGGCCTTGTGGGACCCATCCCCCAACACCTAAAGCAATCATTGTCAATCCATGGTGGACTTAGCCTGTACCCTCGTTCCCCACTTCCCCACTGTTGTACAATGATGGAAGATAGGAGCATTGTCCATATGCTGCTGTCTTCATGACCAAATAACAAGAAAAATCCCCAACAAAAATTCAGGAGAAAAATAAACAGTCAAAAGAACAAAAAATACCAAAAACATTTTGGAAAAAATAGAAAATAATTATAGAATACTGCACTATATCAACATGGGTCTAAAGCAGGAAAGTTAGAAACAGCACTAACTGTGATAAAGGAAAAAATAACTCAGCCAGCCCTCCTGCCAACTGGAGCAAAAAGGAAGAGCAAGTCGAATGGCACCCTCATCAGCGCCTATTTTTGTTGTGTTGGTTGAACAGTGTACCAGCAGGCTTTTTTTTGGGGGGGGGGGAGGGGGTGGTTTGAGCCTTTTAGAGCGTTTTGTGTTAGGCTTGGGCTCTGGTTTTGTACCCCAGAAATGAGGGTCTTTTTTAACCATTGATGTCATTTAGAGCTTTGCCGAGTGATAGGCACTGATGAGGGTGCCATTTGACTTGCTCGTCCTTTATGCTCTATTTGTCAGGAGGGCTGGCTGAGATCTTTTTTCCTCTATTGCTATTGGTGCTGTTTCTAACTTTCCTGCTTTAGACCCATGTTGATAAAGTGCAGTATTCTATAATTATTTTCTATTTTTTCCAAAGTTGTTTTGGTATTTTTTGTTCTTTTGACTTTATTTTTCTCTTGAATTTGTGTTGTGGGTTTTTGTTGTTTGGTGATTTTTGACTCCCAGAAGTGTATTTTGTATTATAGTGCAGCTGTCTCCATGTCACCATTCTTGTAAAAGTGGCACCTGACTTGTGCTTCTGGGATGCACTGGGTGGGGTCCCCCCTCCTAATGGTACATCCCAAGATGCATAAAATAGGGTCAGCAGTCTGACCCTATTCTGTGCATCCCAGGATGCACCATATACCATTAGGAGGGGGGATCCCACCCAGTGCTTCTGGGATGCACTGGGTGGGATCCCCCCTCCTAATGGTACATCCCAGGATGCATAAAGCAAGGTCAGCAGTCTGACCCTATTCTGTGCATCCCAGGATGCACCATGGGTGGTGGTAGTGTCATTCTGCCAAACAAGACAATTATTTCCTTATTTGACAGACTGACCCCACTTGGTGCATCCCAGGATGCACCACGCAGGGTCAGATACTGCCATCAAAGATTGCCCATTTCTCAACATTGGAAGTATCATAGGAGCATCATGAGTACAGGGGAGGTCAACCACCGACCACAAATGATTGCTGTGGGGATTTGAGATGGTGAGGAAGGACAGAACTCACAAGGGCCACTAATGATTGTTTTGAGGATTTGGCTCACTAGGGCCACTAATGAGATTTTTTTTGGGGGGGGGGAGGAGGGGGACAAGGGGGAGAAATCAGGCCGGAGACAGAGACTGGCCTGTTTTTTTTTATCTCCCTTCTTGTCATGTGTGAGCCAATCCCTGATCATGCACTGACAAGAAGGGAGATGTTTACAAGCATTCCAGCACATGTTCCAGCACATGTGCACAGTTGCCAAACATAACTTAGGCCCCTGTGAGCAAGTGTCTAGCTTGTTCTCCTTGTTTAACAGTGTCTTTTTGAACACAACTCATTTACATGCTGTTTTGCTTACAGCATCAATGAACAATAGTCTGCGTTAAAATTGGGCTTGTGGAATCTGTGCTAGAACTTTAGCACTGGACTTTAGTGTAGGGTTTTTGTATTGAAGCCAGAGAGAGGTCCTACTTAGCAACAACGAGCAGGAAATTACACACATGTGTGATCAAGCTTCTCCAAAACTTTCAGACTGAGCTAAACTGGAGAGGTTTCTCCACAGGGGCTTTCTTGGATGAAGTCACCCATCTCCGAGGACTTGTTTCTTGCCATCCATGAGGAACACCTGCTACAGATAAGTAACTTGGTTATATTGGGAAAGAAAAAATTCTCCATTGCATCCATGATTTTTAAATTAAATCATGTCAAATTTAAGAAAAAAGAGGAACTCTCCAAATTTCTGTGAAGGAAAGCTGATAGTTACAGTGCCATTACTTTAGTGTGGAGGTACAAATTAAAATGGAAAAGCAAAGGAATGAGAAGAAATCATAAGGTGGAAATAACTAAAATAAGGAAAACAAAAAAATAAGTAAACTATAGTAAGTCTAATGAGCCAAAAGCAAAGTATCTAACCAAAAATGGATACAGTATTGCAGATGACATGAGTACAGTATGGAGAAAATTAAGTTGATAGACACAAAACTAGACAAAATGTAATGTTGAAAAGGTGAAGCCAAGCGGTATTACATTTGGCATATAATCTGTAATGGTGATTCTGCTTTAATTAAACTTGTAGTGCTTCTGGCAAGACTGAAAGATCAGAGAATTAGCTCTTAAAAGGCTGATTCCCTGAAGGACATAGCTTCTACAAACAGACTGGCAACCAGAACAGGGAACTGATGTATCTGACAAACTGGACACATGCCCTCAAATGTTTTTGCAAATTTGCCAAGTCTATAAGTTGCCATCAGCATATTATCTATTTTTACTAATACAGAAGAAGATGGTTATTTTTCTGGATGATTAAATGGCTAAATACCCTTGGATGCTAAAAAAAATGATGCAAGCACAGCTTTTTAAGCAATATGCCCTTGTTTTTGTAAGTTTCAGCTAGGAAGCCTATTGCCTTAGCATGTAAAAAATCACCTGAAATTTTGAAATAAAAGCAGCAAAAATAGACTTTAGTTCACTATGCAGCTCAGGGGTAAATTCTGAGGTAAGTTTCCCAAAGTCTGCTGCAATTATATTTTATTTTATTTGTATTTATTTAACAAGATTTATATATCACCTTTT
Organism: Ichthyophis bannanicus; assembly: GCA_033557465.1. Lineage (NCBI taxonomy): Eukaryota > Metazoa > Chordata > Amphibia > Gymnophiona > Ichthyophiidae > Ichthyophis > Ichthyophis bannanicus. The sequence continues at coordinate 1,605,673,113 of CM066031.1, forward strand.
CCTTAAATCAAGGTGGTTTACATTAAACTCAATTTTTACCTTGTAAAACAAGGTTGTTTACATTACTCCATCATTGAACTCAACCATTTACGGTGTTTCAAAAAACTCTATAAGTTGGAGACATCATAGAGTCATAACAGTATGTCTCCATAACTTATTTATATGAGTAAACTATTTACAATTTGTGGTCATGGTGTATGATCATGGACATTGTTCACTAGTCATTGTCCAGGTCTGGTGTGATGTTGCCAAACTGATCAAGGAATAGGAATGTCTTCAGCATTTTCTTGAATTCTTTAGCGTCACTAATGCATCTGATATTGTGCGGTAGGGAGTTCCATAGATTTGATGCATATAGTGAAAAGGCCATATAGGGGTATGTTTACTAAACTGTGCTAATGTTACCGGTGCTAGGTGCAGCGTTAATGTGAGGAATGCCATAAAAGGAAGTGGGCGTTCCGGTGTCAAGGTAGCAATGGCTTTTTATTGCGCGATAGAGGGCGCCTTGGCTCGTTATCGTGCGGTAACCTTAATTTCGTGCCAGCACTGTGAGAAAAGATATAGAGGTGTTGCACACTGGTTAATACAATGACTGCCAAGCCAGAGGTCATTAATTTGATCCCTCAGAGGTCTCATCTAATAAGGCTATCTGAGGCAATCCCTTTTCCTGCCTGTAACCGTCAGACACATCTCTACAATCTGTGCTGCCAGCAAAAACACCCTCACCTCAGTGCTGTAATCTAAGTTGCCTCATAAGGCACCCCTTAGGGCACATTATAAAGTGCCTTGTCTGCCAAGGCACCTTATAATGTGCCCTAGGGCACATTATACAGCGCCGTGGCTGACAAGGCAATTTATATTGTGCCCTATAGGTTACGGCACTGAGGTAAGGGTGTTTCTGCTGGCAACACAGATTGTAGAGATGTGTCTGACTGTTACGGGCAGGAAAAGGAATTGCACTGGACAACCATATTAGCCAAGACTTCTGAGGGATTGAACCCATGACTTCTGATTTAGAAATCATTGTATTAAGGTAAAGCCACCAGTACCCATGATGCAATGCACATGCAGAACAGCAGTCTTCATCTGATCACAGGATGGGGCATGTGCCTCTAGAGCACCTCAGCCTGGCACAGAGTGGCTACAGACCGTGACATTGTGCGGTTCCTGTGCTCACACTGAGGGTGAGGTGAGGCACCCAGCACAGGTCTGCAGCACCTGGCTTGACTGAGATAGGCTGTGCTGCAGGTTCCCATCAGTGCCAGTGTATAACAGGTAGTCTTTATAGACACACCTAAGATACACCTGTGTCCGTTTGTATTCCCCACTCACATCTAGCCCTTGTGGACTATGACACACCCAGAATAGTGCATATCCTGTATGGTTGCCATGGTCACTTGTTCTAAGAGCGGGGGGGGGGGGGGGTTTCTGGACACAAATGCAGCTTATGTAGCACAACCCAAGCTGTCCTCTCCGAATCAGGGTGGGAGACAGGATCTGCCACCAATAGAACCACACTCTACATCTATGCAATGGAGGCAGTAGAGGGGACCATCAACCCCAGTCCTGCTGGGGAAAAGGCACCCTCCAGGGCAGTCAATGCAGATCTGTACCTATCACATAGGGCACTGGTAGGCAGACAATAGGCCTGGAAAAGCTCAGCTGCCCCTCACCACAATCTGACATTCACCAGCAGAGGGCACAGTCAGTCTGCACCCTGCAAGATGTTCCAACCATATGCATGCTAACAGTCTGCTAGCCACTACATAGTACATGTTGCTAGAGAAACTATGTGCACCCAGAAGTGGGATGTTGCTGGCTTGCTGATTTGCAGTTCTGGGTTCCTATGTGCCACCTAGGCATCTGCCTAGTTCACCCTGTGCCCCAGCTGCCCCACTGCATGTCCCGCCTGCAGCCCCCTATGCCCCATTTGCACCATCACCATAGTGGCCTTTCATACTTGGGCACTATGCTGTTGCTGCAAATGGAGCACTACTATCACTTTTCTTGGGCTCACTGCTTATGTTGTACATTGCTGATACTGAAATTGTTTCACCCTCCTGCAAATGTGCATCTAACGACAGGTTTTCAGTCACGGTAATTTTCGGCCCTTCATTTTACAGTTTTAGTGTAGCAGGAGCCTCTCCTGCCCACTCCCCACCCGTTGACCACTTCTCTCCGCCCTCTCTCCACCCTCTGCAGGACTTAACGCCACCAGAGACATTATCGGCGATACATAACGTTATCGTGCATTAACATTATGTTATCGCGCGTTAACATTACGTTATTATGCGATATATAACGTTATCGCGCATTAATGTTACGTTATCGCGCGATAACATTACATTATCGCGCGATAACGTTACTTATTATGTGATAACGTAGCCACTGCAATGTTATCGCAGTTTAGTAAAAATACCCCATAATGACGTGCACTGCTTCACTTTGGAGAATTCTTTTGGTGTGGTTAAAGTGTTTTTATTGTTTGTTTGTTCTACATGTGTGGTTTTCAGGGTGTTTTTTTTTATTAGGTCTTGGAATAATTCAGCTGATTCTTTCTGGAGTATTTTGAATACAATAGTGATTGCCTTGAATCTTGCACAATTCCTGATCGTGAGCCAATGAAGTTGTGCCAAGACTGGTGTTACATGTTCACATTTGTTTATTCCTGTGAGAATGCGAAAAGCGGTATTCTGTACCATTTGCACGGTAGTTGTTTGTTGATTGTTGTTGCTGGCAGGCCTTGGTAAATTGAGTTACAAAAATCCAATATTGGAGTGATTATGGTCTGTAGGACCATTCTGAAGTCATTAGAATTTAGCAGGGGCTTTAGTCTCTGAATGATTTTCATTTTGTGATATGCACTCTTTGTTTTCCTTTTAATATGTGCTTATAAGTTCTGATCAAATATGACCCCCTAGAATGATATTTAACTTCACTTTTGACAACAATGCATCCATCCTTTGTAGCTGTTTTGGAGGGATGGTTGAAGGTCTTGTTTCTTGTTACTGTGAGTGCTTCCATTTTGCTATAGTTTAAATTGAGATTATGGGAGTTTAGCCAACCAGAGATTTCTGTGGGGCATTCAGTTATATTTTGTGTAATCTGGGGTTTTGACATCAAATGGCATGTATTCCATGATCAAAAGAAACACATCAATGCCAACATTGAAGGTACTTAACATCCAACAATAATATATCAAAACCCTTCAACAACTGTGATATGCTATGATATAATTTAGGAATTATAAACAGGTGGATAAACTTATATTCTAATTCACAACTTTTACTTTTTTAAAACAATGACAGGACCTCAAACCATAATATGAGCTACAATAGATCAAATTCGACCTTCCAGTATATCAGCCGCAAAGGCCTGTACTAGTGTGCTCAGATCTCATCATCGGTCCGTCAATAGCCAATCTTACAATATATGACAAAAATGCAACTCAACATAATATTGTGTTTCAATAAGTAACAGTATCTGCATCAGGGGATAATAATTTTCAGAAATACATTATCCACCACAAACAAAACTACCCTCCAACAGGCTAAAGGGGTATGTTTACTAAAGCGCAGTAACGTCACCAGCGTTAAGTGCAGCATTAACGTGAGCAATGCCATATAAGGAAGTGTGCGTACCGGCGTCAAGGTAGCAATGGCCGATTAACGTGCGTTAAAGGGTGCCTTGGCCAGGTAGCGCACATTAATGGGACATTGCACATTAAAGCTGACAAAGCACATTACAAGGCTGACAAGGCGCATTATAAGGTGCCCTACCCTAAGGTGCCCTAAAAGGGTGTTTTTGGCTGGCAGCACAGATTGCAGAAATGTGTCTGACTGTTACAGGCATGAAAAGGACTTGCCTCGGACAGCCTTAATAAAATGAGACCACTAAGGGATTGAACACATGACCTCTGTGTTGGTAATCACTGGATTAACCAGTGGGCTACACCTCCATGGCTTTTATCTTAGTAATGGCTGACAACAGAAAGACTGCAGGTCACCGCACAAAATGTCTGCTGTGGTTACCAGGATAGGGTAAACCCACCAGTACCCATGATGCAATGCACATGCAGAACAGCAGTCTACATTTGATCATCTCTATAGCACCTCAGCTTGGTAGGGGGAACTGACTGTGTGTGTTACTGGCACAGAGTAGCTACAGACCATGCCATTGAGCGGGTTCTGTGCTCACCCTGAGGGTGAGGTGGGGCACCCTGCACCAGGTCCGCAGTACCCGGGTTGTTTGAGATAGGCTTTGCTGCAGGTCTTCATCAGTACCAGTGTGTGACAGGTATTCCTTGCAGACACACCTAGGATAATCCTGTGTACCTCTGTATTCCCCAGTCATGTCTTCTTCTTGTGGACCATGATGCACCTGGAACAGTGCATATCCAGTGTGGTTGCCATGGTCACTTGTTATAAGAGCAGGGGGTGTCTGGACTCACATGTGGATTATGTAGCACCATCTACCAAACCACCCTCTCTAGGTCAAGGTGGTGGACAGGATATAACCCCAACAGATCCACACTCTATATCTTTGCAATGGTGGCAGTAGAGAGACATGATGACAGGCTGTGGGACCAGCAACCCCAGTTCTGCGGGCGAAAGGGCATTGTCCAGGGCAGTTGATGCAGATCTGTACTTGTCACAAGGGCACTGGCAGACAGACAGTAGTGCTGGAAAAGCTCAGCTGCCCCCCACCAGGATCTGACATTCACCAGCAAAGGACACAGTCAGTTTACACCTGCTGCACCCTGCAAGGTGTCACAGACATACACATGCTAACTGCAGACAGTCTGCTCACCAGTGCATAGAGCATGTTCCCAGAGGAGCTATGTGCTCTCAGAAGTGGGATGTAATGTAAGCATAGATACCAACCAGGTGTTTCAGTAATTAGACCCCAGGACAGAGAACACACAGACATCAATTGGAAGCATCACTGCATGGCACTATATAGGAACCTAGACATGCCATGGTCACTGCTCAGTCAGAGTGAGAGTGACCTCCCAGCATGACATGCTGTGGTCACCCTGTCCATGCAGGTGGTGGTCGGGCACTACAATGTCCCAGCCATTGCCCCACACCCTGTGCAGATGCATCCTGCCCAGTCCGCCCTGTCTGGGCCATACCCACAATATCTTGCTCCTCATTAGGCACATTGGCAGGCTAACGCTGGAAACAGTGTAAGCATTGTGGGCCCAGTGAGAATTAGGCAGCCACAAAACAATGGATAGACATACACACACTCCTACACCTACTTCAGCATTGTGCAAAGATAGAGGTGGTTGGCAGCCCTGGCTGCCATACCAGTCCTGGGCACAGTGCAGGCATTGCTAAGGTACTCAATACTGTTATGGTCACTCTCTGGGGTGGTAAACACTGTCAGAAAACAAACAGAAAGGAACCACATTCCACATATATCATAAAAGTTGCTATTATGAATCTCTGTTAACAATTTGTGTTTAATGTAGGATCTGTTATCTGACATTCATCATAGCAACCTTTTGATATATATGGAGCGTGTTTTCATGTTTATGATGGCATTGCTAAGGTATGCAGGTGATAGTAGTGGTAGCTGCTGCTCCATGCAGGGCCAAAAGCCTGACTCTCCATAAGGATATGGATAGTGGGGCCTGTGGGTGTGTTTGTTTGTGCCCCTGTTGGCCGCTGCTCTAGGGTGTGCACATGTTTATGGTGTATATGTTCTCTAGGGTAAAATATGGGGACATGGTCTGCAGAAGCCACAGCTGGGACTTGAACCTGTGACCTTTTGCTCCTGAACACACTGGCTGTGTGTACTACACCAAACTGTTGCCATGGAAGCAGGTCATTTCTTGGGGATACCATGACTTCTTCAGACAGACCTTGTCTGTTGCACTGCATGCCATCCACCTAAACAGGACTTGGCCTTGGTCTGCTGTGGGCAGCTGCCACTGCCCCCTCCACCACAAGCACCCCTCCCCCACCATGCTGACATGCCCTTATGCCGGTGGTGGAGGTGCGCAGTCCCAGGACATCCAGTGTGCCTGTAGGCGGCTGCCTATGGTGTGGGATCTGGGGTAGGGGTGCCTACATAGACATCCACGCTTCCCCCGGCACCGCCTGCCAATGTTATGTGCCCTTTGGGGTACCTGCTGGATAATGTCCATTGGGCACTGGGGGACACACACTCATGAACATGTTTGCTCTTGGTCAGTTGCTGTCATACTGTTTTTTCGTTTCTGCCTTTCTATGTGGCACCTAGACATCTGCCTAGCTCACCCTGTGCCCCAGCTGCCCCATTGTATATCCTGCCTGCAGCCCCCTGTACCCCATTTGCAGACTCACCATAGTGCCCTTTCGTACATGGGCACTATGCTGTTGCTGCACATGTATCACTACTATCACTTTTTCTGGGTCTTCCTGCCTTTGTTGTACATTGCTGGCTGAACTGGTTTCTCTCTCCTGCAAATGTGCCTCTAACGCAAGGTTTATATAGCTTGCAACTATATCTAACTATAATTGCTTAACTCTATCTACTCTGATTGTAGCAACAAGCTATAACCATATACCAACCTTTAAGACTCCAAGTAACAAACACCTGCCAGGGTCAGATTTCCAAGTCCTGCTACACCAGAACCCAAACCACTACCACTCTTCATCCATAACATAAGTGGGTGACTTATGGTATTCAAGAAATCACCCCTACAAGTCGATAGCTCTGAAAATGTCACTTACAAATACCTTTTCCTTAAGAATGCTTTACATCTGTATTATAATAATAACCTTAATTGCTTTGACTCACAGCTTAAACAACAAAAAACACAAACCAATCCCAATAATACAAAGAATAATTCGATCTGACCCTCCCTCCGGACAAATGAACACAAGTTACAACACAAATGCATATCACTACAGACTAATACACATAAAACCTACCACACTCCCACAAACAGTCAACAAAATACAAAAAATCCGATCTCATTGTCATATATCCTAATAAACGCAAGATCCATGAAAAATAAACTCCCCATCTTCACTGACATGCTAAATGACCTAATTTATTTTATTTTATTTATTTATTTAACTGTATTTATATCCCGCTTTTCACCGGGTCAAAGCGGTGGGACACATAACAGGGGGGGGGGGGGAATCAATAGTAGGGGGGGCCATCACCGGGGGCTCAACATTGATGATTTTGGGATGAACATAGAGATGGACAGGACAGCACAATTACTGGTCTGAAGTTCTTGAAGGAACTAGGGGGAGGGGGTTCCCATTCAGAGATGTTCCTGGAATAGGACGGTTTTTAGCTGCTTTTTGAATGATGGGAGATCACTGTTGTTCCTGATGTGGTTTGGCAGAGAGTTCCAGAGGGATGGGGCATAGAGTTCAAAGGCTCTGTTGCAGGTCCGTTGTGTTGCCTTGGTTCTTTTGTGGGGGACAGCAATGGAGCTGTTGGAGGATTGTCTGGTTGTTCTGCTGTGGGTTGGGCGAGGCAGTAGGGTGTGGAGTGGGGTGCCTTGTGTTTGGTGGATGGTTTTGTGGGTGAGTAGAAGAGCTTTGTACTTGATTCTTGCTTCGATGGGGAGAATATGAAGGTCTCAGAATTGGGGTGATGTGGTCCCGTTTCTTTGCATTGTGAATTATTCTTGCCGTGGTGTTTAGGGCAGTTCGGCGGGGATTGGTTTGTGTGACAGGTAGGCCATGGTAGATGATGTTGCAATAGTCCAGATGAGGGAGTGTCAGAGCCTGCATTACTGTCCTGAAGTCCTGCGGTTCGAGGAGAGGTCGGAGACGTTGTACCGTTTTTGCCTTGTGGAATACAGTTCCAGTGGTCTTGTTGATTTGCTGCTTAAGGGTTAGGGCTTGGTCAATGATAATGCCGAGATATCTTATGTGTGGTTGTATTTGAATTTGCATGGTTCCCATGGTGAGGTGAGTGGGTGGTTTGAAGTCTGGGTCTTTTGTCACTATAAGAGCTTTGGTCTTCTTTATGTTAATGGATAAGTTGTTCTCTTGTAGCCAGTTGGATACGTCGGTGAAGCAGGCTGATAGCTGGTCGTTTGTTGGGTCTGTGGTTGTAATTGGGGCGTAGAGCATTATGTCGTCGGCATAAATGTGGAAGTTGACGTTGTGGGTGCATATGACTGAACAGAGTGGACGGAGGTAGATGTTGAAAAGCATGGCTGATAATGTGGATCCTTGAGGTACTCCTTGATTTTGCTGGAAGGGGGGTGAGGTTGAGGTTTTGGTGCGGATCAGTTGCTGTCGGTTGGTTAGATAGGACCTGAACCATCGGAGTACGGTATCTTTGATCCCAATTGTTTGTAGTCTGTGGATGAGGGTGTCATGTGAGATGGTGTCAAAGGCTGCCGATATATCCAGGAAAATCAGGATGTATCCGGAGTGTTTCTCTTGGGTTCCTATGACGAGGGTGTTCATCAGTGTGGTCATGAGGGTCTCGACTCCATGTAATGGTCGGAATCCATGTTGCTGCGGGTCCAGTATATTGTTGACGTCCAGGTGTTCTTGAAGCTGACGTTGGACTATCTTCTCGATTATCTTTGCGGTGAGTGGGAGACTCGCTACTGGTCTGTAGGAGGTGGGGTCTAGGGGATCTAGGTTGTGCTTTTTTAGGGTTGGTCGAATGATTGTGGTCTTGAGGGCGTCTGGCATGTGTCCTTGGGTAAGGATTCGTTTACGATGTGGGTTAATGGTGCACTCAGGTCTTCTTTGGTTTTCTTTATCCAGTCGGTAGGACAGGGGTCCAGCGGGGAGGTGGTGGTGTTCAAGCAGGAGATGGTGGAAGATATTTCTTTTTTTGAGGTTGTGTCGAATGTATTCCAGTCTCTGTTCAGGATGAGGCATGAATTTGTCTTGGTTGTTTCAGCATAGTGATGTGAGCTTTGCGGTTGCTGAAGCTGTTTGTATTGTCGGGCTAGAAGATCAGGGGGATATCTGGCAGCTGGTCGGAATTACTGGGTGCCCTTGTTAGTTTTTTGACAATTTGGTATACCTAAAGTATACCTAAAGTATACCTAAAACCCGACATCCTATGTGTCACTGAAACCTGGCTAGCTGACACTGATATTGTTTACCTAAACCAATTAAACAATAACGATTATGATATCTCACACACACACAGAAACCATAAAAAAGGAGGAGTACTCGTGATGACAAAAAAAGTTCTAAAAGCAAAGCCACAACCTTCTAACCTCCCCAAAAATATTGACACCCTTATCATGAAAATTGCTCACCTTAGAATTTGTCTAATATACAGACCACCTGATCTAAAATCAGAAAACATGGATGCTCTAATTGAATTCCGTAGCTCATCCACTGACCTAAACCCAATAATAATGCTAGGTGATTTTAACCTTCCATCCCTACCCTCCTTACATTCAGCCCTCTTCCTTGATTCAATTGCAGATATGGACTACCACCAAATCATAAATAAAAAAACCCACAAAAAAGGAGGAACTCTTGACCTTGTCTTTCTCACAGAAGTACTCCACAAACTTTTTAACTCGGCATCCCTGGAGTGCACACCAATCCCTTGGTCAGACCACCACCTTATTAAGTTTAGCCTCACTTACATTGAAACAAATAATAAAAACAGATCACTAAAGGCTCCAACCCCTAGATTTAAAAGATTCAACGAAGAGGAATTTCTTGATTTAACAATCCCCCTTCTTTCTCCAGCACCTTCTGACTCAGACAAAACTGTTGCAAACTGGCATAAAACAATCAATAACGCAACCACATATAAACAACTAGTCAAAAAGAACAACCGTCCTAGAAATGGTGATGCCCCCTGGTTTATCAATACCTTAAAACTAATGAAAAGAGAGCTAAGGAAAAGAGAATTAAAGTGGCGCAGAACCAAATCTATTTCAAGCTACGAGAACTATCATAGCCAACTTAGAAAGTATAAAGAGGCAACAGATAATGCAAAGAAAAATTACCATGCAGTCATTCTAACTAAATCAATAAATAGACCAAGAGAATTATTTACCATTGTTCAAAACCTAACCAATAACACACACAACTCTAGCAACGACATTACGGATATATCTGCTCAGACCTTAGCTAATCACTATATAAATAAATCAAAACATAATACATTTTCACTAAAACCACTCATTAATTCTTACCATCATCAAACAGACGATTGGTCTGACTTCCACCCTATAACTAAAGACATACTCAAGAATATTATCTCAAATCTAAATACCACAACTTCTTACCTAGACCCTTGTCCAGTGACCTGGATAAAGAATACTCTCCCTATCTTATCCCCTTTCATTCTTCCTATAATCAATCTCTCATTACTCCAAGGGTACCTACCACCCACACTAAAACACGCACAAATTCGCCCAATACTTAAAAACGGCACCCTGGACAAAACTTCACCGAACTCCTACAGACCTATTTCAAGTATACCTTTCATGGCTAAACTAATTGAAAAGGCTATTCAAATTCAAACCCAGGAATACATGGATACCTCAGCTCCCCTCGATGACCAACAATACGGTTTTCGCCCCTGTCATGGAGTAGAAACGCTCTTAACAGTACTTCTCGACACCCTTGTAAGAGGAATTGATAACTCTAAACAAGCTTTCATCCTTCTCTTCCTTGACATTTCAGCAGCATTCGATAGTGTACACCATACTATAATGCTTAATAGACTCAAACAAATAGGAGTTAGTTCAACAGTACATAAATGGTTCACATCATATCTAAGCAACAGAACATAAACAGTAAGAATCGGCACTCAAACTTCTAACACATATAACCAGGTTCTTGGCCTCCCTCAAGGCTCTGCCCTTTCAGCCCTCCTCTTCAATATTTATATACAACCTGTCTGCAACAAATTTAACAAATTCAAAGTCTACTATCATATATACGAAAACGATATAATGATGTACATTCCATTCACAATCCCTAACTTACCAATGCAACTATTAACCAAATGCTTCAATGAAATAACAACATGGCTAAAAGATCACAATCTCCACATCAACCACTCTAAAACAGACATATTAATTGTAACGAAAAACCAATCATACATTCCCCCATCTCACATCACACTTCAAAATCATGATATCAATATAAAAAATGAAGTGAAATATCTAGGTGTGATCCTCGATTCACACCTCAGTATGATCACTCATATCAGAAACACAACAAAACAAATCTACTTCAAGCTTAAAATTCTAAAACAATTACGTCCACTTGTACATACACATGACTTTATGGGGCTTGTTTACAAAGCCGCGGTAGCGGTTTCCGATCGTTATCGGAGCCGCAGTCCCATTAATTTCAATGGGGCCGCGGCTCCGATAACAATCGGAAACCGCTACCGCGGCTTTGTAAACAAGCCCCTATGAGTATAATACAGGCAATCATTACATCTCACTTTGATTTTGCCAATCTAATTCTTCTAGGCGCAACAAAACAAAACCTTAAAAGACTTCAACTTGCTCAAAACGCAGCAGCCAGAACTATAATGAAGGTGCACCCATTTGAACACATAACACCTATATTAGCTAATTTACACTGGCTACCAATACAATGCAGGATAAACTATAAAACTCTAATAACCACCTTCAAGGCATTAAATAATATGGCCCCACCTACACTAAGCAAACTCATCACTAAAGACTCAACTAAATGTGCTCACCGGAGAGGCCATACAAATAAAATAAGGATACCAAAAGATTTCACAAAGGCCAAAAAGATAACCAACAAAAAAGCATTCTCTCATGCAGCACCTATCCTCTGGAACTCCCTCCCTGAAGAAATAAGAACATTAATTGAAATAAAAGAACTTAGGAAAAAATTAAAAACCCATCTGTTTAGCTCACACTATGGACCAATTGCAAACTCCTTATCCCAGATAGAAAATGGATAACAGATGACTAGATGGTTACAAGATAAGATTGATATCAGATCAAGATAGACTCAAAATAACAATTAAACTTACCTCAATGCTCTTATTCTAAGATTAATACTTATCAATTGTTCAATTCGACATCAATGCAATTTACTCTGCACAGTCACAAATATTTCTTATTTTACATACCCCTAACTCCCTAGTATTTAGTTCCTGACCCAATTTAGATTAAGTATCTATGTTTATTAATGGGTCATACCTTGTATATAGTACTCTAATGTTTGCATGTAAAATACAAACCATTGCACATAGTTCACCGATGCATTGTAAATAGTTAAATAACGTTATTAATGTTTTTATGTATAAAACAGACTATTGTACAAAGTTCACTGATGTTTTATGTAAAAAACAGATCTGTTACACTGTTTCTTAACTTGTTATTTGTAAACCGCACCTGATCTTTTGGAAGGTTGCGGTATATAAGCGATTGTTAAATAAATAAATAAAAGGTTTTCACTGGCATTAATTTTCAGACCTTCATTTCACAGCGTTAGGGTGCCTGGAGCCTCTCCCCGCCCATTCTCTGCCCATTGACCTCTTCTCTCCGCCCTCTGGGAAGACTTACTCCACCCTCTGTGTGCCTTAACGCCGCCAGAGACGTTATCGTGCGAAACGTAACGTTATTGCGCAATAATATTATCACGCGATAACGTTACATATCATGTGATAATTTTGCCGCTGCGACATTCGCGCTGTTTAGTAAACATACCCCTAAGTGGTATATCCTCCAACACCCACCAATGAATATCTGTGATCAAATTATGACATTGCAACCAGTGAACCACTAGCAGAGCAGTATCTACCTGATTATTAATCTAGCTCCTATGATCAATTCATTGCAGATGGATTTTCCTTGTAGTACACCTTAAATAAATTTAAGAGCATGGACAAACAATCATGTAGACCACCCCCATTGTCTCGCACGTAGAATGTTGCTCCAATGTATACATTCTACCATTTGGATAAGTCCGTCAAGATCCAATTAATGCTGAATCACACCATTTCATACAAGGATAGTGTCCAGAGGGCTGAGTAGTATCTCTTGTCGATGCAACTTGATGATTAGCCAATAGTTCCCCCAGATTTTTTCCTCTTGTAAAGGCCACCCTCAACGAGATGATCAAGCACAACATAGTCCAGTACTTTTGAATAATCCTCACAACCCGATGAACACCCACAGTATATGGTAATACACAAGTCAATACCTCATCTGCTACTGATGAACAATACTGAAGTAGCAAAGGAAGTTGAGCATATCGTGCTCTCAAAAAAGCCCTTTTTACATATGAGTGAGGGTATCCCTGAGCCGTAAAGTGAGAATCTAGCATTTTAGCCTCCTTTAGGAAAGCTGTATCCGAGGAACTTATACTTCGTGCTCTTAGATATTGGCTAATTGGCAGATTCTTTCGCACAATGGATTAAGTGTGCATTCCGATCAACATTCTTCCAGTAAATAGTGGCCAATTTATGAGGTCAGCAGTGATACATTTATCTGGGATAATTTTAACGGGTGATCAACTTAGGGGTATGTTTACTAAACTGCGGTAACATAGCAGTGGCTATGTTAACGTGTGTTAGGAATGTTAATGTGCGTTAGCATTATGTTAACGCGCTTTAATGTTATCTAATGCGCGTTAACATCACCTAACGTGAATTAACATCACTGGCTGCGGTAAGTCCCCGCAGAGGGTGGAGAGAGGGCGGAGAGAAGGGGTCAATGGGCGGAGAGTAGGTGGGGAGAGGCTCCTGCTACACTAACATGGGGAACTGAAGGGCTGAATATTACCGGGACTGAAAACCTGTCGTTAGATCACATATGTAGGAGGGTGAAACCATTGCAGCGTCAGCAATGTACAACATAGGCAGGGAGCCCAAGTAAAGTGATGGTAGTGCTCCATTTGCAGCAACAGCACAGTGCCAAAGTATGAAAGGCCACTATGGCGAAGGTGCAAATGGGGCATAGGAGGCTGCAGGTGGGACATGCAGTGGGGGCAGCTGGGGCACAGGGCGGACTATGCTATCGCCTAGGTGGCACATAGGAACATAGAAACCAGATGTCAGCAAGACAGCAGCTGACCAAGGCCAAACATGCCCAGCAGTCCATGGTCCACAGTGTCACATCCAGGGGACATAACCCAGCAAGTACCCCAGAGGGCACACAGGTACCACTATGCCTGTAATAGGTCAATCAGTGCACATTTTGGGACCTCTCTAGCAAGGGTCCACAGACCATCCCCAGGATGCGTCCCAAACAACTCGTAAACCCAGCTAAATGAACGCCCTATACTGCAGCCCCCAGTAAGGCATAGCAGGGTGTGACCACATGCTGTCTGAAACATATATACACCCAGTAGTCCAAACTGGGCACACAGTACCTGAGTTGCATGCCCTAGCCTGTCCACAGTCTGCTGCCATAACACAGTCTACCTACATCTACCTGGTCCACCCTATCCAATATGTGCTAGAGCACCAACCTGACATCCCCCAGCCATCTCTCCCCCATGTAGAAGGGACATAACAATGGTAGGCAGTGATGGGGGGGATGTGTGGATGTCCATGTATGCCTCCCCACCCCAGACCCCGCACCCTAGGCACCCGCCTACCTGCACAGTGGATGGCCTGGGACTGCACACTACCAGCACCGACAGCATATGGTCATGTCAGCATGGCGGGGGGGGGGGGTGTTTGTGCTGTAGGGGCAGTGGCACCTGCCTGCAGTGGACCTAGGCCATTCCCTTTACCAGTACGTGGTATGCAGTGCAACAGAAAATGTCTAGCTGAGGAAAAGTAAAGGCAGACCCAGGGATTGCTGTGCTTCTGTGGCAACAGTGTGGTGCAGTATACACAGCCAGTGTAATAAGGCACCTTATCATAAGGTGCTTTGTAAGGCGCCTTATTATAAGGTGCCTTGTAAGGTGCCTTATAAGGTGCCTTATAAGGCATCGTATTATAAGGTGCCTTGTAAGGTGGCTTATAAGCTGCCTTATACGGCGCCTTATTATAAGGCGCCTTGTAAGGTGCCTTATAAGGTGCCTTGTAATGCGGGTTAGCCTAAGGCGCCTTGTAACATGGGTTACCTGACATGGCTTGCCATAACGATGCACTGCCCATTTCTTTATATGGGCATCTGAACCATTACTGGGGAACCTAACGTGGGTAACATTACCGGGGTTTAATAAACATACCTTTTAAAGTTTTAGGGGTATGTTTACTAAGGGGCGGTAATGTAGTATTGATAACATTACCACGTGATAACGTTACCCGATGTAACATTACCACGCGATAATGTTACCTGATGTAATGTTACCACACGATAATGTTACCTGATGTAACGTTAATGCGCGGTATCTGTCCCTTAGGGTGGAGAGAAGTCGGAGAGAAGAGATCAATGGGCGCGGAGTGGGCATGCAGAGGCCCCTGCTACACTAACGCTGGAACATTACCGCGAGTGAAAATCTGTTGGTAAATGCACATTTGCAGGAGAGAGAGACCATTTAAGTGTCAGCAATGTACAGCATGGACAGGGAGCCCAAGTAAAGTGATAGTAGTGCTCCATTTGCAGCAACAGCATAGTGCCCAAGTACAAAAGGGAACTACGGTGATGGTGCAAATGGGGACAATTGGGCTGCAGATGGGACATGCAGTAGGGGCAGGTGGGGCACAGGGCAGACTAGGCAGTCGCCTAGGTGGCACATAGGAACACAGAAACTGGAAAACAGCAAGACAGCGGCTGACCAAGGTCAAATATGGCCAGTAGTCTGTGTTCCACAGTGTCCCACCCAGGGGACACGTACCCTGCAGGTACACCAAGGGGTATGTTTACTAAACTGCGGTAACGTTACATAACGCGCGTTATGTAACATTAACGATCGTTCCTGATCGTGTCCCCAGTCTAGTCCCGAAACCTCTGGGTTGCCCATCTCATCCTGCAGCTTGGAGACTGAGAAACTCCTCCTTTTATGACCTCATCAGTATATCACCCCGGTGTCTGGTCCCTGCCACCAGTTACCTCAGTCTCCAAGCAGCCTGATAGATGGGAGCCCGGGGGTCCGGGCTCACTAGAGAAACAACTAAACCTTTTTTTCGTGAAATTTCCTTTCTTTGTTTATCTTTTGGGGGGCTAATTAGTCTATTGGTTATCGATTGTCTGTGACTTTAAAAGAATTATAGCAGACCAGCTCCTTTGTCTCTGCATTTTTTTTTCTGCTCCCCCCCCCCCCCAACTCCTCCGAGTCCTTTTAGTTTAATTTTGAGGCTCACGGGGGAACCACTGACTCAGAAGTCCTGCCTGATCAGCAGCGGTGCGGGTGAGAAACCAAGGAGATTTAGCGCTGTCAGCGGGCAGCGGAGCTTGCCGGCGCCGTGCAGAGGGTTTTTCCTGTCAGCGCGCCTGGCGGCTCTCCCCCCTCCCCCTCCCCCCTCGGCACACAGTTTCCTTCAGAGGTGAGGGAGAGGAACAGCGGTCAGCATCGGGGCAGTCTGAGTCCTCCGAGGCTGGCGGGCAACACGAGGTTAGTAACCGAAAGCTTCTCTCCCTTTCCCTTCTCGCTGTTCAGCCACGTGGGGGCAGCAGTCAATCTTGCGGGAGGCCTTTCGTTCACAGCGTGTTTTGGCGCGCCTTTGCTCTAGCGGTTTTACTGCATGGTCACAGCGTGCCTCAGGCTTTAGGCCTAGGAGGGAATTGTGCTGAACCCCGATCCCGTGGTTTGAACGGTGGTTGAGGGGTTGAAAAACTAAACTAAATTAAAATAAAATAAAATAAATAAAAGCAACGGACAAACATCTTTCCGGCCCCAGGACAGGCTGCCTGTTAGTGAGGGGCAATGCCTTCCAAGTCCGTTTGTGTGGTCTGTGGGGCTCGTAGGGTTTCCAGCACAGGGGTTTGTAAGTCCTGTGTAGGGGGCTCTACGGACCTCGCTCTACCCATTGATACACAGGGTGGGGGCCCGGGGGCCTCGCCGGAAGGCTCGGGCCCCCCTGAATCCGAAGTGCTTCCAGAGGAGCCAGTTGCAGGGCCTTCCTCTGAACAGGGCAGGTATGTCCCTCAGTTGAGTTTACCTAGGGAGTTTGAGTCCATTTTTTCTCAACAGTTTTGTGGAGTTACTACAGCAAGCAGGCTTGGGTAAGACTCTGCTGCCAAAGGTTTCAAGGCGTCCCGAGGTATCGAAAAAACATCCGGCTCCTGAGTCTTTAGCGGATTCACATGTTCCCAGCAAGAGATCTTGTGCAGAGGGAGGACTAGAGGATCCTTTTGAGTTGGGGGAGACTCCTCTGTCGGATGAGAAGAGCCACGATTTGGCTTTAGATGAAGAGCGGGAGGAAGGTGAGATTTCGGAAGGAGAGGATCAGGCTAGGGTAGTGAGAGTTTTCAGAAGAGAATAACTTCCTGCGCTCATTGTAGAGTCCCTTAAGGCACTTAATATGCCGGTCCCGGGTTCAGCGGCAGATGAAACACTAGAGGATCCCTTGTTGCAGGTGTTCCGGAAAACTCAAAGGGCCTTCCCGGTTCACAGGGTGTTTCAGGAAATGATTCAGGAAGAATGGAACATACCGGAGGCATCTCTGAAGGGATCCAGAGTTATGGGTCGTTTGTATCCATTGTTAGATCAGGATAAAGAAGTTTTTAAGTCGCCTAAGGTGGATGCGGCCATTTCGGCGGTCACCAAGAAGACTACAATCCCGGTGGAAGGCAGTGCGGCTCTCAAGGATGGTCAGGATAGGAAGATGGATGTCTTACTGAGACAAGTGTTCGATATCAATGCCTTAACTCTGCAGGCAGCTATTTGCGGTGCGTGGGTAGCTAGGGCCTGTCTACGATGGACCCAACAGCTGCCCGAGGAAAAGGAGGATTCCAGAACGGGGCAAGCTGCCAGGTTGGAGTCCGGGGCGGCCTACCTGGCGGATCTCCAGTATGACCTTATGAGGGGTCTGTCGAAGAGCATGGCGTCGGCAGTGGCGGCACGGCGGTACCTATGGCTGTGCAACTGGGCGGCAGATAGTTCGTCGAAGTCTAGATTGAGTAAGTTGCCTTTTAAGGGGCGACTCCTGTTCAGAGAAGACCTGGAAAAGCTGGTGAAGGACCTGGGGGAATTGAAAGGGGGTAGATTGCCGGAGGATAAACCCAAACCGCCACGGGGGGCCCCGGGCGCCAGGGGTCAACCTCGAGATTTCCATCGTTTTCGCTCACAAAAGTTTTTTTCCGGTCAAAGGGGCAGATTACCCAATAGAAACCAAGGGTTTCGAGGTTTCCGAGGAGCCAGAAGGGGCTTCGGACCCTCGCCCTCTTCTACGTTTTGCAACAAGAAGACACAATGAGATAAGGGGGACCCAGTCATCCCTTCCTCCCGTGGGGGGTCATTTGCAGGAGTTTTATTCTGCCTGGGTCCAAATAACATCAGATCAGTGAGTGCTAGAAGTCATCCGAGAAGGCTACGCCTTGGAATTTTTGCGACCCGTGCGAGACGCCTTTGTTCGGTCCCCCGCAAGGTCGGGGGCAAAGCTTACGGCTCTGCGGGAGACCGTGCAATGGTTGCTAGACCTCAGAGCTATAACCCCCGTCCCTCTAGACCAGTACGGTTCCGGTCGATACTCCATTTACTTCATCGTCCCAAAGAAGGGCGGGGGGGGGGGGGTTTCGACCGATTCTGGACCTCAAAGGGGTCAATCGGTGTCTCAAAGTGTCGCATTTTCATATGGAAACCCTGCGGTCCATCATAGTGGCGGTTCAGCAGGGAGAGTACCTTATGTCTCTGGACCTTTCGGAGGCATATCTGCATATCCCAATAAGACCAGAACATCGCAAATTCCTCAGGTTCGCGGTTCCTTTCGGGCATTATCAATTTCAAGCGTTGCCATTTGGTCTGGTCACAGCCCCAAGAGTTTTCACCAAAGTAATGATAGTAGTAGCGGCAGCTCTGCGCAAGGAGGGAATACTGGTGCATCCTTATCTAGACGATTGGCTCATTCGAGCAAAATCGTGAGCCGAAAGCGAGAGAGTCACGGCCAGAGTGATTTCGTTCTTGGAAGGGCTCGGGTGGGTGGTCAATGTGGCGAAGAGTCACCTGCAACCCTCTCAGAACCTGGAGTACCTTGGCGCCCGCTTCGACACTCGGATCGGGAAAGTCTTCCTAACGACTCAGCGGGCACATGTGCTACGCCGATTGGTGGAGCGATTTCTGAAACTCAAGGCTCCCTCGGCCTGGCGTTACTTGCAGTTGTTGGGCACCATGGCGGCAATGATAGAGACAGTACCTTGGGCCAGAGCTCACATGAGGCCCCTTCAGAGAGCTCTGCTTTGTCAGTGGTCCCATCAGCAAGATTCACTATCTCGGAAGTTGATATGTCAAGAGGAGACTCGGCAAGCCCTGCTCTGGTGGTTGATCCCCGATTCTTTGGAGCGGGGGAAGGCCTTAGAGTCACCAGTCTGGGTAGCGGTGATGACGGACGCCAGCCTAACGGGCTGGGGAGCGCATTGTCAGGGCAGGTTTGCGCAGGGGCATTGGGGTCCTCAGGAGAAGACTTGGGCCATCAACTGGCTGGAATTACGGGCGGTGTATCGGGCACTGCAGGAATTTCAGACTCTATTGGAGGGAGCGGCAGTCCGAGTATTGTCCGACAATGCGACAGCAGTGGCTTACGTCAACAAGCAAGGGGGCACCAGCAGCGTAGCCCTGGAAGCCGAGGCCGAACTCCTCTGCGCCTGGGCAGAGGTGAATCTCGTCGACCTGTCAGCGGCTCATGTAGCGGGAGTGGACAATGTCGAGGCCGATTTCCTCAGCCGGGTTCATGTAGATCCGGGGGAATGGGTTCTGCACACCAAGGTTTTCGAAATGATTGTTCGCAAATGGGGACCGCCGGTCATGGATCTCATGGCGACCTTCGCTTCTGCAAAAACCAGTCGCTTCTTCAGCAGGTGCCGGGAAAGGATGTCCGAAGGCATAGATGCTCTGATGCAGGTCTGGCCAGGGGGACAGCTTCTGTACGTGTTTCCTCCGTGGGTTCTGATAGGAAGAGTTCTTCAAAGAATTTAAAAGTACAAGGGACATGTAATCCTGATAGCGCTGGACTGGCCACGTCACCCCTGGTACGCGGACCTGGTGAGATTGCTGGTAGATCGCCCTTGGCGTCTGCCCTGTCGGCTAGATCTGTTGACGCAGGGTCCTCTATTCATGCCACACGTGGATCGGTTCTCTCTTACGGCTTGGCTCTTGAGAAAGCTCGGTTGAATGCCCGGGGGTACTCGAAGGCGGTTGTCGATACCCTGCTGAAGGCCAGGAAATGTTCGACGTCGCTTGCATATGTGCGCGTCTGGAGAGTTTTTGAGGCGTGGTGTGAGGAATGGAGCATGGACAGCATGGACAGGGAGCCCAAGTAAAGTGATAGTAGTGCTCCATTTGCAGCAACAGCATAGTGCCCAAGTACAAAAGGGAACTACGGTTTCACTCCTTCCTCTCCTCTCGTTCCTGTACTGTTGTCTCCTCCTCTATTCCCTCACTCCCCTCTGATTCTTTCCCGCTTTCCTGTGGTGTCCCCCAGGGATCTGTTTTGGCACCCCTTCTTTTTAACTTATTTCTCACACCCTTAGCACTCCTGGTTCAGCAGTTTGGGATCTCTGCATACTATTACGCTGATGACCTCCTCCTCCTGTTTCACACCTCTCCCCTCCATCCTGATCTCACCCCACTCAACTCCTGTCTCTCCGCTGTTGCAAACTGGCTTACTACAAATTGCCTTCACCTTAATCTGACAAAGACCCTCGCAATCTGGTTCACCCATGGCAGTCCTCCCCCCTCAATTGCTCCTTCCTTCTCGACTTCTTCAGTCCCACTAGTCACTGACTTTCGCTACCTTGGTGTAATCTTTGATTCTGACCTTTCCTTCCGTAATCACATTTCCCATCTCACAAAAACCTCTTTCTTTTTCCTCCGCCAAATACGTTCTATCCATCCATTTCTCACCCCTGAGGCCCTCACCACTCTCCTTCTTTCTTTGGTGATATCACGCCTCAATTTTTGTAACTCCCTCTTTGCTGGACTCCCCCTTTCACAACTTCATCGGCTTCAACGCATCCAGAATACTGCTGCACGTCTTATTTTCCATTCCTCCCCCCGCGATCATGTTACTCCACTTCTCTCTCACTTACACTAGCTGCCTCTACAATTCCGCATTCATTACAAAATCCTTACACTGGTTCACCAGGTTTTATATACCCATACCCCCCAATACCTAGCAGATTTACTCCATTTTCACATCCCCACCCGCTCCCTCCGCTCCGTCCACATAAATCGCCTTCACCTCCCCTCTCCATCCCTCGCTCACTTACAGTCCACACGTTCTTCTGCCTTTTTTTTTATTGGTCCAGCCTACTGGAATTCACTACCCCTTTCCCTCAGGCTAGAACAACATTATCCCACATTCAAAAAAGACTTAAAAACGCACTTTTTTTCTGTTGCTTTTGACCTCCCCCTGCCTCTTACGTAACAAGCCTCTCTCCCTCCCTGCCCTCCCTTTCCTTCCTCACCTGTAGTCTTGTCTATTTAAATGTCTTGGGTGCTTTCCTGTCTTATATTGTAACTTCCTTTCTTTTTCTTTTTCTCCGACCTATTGGTCCCTCTGTATAAGGTTCTGCTTTGCTGTACACCGCTATGTTCTAAATGTAATAGCGGTATATCAAGTGCAATAAAACATAAACATAAAACATAAACATAAACATGGTGCAAATGGGGACAATTGGGCTGCAGGTGGGACATGCAGTAGGGGCAGGTGGGGCACAGGGCAGACTAGGCAGTCACCTAGGTGGCACATAGGAACACAGAAACTGGAAAACAGCAAGACAGCGGCTGACCAAGGTCAAATATGGCCAGTAGTCTGTGTTCCACAGTGTCCCACCCAGGGGACACATACCCTCAGGTACACCAAGGGGTATGTTTACTAAACTGCGGTAACGTTACATAACGCGTGTTATGTAACATTAACGATCGTTAAGTAACGTTAACGCGTGTTATGAGACGTTAACGATCGTTAACGTCTCATAACGCACGTTATCATTACTTAACGATTGTGGAAGTTCTGCGGCGTGGTAAAACACCACAGAAGGTGGAGAGAGGGTGGAGAGAAGGGGTCAATGGGCGGAGTGTGGGCGGGGAGAGGCTCCATTCACACTAACGCACTGATCTGAAGAGCTGAATCCTAACGCGATTGAAAACCTGCCGTTAGATGCACATTTGCAGGGGAGAGAAACATTAACGTGTCAGCAATGTATAGCATAGGCAGGGAAACCTACAAAAAGTGATAACTGTGATACATGTGCACAGAACAAAAGGGCACATAAACATTGAAAATGACCTCAACAAACTGGAAAAAAAACCTAACCAAGTTGGCCAATCGTGATAATATTGGGAAACAGCAAAAAACACTACCGAGAAAGTTCCCAAAAAAAGATATTAAGCGTGGAAGGGTCTATGCTCTGTCCCCAGACAAGATGAATCATCCCACAGTGAAATAGCGCCGATCAGGGCTTTCCCTTGTTATTGGACAGGTGTCCTATGGCATGCACATGTCCCGCAACAGCAGGGTGGGCATGTCGGAATGGGCAACTGGACAGATGCCGGAAAAGGGGATACAGAGGGCCGCAGGTGGCACATGCTGTGGTGCAGCTGGGCCACAGTGCGGACTAGGGTGATGCCTAGGTGGCCCATACGAATGCTGAAACAGCAGAGCAGCCAGACAGCAACTGCTGAAGGTTCAACATGGGCAGGACTGTGTTTCCCATAGTGTCACAGGGGATAGTACCCAGCAGCTACCCCCTAGGGCACGGAACATTGGCAGGCGGTGCTGTGGGGAAGCGTGGACACCTATGCAGGCACCCCTACCCCAGAACCCACACCATAGGCAGCCACCTACCCGCACACTGGATGGCCTGAAACTGCGCTCCACCAGCACCACCAGCAGAAGGGCATATCAGCAAGGTGGCAGAAGGATACTGGTGGTGGAGGGGCAGTGGAAGCTGCCCATAGCAGACCGTGGCCTAGCCCTGTGTAGGTGGGTGCCATGCACTGCAACAGACAGGCCCTGTCTGACGAACAGTCATGGTATCACCAGGGAATGCACTGACTCTGTGACAACATGGTGGTGCAGTGCACACAACCAATCTGTTCAGAAACAGATGGTCACAGGTTCAAGTCCCAGCTGTGGTTCCTGCCAACCCAGTTCCCATATTTTACCCACTACTAAAACGTGCTAATCCAGACAGAACCTTTATTGCATATGACGTAAACATGCCCAAAACACCTACATTTTACCCTACAGAGCACAGACACCATAAACATGCGCAGTACCTAGAGCAGAGTCTCCCAAATGCAGTCCTGGAGGGCCAAACACCATCCAGGTTCCATGCTGCCTCTAATAAAGATGCCTGTGCTGCATTTCTATGCGCCGCCCCCATGGTATGCAGATGTATCTCATGCATATTCAAGAGGGACAGCATGAAAACCTGAACAGTGTTTGGCCCACCAGGACTGGAGTTGGGAACCTCTGCCCTAAAGCAGCGGCCAACAGGGGCAGACACACCCGTACCCACAGGCTCCATTATCCAATGCTTCCTGAAGCGGCAGGATGTTGGGCCCTGCGTGCATCTCCCAGTACTAGCACTTGCATACCTTGGCAATGCCACCCTAAACCTGGGAATACAGTAAACATCTATCAAACGGTTGCTATGATTACTGGCAAATAGCAATCCCAAAGTTAAGCACAATTTGCTGATTGAGCTGCATCATAGCAACCTATCTGATGTCTGTGGAGTGTGCTACAGGTTTTGTGTCTGACAGTGTTTACCACCCTGGGGAGTGACCCCAACAGTATTGCGTACCATAGCCATGCCTGCACTGTGCCCAGGACTGGTGCGGTGGCCATGGCTGCCAAACACCTCTATAGTTGCACAATGCTGGCATAGGTGTGGGGAGTGTGTGTCTGTCTATCCAGTGTGTGGTGGCTGCAAACACCCTCCACAGCCCACGCTGCTTGCACTGTTGCCAGTATTGGCCTGCCAATGTGCATAATGAGGAGCAAGGTACTGTGGGAATAACATAAGAACATAAGAACATAAGATATGCCATACTGGGTCAGACCAAGGTCCATCAAGCCCAGTATTCTGTTTCCAACAGTGGCCAATCTAGGTCATATGTACCTAGCAGTTTCCCCAAGGGACACAGGTTCCACAATGCTTGTATTGGTTCAAGCATTGATATCCTGGGTCCCTTCTTAATAATGGTTTATGGACCTTTCCTCCAGGAACTTGTCCCAACCTTTTTTAAACCCAGGATAGGATAGATAGCCAGGATAGGATGGCCTGGCTTGGATCCATCTGTACATAGCATAGGGCAATGGCTCGGAGACTGTAGTGGCCGGCCACCACCTGCACAGACAGGGTGGCCACAGCATGTCCTGCTGGGAGGTCACTCTCACCCTGACTGAGCAGTGACCACGGCATGGCTAGGTTCCCTCATAATGCTATATAGTATTTCTCTCATGTGATATTTATGGATCCCTTTTGGGGCCCAATCACTGACTTATCTGTTTTGTGTGTATGCTGATATCCCAGTTCTGGGTACACGCATCTCCTCCAGGACCATGCACTATGGACTAGCTAGCAGACTGTCTGCAGCTAGTATGTGTCTTGCTGGAACACCTTGCAGGGTGCAGCGGCTGGAGGCTTGCTGCTGGAGAATGTCAGATGGTGGTGGGGGGCAGCTGAGCATTTCCAGGCAGACTGTCTGTCTGCTATTGCTTTATGGAGGTGTACAGCTCTGCAATTCCTGCCCTGTGGGGTGTCTGTTCCCCAGCAGGACTGGGGTTGATGGTCCCTTCTACTGCTGCCAATGCAGGCAGGTAGAATATGGATCTATTGGTGGGTGATCCTGTTTCCCACCCTAAGCCCCAGAGGGTGGGTTGTGTGGTGGTTCATAATCTACCTATGGGTTCAAACACCCCTCCCCTCCATCACCTACATCTACATCATGCAACCATGGCACCAACACAGGATATGCACTATTCTGGGTGCATCATAGCCCATAAGGGCTAGACATGACTGAGAAATACAGAAGGACACAGATGTATCTTAGGTGTGTCTGCAGGAACTATCTATCACACACTGATGGGGACCTGCAGCATGGCGTATTTCAGCCATGAAAGGTGCTGCGGACCTGGTGCTGGGTGCCCCACCTCACCCTCAGGGTGAGCACAGTACCCACACAATGTGATGGTCTGTGGCTTCTCTATGCCAGTACCACACACTGTCAGTTCCCCCTACCAGGCCGAGGTGCTGTGGGGTTGCATACCCCATCTTGTGCCCATCTGTCGATTGCTGATTTGCATGTGCAGTACATCATGGGTACGGGTGGGTTATCCCTATCCTGGTAACCACAGCAGACAGTTTGTGTGGTGACGTGCAGTCCTTCTGCAGCCAGCCAGGGGTTTGTTAGCAGCTGTAGCCCACTGGTTACTTCACTGCCTGTGAAGCCAAAAGTCATGGGTTCAAACCCATGGTGGGGTTATTTGATAGGGCTGTCTGAAGCATTGTCTAATTTTAATGTACATTAGTGCTGCCAGCAAAAACACCCTCAGAGTACTGTAACCTTAAGGTGCCTCATAAGGCGCCTTATAAGGTGGTGCCTTATAAGGTGTCCTATAGGGGACATTATAGGGTGCCTTGGCAGACAGCTTTGATTGAAGGATAAGGCGGTATACAAAACTGTCTAAATAAATAAAAATAAATAAAATAAATAAACAGTGCACTTTATAATGTGCCCTATGGAGTGCCTTATGCGGCACCATAGGTTACGCCACCATGAGGGTGTGTTTGCTGGCAGCACTAATTAAAATAAAAGTAAAATGCCTCAACAATCACTACTTAAACATAATAGAGGATGCCTCAGCCAGCTTTATGCACTAGGCACACTGGGGAATCAAACCCGTGACCCCTGTACCATCAGTCAGTGTATTAACCATTGTGCTACAGCTCTGTTTCTGTATTTGCATGTCTGCGCGTCTTCTTAAGATTAACGCGCGGTAACGTGCCACGGCTCCATCATGTAACGCTCGTTAATTTATGGTGCCTTGTAACGCACGTTATTGGTAACGATGTACTGCCCATGTCCTTATTTGGGTATTTCTGCCTCTACCGCGGATCCTAACACGAATGGCATTACCGCAGTTTAGTAAACATACCCCCAAACGTCACATAGGAACCACAATGCCTGTAATGGGGCAAGCAGTGCACATCTGGGGACCACTCTAACAAGGGTCTATATACCTTCCCCAGGATATGTCCCAAACTGTTCATAAACCCAGCTAAATGAACACCCTTTACAACGGCCCCTGGTAAGGCAGTGCAGGGTGTGACCACACATTGTCTGAAGCATGTATACACCCAGTAGTCCAAATTGGATACACTGTACCTGCATTGCATGCCCTAGCCTGTCCACAGTCTGCTGGAATAACACTATCTACCAGGTCCACCCTAGCCAATAGTTGCCCCAGCCATCTCTCCCCCATGTGGAAGGGACATAACAGTGGCAGGCGGTAATGGGGGGGGATGTGTGGATGTTCATGGATGCCTTCGCACCCCAGACCCTGAACCCTAGGCACGCGCCTACCTGCACATTGGATGGCCTGGGACTGCACACTACCAGCACCGACAGTATATGGGCATGTCAGCATGGCGGGGGGGGGGGGGTGTTGGTGGCGGAGGAGGCAGTGGCACACACCTGCAGCGGACCAAGTCCATGACCTATTCCAGTGTATGGTGTGTAGTGCAACAAACAAGGTCTGTCTGATGAACAGCAAAGGTAGCCCTAGGGACTGCTCTGCTTCTGTGGCAACAGTGTGGTGCAGTACACATAGCCAGCATGTCTTGGAGCAGAGGCTCACAGGTGCAGGTCCCAGCTGTGGATCCTGCAGAGCATGTCCCTACATTTTACCTTACATTGCAGATACAACATCAACATGTGCAATCCCCAAAGCTTCGGCCAACAGGAGTACAAACACCCCCACACACAGGCTCCACTATCAAAAGCTTCATGGAGAGTCAGGCTGTTGGCACCGGCACGGAGCAGCAGTTATCATCAGAGCACCACTACTAGCTCCTGCATACCTTAGCAATGCCTGCACTGTGATCAGGACCAGTGTGGCAGGCAGGGTTGCCAACCACCCCTATCTTTGCACAATGCTGCAATAGGAGTGTGTGTGTTTATGTCTATCCACTGTTTTGTGGCTTCCTACTCCTCACTGGGCCCACAATACGTACACTGTTGCCAGTGTTAGCCTGCAAATGTGCATACTGAGGAGCAAGGTATTGTGGATATGGCCCAGACAGGGCGGATTGGGCAGGATGCATCTTCATCGGGGGTAGGGCAATGGCTGGGACATCGTAGTGTCCCACCACCACCTGCATGGACCTTGCTATCCTCTCTTTTAGCGCATTTCCAATAATTTACTCACCACAGAGGTTAAACTAACCAGCCTTTATTGCTCAAGCTCATCCTTACTTCCGCCTGTGTGTAAAGGGACCACATGTGCCTTTCTCCAATCCTCTGAAACCACTCTCAACTCTAAAGAAGCATTGAAAAGATCAGTTAGAGGAGCCACTAGAACATCCTCATCTTCCTTTAATTTTCTTTGATATATCCCACCCGGTCCCATGACTTTGTCTACTTTTAGTTTAGCTAGCTCCTCATGAACACAGTCTTCTGAAAACCGTTCAAGAACCCTTCACTTCTGTTCCTATTTGTGGGTGTTTTCTGAGGTCCTTTCCTGGCCCTTCATCTGTGAGCACAGTACAAAAATATTTGTTAAGCAATTCTTCTTTATCCTCATCATATTCTATATATTCCTTCCCTTCCCTGTTGGAAATGTGTATGTTCACTGTTTATTGTAAACCGCGCTGATGCTGAATAGCGCGGTATAAAAGAGACTTTAAATAAATAAATAAATAAATAAATAAAGTATGATAATACCATTGTTGCACTTCCTCCTTTTACTAAGATATCTGAAAAATGTCATATCCCTCCATTTTATTACATTGGATATTTACATTCTCTCATATACCATGCTATTCTGCATCAGTGCAGTTTACATTGAACAGGGCATTATAACTTGGAGATAACTATTTTACAGGGAACATGGGCTATGGAGGGTTAAGTGGCTTGCCCAAGACCACAAGGAGCACCTGTGGGACTAGAAACCCCAGTCCTTCTGGCCCAAGGTTGCTGTCCTCTAGTGGGATTTGAACCCCCAACCTTCTGGCCTGAAGTACCTTGCCCCAACCACTAGGCCACTCCTCCACTCCACTCCAATCCTCTTTATCTTTTTGTATCTTTGCTTTCCTGACTACTTTCCTAGCTTCTCTAAGTTTTTCCAAATATTGATGTTTATCTTCCTCTCTCTGTGATCTCTTGTATTTCATGAAGGCCACTCTCTTTTTCTTCACCTTTTCAGCTACTCCTTTTTCTTTTACATTTATTTTCTTTTCTAACAAAAAAGTGTGTTGCCCTTAAAATATTCCCTTTCAGTTTTGACCATTGCTTTTCTACATCCCCCAACTGTCCCCATCCTGCTAATAACTTCTTGGGGTATTGTCCCATCTTGAAAAAGTTAGTTTTCCTGAAGTTTAGGACCCTTACTTTTGAATGGATTTTATCTGCCCTAGTCCTAATACTGAACCATACTATCTGATGATCATTAAATGTGAGATGATTTCTCACTATAACATTAAAAACACCTTCCCTATCGGTAAGCACCAATCTCGTATTATCGCCTTCATGTGTGGATTCTGTGACCAGTTGCCGGAATAGTTCTCCCTGTTGAGAATCTAGGATCTCCTTACTCCTAGATGACACTGAATTGGGGAGTTGCCAATCAAAATCCCGCATAAGGAAATCAGTAGCACTACTCATTTCATGTCAATACTGCATATGTCATCTATTAAATCTCTGTCCACTTCTTCTCCCTGTAAGGATCATCTGTATATCACACCAATGCAAATGGATTTCCCTTTTCCTTTTTCTAGTTTAACCCACAGTGCCTTCTCATTCCCTTTTAAGCCCTGTAATTCTATAGTTTAACATTATCTTTTACATATAGGGGTATGTTTACTAAACGGTGATAAGTAACATTATCGCGCGATAAAGTAACGTTATCTCATGGAGAGTCAGGCTGTTGGGCCCTGCGTGGAGCAGTAGCTACCACACAGAGGGTTAAGTAAGTCTTTCAAGAGGGTGGAGAGAAGGGGTCAATGGGCGGAGAGTGGGTGGTGAGAGGCTCCAGGCACCCTAACGCTGTGAAATGTAGGGCAGAACATTACAATGATTGAAAACCTCGCGTTTAGAGGCACAATTGCGAGTGAGAAACCATTTAAGTCAGCAATGTACAGCAAAGGCAGGGAGACCCAGAAAAGTGATAGTAGTGCTACATGTGCAGCAACAGCATAGTGCCCAAATACGAAAGGGCACTATGGTGAGGCTGCAAATGGGGTACAGGGGGCTGCAGGCGGGATATGCAGTGGGGCAGCTGGGGCACAGAGTGGACTAAGCAGATGCATAGGTCGCACATAGGAACGCAGAAATGGAAAATAAGCAGGAGAGTAACTGACCAAGGTCAAACATGTCCATGAATGTGTGTGCCACAGTGTCCCATCCAGGGGACAGTACCCAGCAGGTACCCCAAAGGGCAGAAATCATTGGCAGGTAGTGTCAGGGGGAAGCGTGGATGTCTATGTAGGCACCTCTACCCCAGACCCCACACCATAGGCAGCTGCCTACTGGCACACTGGATGGGCTGGGACTGTGCACCACTAGCACAACTGGCATAAGGGCATGTCAGCATGGTGGGGGCGAGCTGGTGGTGGTGGAGGGGGCAGTGGCATCTGCCCACAACAGACAAAGGCAAAGCCCTGTTTAGGTGGGTGGCGTGCAGTGCAACAGACAAGGTCTGTCTGAAGAACAGTCATGGTATTCCCAGGGAATGACCTGCCTCTTTGGCAACAGTTTGGTGCAGTACATACAGCCAG
Source organism: Ichthyophis bannanicus (assembly GCA_033557465.1). Classification (NCBI taxonomy): domain Eukaryota; kingdom Metazoa; phylum Chordata; class Amphibia; order Gymnophiona; family Ichthyophiidae; genus Ichthyophis; species Ichthyophis bannanicus. The sequence continues at coordinate 1,605,703,117 of CM066031.1, forward strand.
TGTGTTCAGGGCAGAAGGTCACAGGTTTAAGACCCAGCTGTGGCTCCTGCAGACCATGTCCCTATATTTTACCCTACAGAGCACATACACCATAAACATGTGCACTCCCTAGAGCAGAGGTTCCCAACTGCAGTCCTGGAGGGCCAAACACCATTCAGGTTTTCATGCTGTCCCTAATAAATATGCATGAGATGCATTTGTATGCACTGCCACCATTGTATGCAAATGTATCTCATGCATATTCGTTAGGGACAGCCTGAAAACCTGAATGGTGTTTGCCCCCCCCCCCCCAGGACCGGAGTTGGGAGCCTCTGTCCTAGAGCAGAGGTGTCCAACCCTGTCCTGGAGGGCCGCATCCCTGGCATGTTTTCGGGATAGCCTAGACATAGACACCAAAAATGAGAAGCGAGGAGGAATGTGACAAATTCTATCTACACTTTTGATGTCTAGGACATCTGCACCTTGCTCACTCACAATCTTAAATGACAGAGGTGTAAGGATGGGGTCTTCAAATCTAGTCCTGGAGGGCCACATACCTGTCAGGTTGGCAGGATATCTCTAATGCATATGTATCTCATGCATATTCATTAGGGCTGTCCCGAAAACCTGCCAGGGTTGCGGCCCTCCAGGACAGGGTTGGATACCCCTGCCCTAGAACATCAGCCAACAGCGGCACAAACACCCACAACCACATGCTCCACTATCCAAAGCCTCATGGAGAGTCAGGCTGTTGGGTCCTGCGTGGAGAAGTAGCTACCACGACTAGCACCTGCATACCTTAGCAATGCCGTCATAAACATGGAAACACGCTCTATATATATCAAAAGATTGCTATGATTAAGTTGAGATAACAAATCCTAAATTAAGCACAATCTGTGAACAGAGATTCATCATAGCAACCTTTCTGATATATATGGAGTGTGTTTCCTCTTTTCTGTTCTCTGACAGTGTTTACCTCCCCAGACAGTGACCCTACAGTATTGAGTACCTTAGCAATGCCTGCACTGTGCCCAGGACTGGTGTGGCAGCCAGGGCTGCCAACCACCTCTATCTTTGCACAATGCTGAAATAGGTGTGGGAGTGTGTGTATGTCTATCCAGTGTTTTAGGGCTGCCTACACCTTACAGAGCTCACAATGCTTGCACAGTTTCCAGTGTTAGCCTGCCAATGTGTCTAATGAGGAGCAAGGTATTGTGGGTATGGGCCGGACAGAGCAGTTTGGGCAGGATGCATCTGCACATGGCATAGGGCAATGGCTGGGATATTGTAGTGGCCGACCACCACCTGCATGGACAGGGTGGGCACAGCATGTCATGCTGGCAGGTCATTCTCACTCTGACTGAGCAGTGACCATGGCTTGTCTAGGTTCCCACATGGTGGCATGCAGTGCTTTTCTCCAGTGATATCTGTGAGTTCTTTTTTTTCTGGAGTCCAGTCACTGATATACTTGCTTGGTGCTTGTGCTTACATCCCACATCTTGCTGCACATAGTTTTTCTGGGAACATGTATTGGCTAGCAGACTGTCTGCTGTTAGTATGTGTATGGCTGGAACCCCTTGCATGGTGAAGACTGACTGTGCTCTCTGCTGGTGAATGTCAGATTATGGTGGTGGTGATGGGCAGCTGAGCTTTGCCAGGCCTACTGCCTGTCTGCCAGTGCCCTATGTGATAAGTACAGTTTTGCATCACCTGCCATGGATGTTGTCCATTCACCAAGTGGACTGGGGTTGCTTGTCCCACAGCCCTTCATCATGTCCCTCTACTGCCTCCGTTGCAAAGATGTAGAGTGTGGTTCTGTTGGGGGCAGATCCTGTCCACCACCTTAACCCAGAGAGTATGATACTTGGTGCTACATAATCCACATGTGAGTCCAGACACACCCCTGCTCTTACAGCACATGACCAGGGCAACCACACTGGATATGTACTATCCTGGGTGCATCATGGTCTATAAGGGCTAGACGCGAGTGGGGAATGCAGATGGATACAAGGATTATCATAGGTGTGTCTGCAAGGAATACCTGCCACACACTGGTACTGATGGGGACATACAGCAAAGGCCATTTCAGCCAACCCGGGTACTGCGGACCTGGTGCTGGGTGACCCACCACACCCTCAGGGTGAGCACAGGACCCGCACAATGTCACGGTCTGTAGATACTCTGTGCCAGTAACACACACGGTCAGGTCCAACTACCTGGCTGAGGTGCTGTGGAGACGCACGCTCCATCCTGTGATCAGCTGTAGACTGCTATTCTGCATGTGCAGTGCATCATGGGTACTGGTGAGTTTACCCTATCCAAATAACCACAGCATACAGTTTGTGCAGTGACCTGCAGTCTTTCTGTAGCCAGCCAGCGCTGTAATAAACGCTATAGTGGTGTAGCCCACTCGTTAATACAATGACTGCCAAGGCAGAGGTCATGAGTTCCATCCTGCAGTGGTGTTATTTAATAAGGCTGTCTGAGGCATTTCCTTCTAATTCCTGTAACAGTCAGACACATCTCTACAATCTGTGTTGCCAGCCAAAGGCACTCTCATCTCAGTGCCGTAAGCTATAGGGCACATTATAAAGTGCCTTGTCAGCCAGGGTGCTGTATAAGGCACCCTATAGGGCACCCTATAAAGCGCCCTATAGGGCACATTATAAAATGCCCTGCCCACCAAGGCACTGTATAAGGCACCCTATAGGGCACATTATAAGGTGCCTTGGCGGACAGGGCACTTTATACTATGCCCTAAGGGGCACCTTATGTTATGGCACTGGGCTGAGGGTGTTTTGCTGGCAGCACAGATTGTAGAGATGTGTCTGTTACAGGCAGGAAAAGGGATTGCCTTGAACAGCCTGATTAGATGAGACCTCTGAGGGATTGAACTCATGACCTATGGCTTGGCAGTCATTGTATTAACCAGTGGGCTACACCTCTATAGCTTCTAACAAAGTGCTAAAACAACTATTTATGGTCTTTCGGTTATAACTCGAAAGTTCAAATGCAAAAAATGCTCAATTCAATCAGCACAGAACCAAAAAATCAAAGCAGAAGCTAAGCATTTGATATTTACTGAGTATTGAAAAAATGGAGTGGTTATGAAATTTACATGCTAGTGTCGGTATTCAGTATTCAACATCCGAAAAATGAAATATAAGTCCCACAAACTCTCAGTCTTGGCTATAGAAGTTTATGATAGAAATGGGTAGGGTGTTAGAGGTCATTGATGCTATTGGGCACTAATGTTGGATGTATTACAAGTCTGAAAACAAGTGCCAAAAAAGTCTGAGACCTCTAGCAATAATAAGAATGATTCAGTAAGTAACCATATGTGATAACATTATTTAAAAAAAATGTTTGGTTCTATGCTGATTGAATTGAGCGTTTTTGCATTTGATCTAACACAGCGCTGGCATGAAATTAAGGTTACCGCACGTTAATGAGCCAAGGCGCCCTCTACTGCGCGTTAATAGGCCATTGCTACTTCAACGCCGGTACGCCCACTTCCTTATATGGCATTGCTCACGTTAATGCTGCACCTAGCGCCAGTAACATTAGCACGGTTTAGTAAACATACCCCATAGTGCCACTCCTCCTCCCCTTCTTCCTACCCTGTCCTTCCTGAATAAAGTATAGCCTGGTATAATTACATCCCAGTCATGGTTGTCTGTGAACCATGTCTCCGTAACAGCCACTAAATCCAAGTCAGCATCTTCCATTAAAGACTCAACATCTAAGATCTAATTCCCATGCCACAGGCATTTATGCACACCGGTTTCCAGATGTTGCCTCTTTTACCAATTTCTACAAAGGTATTTAATGTTTCAGTTACTTGGGGTCTTTCACTTACCAGGCGGCTTTCTTCACTCATCTCCAATGAATCTAGTTTAAAGCCCTCTTCAATAGGTTAGCCAGTCTGCTGTGGAAGACACTTTGATCCTTCTTGGATAGGTGGATGCCATTTCTGCTTCCCAGCCCTTGGAAAATCATCCCATGGTCCAGGAAACCAAAATGATCTTGATGGCACCATCCACACAGCCATGCATTCATCTAAAGGATGTGAGCTTGTCTGCTTCTGTTTTTACCCTCAACAGGGAAGAGACCACCACCTGCACACCTATTTGCTTCACTCTCTCTCCCAGAGCCATGAAGTCACTTTTGATATGCTCGGAGGGATACCTATCATTTGTGACAATATGGATGAGCAACATCAGATAATAGCCAGTAGGCTTGATGCATCTTGGCAAACTTTCTATAACATCTTGGATTTTGGCACTTGACAGACAGCATACCTCTCTGGACATCAAGTCTGGTCAGCAGATGGATGCCTCAGTATCCCTTAGAATAGAGTTAACAACCACCACTACCCTTTGCTTCCTTGTTGTCACTGATTCTGCAACTTTGGGGTGTTTGAGTTCTGGTTCTTCCCTTTCCTGGGATGCTTTCACCTCCTCCACTTCCAGGGACACATGCTAGTTCTTCAATTTGAGGGCTGAAGGAGTTGGATTGTTGATTCTGCAGGCTCTGGTGACTCCTCTCCAACTGTCTTCATTCCGTAGCCTCCCATCTTCACCTCTGTTGGAGAGCATGGATGCTTCAAGAAGCATCTCATCAATGTACTTCTGACTGTATGCTTCTCAGCCTCGCCACCTCTTCTCACTGAATGCTTCTCAGCCTCACCACCTCTTCTCTGTGCTCTTCCACTTGTTTTATGGGGGCTTCATCTTTCAGGCATCTTTCACATGGAACCAATCCCTTGACTGCCATTGGGCTGTCTGTCTGGACAGAGGCAGAAGCTGTAATGGGAGAAATAGCTTGGCAGTACAGTTTTTCCCAGCATCGTTCAGTTGGTGCCTGTTGAAGTTAAAAAGAGACACCTACCAAAGTACCTAACCTTTCTTCAGCTATTCTTTAAGTGAAAAAGCAGCTAACCTTTTTTATGTGTGTTATAACAGCACTGTTTGTCCCTCTGTATAACCCTGCTTACACTAGTAAATTCTGATATTACTGGGGTCATTCCGACCTGTGAATAGCGGGGATGGATGTCCCAATGGAATGTCCATTCCCGCTATTCGTGCCCCTTCCCACCCGTGACTAACTTCCCTGCCAGTTGTATGGGGAAATTAGACGGGAGCAGGGAAGGGGCAGATTGGGGGCAAAGTTAGGGTGAGTGGTGGGCAGTCGTCAGCCCTGGACGTACAGTGCCGATTCTAATGTCAGGCCTGTACGTCTAGGGCTGGCAACCTGCACAGGGAAGTTATTCCACCTCTCAGTACCAGAAAACAGCAGGAGGGGGCAGTGAGCATTTTGCGCAGCCCATCACTGGCCTTGGGAAGCCGTATCAGGGGTCAGGCTGTGGGGAATGCAGTGCAGGAGCTGGCGGCCAGGATGGAGGCTTTACAATGGAGCCAAAGTGCCATGGCAACCAGAAACCATGGTGCCGCGGCTCCATTGTAAAGCCCAGACTGAGTTAGTCGGGCATGGCCTGTACGTGCAGGCTGGGCTGAATCATAGTCCTGGCCTGCACCCACGGGGCTAGACATGCCCCGCAGGATCAGAATCATGATACCCTCTATATGTCCAATTCAGACCAGTCATACAGAGGGCTTGTAGATCAAGGATGGAATCAGGCCTTTTGTGTCTGAAGTATAAAGATTAATGGGTTCCCTTTGTAAAATTACCTAATTGTTACTTTTAATAGATGTCCAAAGGTGGAACAATTTACTTCCTAGATTTTCCCTATCATCCATTAAAAATCTGTTGCCTAAATCAGCAAGCTAATTGAGGAGTTACCCTATATAGCAAAAATTCTCACATGGGGTGGATGGGAGTTGGGATGGGAAAGGAAGAATCTAACACTGATGAGGTCAGTGACTTCAAAGAGCCTTCCCTACTCCTTTGAACTTGAAGGCTGGAGGAGAGGAAAAAACCTCTAGCTGCAGGAAAAAAAAAGTGTTGTCCCAGAACACAAAAAAAGTATCCCCTTTTGCAATACAGCAGAGAAAACAACAACATTTAGCTATTAAAGATGACAAAAAAGCTCATTTTAAGAGTTCTCAGGCAGAGAGTTTGTAGTCAGGAGCCCACAGTATTACCTTGCTTGCAATGCAGACTGTCTAAGAATGACTGAGCCTGCAAGGTAATGTAGACCTTTATACAGCACTCAGCTGCCTAGCTCTTAAACAAACTAATTGAGACCACCAACTCCTGATGTGGTCAGTGACTTCAAAGAGCCTGCCCTATCCCTTTGAACTTGAAGGCTAGCAGGGGAAAAAAGGTTTTTCCTCAGAACACAAAAAAAATTCCCCTTTCGGGGTATAGCAGAAAAACAACAAAATTTAGCTATTAAAGATGAAAAAAACCCTTCTTTAAGAGTTCTCAGGCAAAGAATTTGTAGTTAGCAGCCCACAATATTGCCTTACGTGCAATGCAGACCATCTAAGAATTATTTTGCAATTGTATATTACTCCTGGATGGTTGGATAGATTTTTTTTTTTTTTTGGGGGGGGGGGAGAAATGGGTAGTTGGAGTGATTATGGGAGAAGGGGGATTTTTTGTCATGGCTGGTGGGAGTGACAGGAAATACAAAATTGTTGGAGAGTGGTTGTTAGACAGATTATTCTGGTCACAGGGGAGAAGTGTATGTTTGATCCCTAGGTTTATTTGTTGGGATTTCTGGATCGGACTGTATTGTTGACAGCAGAATTAAGGGATATGTTTACTAAACCGCGGCAATGTTACCCGCGTTAGGTTCCGCGGTAATGGTATAGATGCCAATATAAAGGCATGGACTTTGCATCGTTACGGCAAGCCATATCAGCTAATGCGCGTTACAAGGCGCCTTAGACTAACGCATGTTACAAGGCGTTTTATAAGGCACCTTACTTATAATGCACCTTACCTATAAGGCACCTTACAAGGCACATTACAAGGCGCCTTGTAAGGTGCCTTATAAGGTGCCTTGTTTGCTTTATAAGGTGCCTTATAAGATGCCTTGCAATGTGCCTTATAAGGTGCCTTGTAATGTGCCATATATAAGGTGCCTTGTAAGGCGCCCTATAGGGCTCCTTAGGCTAAGCACCGTATTAGGCACTCCTGGACAAGGCACTGTAGAAGGCACCCTGGGCTATGGAACCATAGGTTAAGGCGACCTAACAAGGTTATGGTGCCTTGGTCAGTGTGCCCTAAGGGCTGCAAGTTGCTTCAGGATGACATGCATGACCTGTGAGGCATAGAGATAGATGTAGCCCTACACTAGATAGCACCACTGCCAAATACCCAGATAAACAGTAATCAAAATGTGAAACAATTCAAACACAACAGAATACCGTAGATCCCCTCCACCATCCACAAAACCCGCCTCCTATTGTTACGCCTACGTATTCTCGGGGGCGTATTCTCGGGGACGTAATTTACGTGATCGATTGGTAAGATCAGCAGTAGAGTCAGACAGACCGGTGTGCCCGGGGGCTAGATCGGGATCTCACTCAGCATGCAGTAATTGCACTTATTGTGCCACCACTATTTCTGGGCCTTCCTGGACTGATTTATCATCTCATCAGAGGTTTTATCATCGTTGGCAGACCTCATGTACATCTCAGTTTGTGGGTTTATTTCTTGGAATGCCCTTGCCCGATGCGATATGTGGGGAGCACTACTCGTGTCATCAAAATTCGATTGGGTGAGCATGCTTCACGTTTTCATCAGGGGATAGTGACAGCTCCAATGGTGAAACATTGCCTGGACCTGAATCACTCTTTTGAGGAGTTGAAGTGGACTGTGATTGATCATGTTCCCATGGACCCCCGGGGTGGGGATCGAACTGCGAGGCTATGTTGAATGGAACAACGTTGGATATTTACCTTACAGACCATCTCTCCGGGTGGTTTAAATCGGGACATTGACTGGTTGGGACTTTGACATTTCATCACCTTTCACTGCAGGGAGCCCCGTTTTGGTTGGGTATCCCCTCTGGTGATTGGTTCTTTGATAGGAGGCGGGTTTTGTGTTAGCCAATCTTGAGCAAGAATCCCTGATTTCACCGGCCAAGATGTCGGCGTTTTTTATCAGTTATGTGAATGTGGGCACACACTGAGTTTCATCGGGAGCACTTGATACAGGGGCTGTGGCCTCGAATCGTGCACATCGCACTTGATACAGGGGCTGTGGCCTCGAAACATGCATGTCGTGTGGTGGATCAGCTAAGTGTGGCCTTACTTTTCTTGTTGGTTTCTAACTTACATATTATAATAACTTTTTGAATAAAAGGGGCATGTACTATGTGTGAGGGAAAGAGTGTTTCTCTCCCTCTTGTGGTTTATGCCCGACAAAAATAATGGTGGATGGTGGTGGGGATCTACGGTATTCTGTTGGTTTTGAATTCTAACACTAGATAGAGCACAGAGGAAAGGCAATGAACAGGTGAGTGAAGGAGGGAGAACTGGAAGCTGCTGGACCTGCCATATCTGCGGGCATCCCATGTGGCTGCCAGTACTGTTGACAAACATGGTGGGGCAACTGTACCACAGCACAGGGTGTTGGCAATGTAAAGTACTGGAAAGATAGTGGGTGGCAGACGATGGGAATAGGTATCCCCCAGTGGAGGTGGAGGTGGCAGGATAGTTACAATGATGGGTAGAGAGAGGAGTGGTGGTGCCATGAAGATCAGGCACAGGCGAGGCAAGCATGAAGAGGTGCAGTGCAGGAAAGGGTAGCAGTGCCGGACATTGGCTAGCAGCCTGCACATGAAGACAGGACGCTACACAGCCGCCAGACACAGATAGACGGACAGAAGGATGGTTGGCAACTGTGATGGGGGTATCATGAGCTGGCAGCACAGATCAGCGGAGATATGTCTGTTACAGGAATGACAAGTTGTTGTATAGGACAGGCATAGAAAAGGAGAACAAAGAGGAATTGAACCCATGACCTCGGCCTAGGAAGTCATTGTACAAACCAGTGGGCTACACCTCTATGGTTTGTATCATTGCAATGGCTTGCTACAGAAAGACTGCAGGCCACTGCACAAAATGTCTGCTGTGGTTACCAGGATAGGGTAAACCCACGAGTACCCATGATGCAATGCACATGCAGAACAGCAGTCTACATCTGATCACCAGATGGGGTATGCACCTCTAGAGCACCTCAGCTTTGTAGGGGGAACTGACCGTGTGGTTACTGACACAGAGGAGCTACAGACCATGCCGTTGTGCGGAATCTGTGTTCACCCTGAGGATAGGTGGGGCACCCAGCACCAGGTCCGCAGTACCCGGGTTGGTTGAGATAAGCCTTGTTGCAGGTCCCCATCAGTGCCAGTGTGTGACAGGTATACCTTGCAGACACACCTCAGATAATCCTGTGTCCATCTGTATTCCCCAGTCGTGTCTAGCCCTTGTGGACCATGATGCAGCAAGAATAATGCATATTCACTGTAGTTGCCATGGTCATCTGTTATAAGAGGGGGGGGGGGGGGGTTGGACTCACATGCGGATTATGTAGCACCAGCTACAAAACCACCTCCTCTGAGTCAAGGTGATGGACAAGATCCATCCCCAACAGACCCATGTTCTACAACTTTGCAAGGGAGGCAGTAGAGGAACATGATGAAGGGCTGTGGGACCAAAAACCCCAGCCTGCTGGCAAAAGGGCACCATCTGGGGCAGTCAACCCTGGCAGAAGGCCTGGGAAAGCTCAGCTGTCCCCCACTACAATCTGACATTCACTAGCAGAAGGCACAGACAGTCTGCACCACCTGCACAGTGTTCTAGCTATACATATGCTAACTGTAGACAGCGCATAGCACATGTTCCCAGAGAAACCATGTGCACCCAGAAGGGGGATGTAAGCACAAACACCAAACAAGTATATCAGTGATTGGACCCCAAAATAGGAAACACACAAATATCACTTGAGGGAAGCACTATGTGGGAACCTAGACATGCCATGGTCACTGCTCAGTCAGAGTGAGAATGACCTACCAGCATGACATGCTGTGGTCACCCTGTCCATGAAGGTGGTGGTCAGGCACTACAATGTCCCAGCCATTGCCCCACACCCTGTGCAGATGCATCCTGTACAGTTCGCCCTGTCCAGGCCATGCCCACAATACCTTGCTCCTCATTATGCACAGGCTAACGCTGGAAACAGTGTAAGCATTGTGAGGAGTTGGCAGCCACAAAACATTGGATAGACATACACACACTCCCACACCTATTTCAGCATTGTGCAAAGATAGGTGTGGTTGGCAGCCCTGCCAACCACACTGGTCCTGAGCACAGTGCAGGCATTGCTAAGGTATGCAGGTGCTAGTAGTAGTGCTTTGGTGGTAACTGCTGCTCCTTGTGGGGCCCAACTGCCTGTCTCTCCATGTGGGTGTGGGTGTGGGTGTTTGTGCCCAAGTTGGCTGATGCTCTAGGAAGTGCACATATTTATGCTGGTATGTGCTCTGTAGGGTAAAATGTAGGGACATGGTCTGCAGGAGCCACAGCTGGAACATATTTAATAGCCGGTTTAGGTACTATTCGGTACACAATCAGTCAGTATAATCTTTTATGATAGTGAAAGTCTCAGACCTCGCAAATGTGAATATAGTTTTTATGACCCCAGTTGAAAATGTTTATTACATGCACCCTGAGAGAGGTGCCTCACACAAACGATTGGTTTACATCGTTTTAAGTGACCATTTTATTAAATGGATTTGCTCTGATGTCTAGTTTTAGGCACAATGGATAGGCCACATAATTAATAGCCGGTTTAGGTAATGTTTTCAGTTAACATAATCATTCTAGTGAGGTTTTTGGTTAGGCTTAGTCACTAATGTTTCTAGTATATATAACTATCTTGATTCATGATCCATTTTGGGCTGTTTATTGATCTCACAATGTGATATGTAAAAAAATATATAATAACATTATCTTTGTACATTTTGGGTTAGATTTTCTGGATATCTATCAAGACATCACTAATAGGTTCCCAGAACAGGCATGTATTAAGGATGCTTCCTTTTGGTCCTTTTATTCATTTATCTTTTATTGTTTTATACATAAATCTTTATAAATGGTTATTGTTATACATATAATTGTTTTACTTACAATCTTTTATTAATGTTTAATGTTTATTCTTGTTTATAATTCTAAGTAAGCCCTCTACGATTGCACTATAATTCTCCCTCGTCCCCCTCCCCGGTTTGGGGTTTTTCTTCGAAAAGCCCGTTGGTTGTTGTCACACTCCGGCAGTTTATCCTTCTTTTTCTTGAGTTTTTAGTTTTATATTTTAACATTTTTGTATTAGTTACTAACATGATATTATTTATTTATTTATATTTTTAGACATGTTATTGACTATTTATTGATTGGTATATAAGTGTATGTATTTATTAATGTGGTTAGTGGTTTATGATGCATCTAATGATATGTATGGTTATAGTGCTCCACCTACAGTTCAGTTTTATGGTTCTTTTGTATTTTTTAAGTAATTCATAATTTGGTTTTATATTTTTTATCTTTTTATGGTTTATGTAGTCTGTGTCACATTGCCTTTCTTAATTCCTCTTTTATATTATTTATATTATGAATGGATAGGTCACATTTATTTTTATTGTTTTTAACATTTGTATGTTTAGCCAATGAGCCCCTGAAGAAGGTGTTGTGAAACACGGCCTGTGTCGGGCCTGGCTGGTTTATATCAATAAAACAAGGTCTTCCTACAAGATCCACGGTTTTGTTTGGTTCTTCGGTAGATTGTGTTATGTCAGCAGACTGTGGACAGGCTAGGGCATGTAACTCAGGTACTGTGTACCAAGTTTGGACTACTGGGTGTATATATGTGTCAGACAACATGTGGTCACTCCCTGCAGTGCCTTACTGGAACTGCAGTATAGGGTGTTCATTAAGCTGGGTTTATGAGCTGTTTGGGACGCATCCTGGGGACAGTCTGTGGACCCTTGTTTGAGTAGTCCCCAGATGTGCACTGATTGTCCTATTACAGGCATAGTGGTACCTGTGTGACCTTTGGGGTACCTGCTTGGTAATGTCCCCTGGATGGGACACTGTGGGACGCAGACTGTTGGGCATATTTGGCCTTGGTCAGCTGCTGTGTTGCTGATTTCCAGTTTCTGTGTTCCTATGTGCCACCTAGGCGGCAGCCTGGTCCACCCTGTGCCCAACTGCCCCCACTGCATGTCCCGCCAGCAGCTCCCTATGCCCCATTTGCACCATCACCATAGTGGCCTTTCATACCTGGGCACTATGCTGGTGCTGCAAATGGAGCACTATCACTTTCCTTGGGCTTCCTGCCTATGCTGTACATTGCTCACACTTAAATGGTTTCTCTCTCCTGCATATGTGCATCTAACGACAGGTTTTCATTCGCAGTAGTTTTCGGCCCTTCATTTCCCCGCGTTAGTGTGGCAGGAGCCTCTCCCCGCCCACTCCCCGCCAATTGACCCCTTCTCTCCGCCCTCTCTCCACCCTCTACGGGACTTACTGTGGCGGTGACGTTAACGTGCGTTAGGTAATGTTAATGCGCGTTAGGTAACGTTAACGCGTGTTAACATTACCTAATGCGTGTTAACATAGCCGCTGCTATGTTACTGCAGTTTATTAAACATACTCAATGGTCTTTTTCTACTTTTATGTTTTTATGTTTCCATGACATTTTTCTAGTTATTAAAATGTATATTCTGCAATATGCTCAGAACAAAGTATAATGCAATTCAAAGTGATTATAGGAGTGCAGTTATTTAAAATGTGTGTAGTGAGAGACTGATTCCATAGAAGATAAATACACCAAGTCATTGACTCAAAAGGTCAAGAATTAAATAGTGCAGGAAAGTACACTTCACTGATAGGAAAAGGAAGTTTCATACTCCCTCCTTCACATCTGAGCATAAGCAATAAACATAATTACAGAGCAAATTACTTTTAAAGGATGAAAACAAGAACTCTGGATTAGCACTTTCTTTTATTATCAAGAAGATGAAGTGCTTCAGGGATCTAACTAAAATGTAGCAATTATAATGCATAGTTCATGTTTCTTGTTGTAAGGGATTTTACCAGATTGCAGTTAAGGAGATCAAAATGTAGATGGAAGCATCATGCTACATGAAAAACAACTGACAACAGATCAAGGCATTGATTCATCCAAATCACAAACACACATACACACCCACATACTTTTAGGGGTATGTTTACTAAGGCGTGGTAATGTAGCATTGGTAACATTACCACACGGTAACATTACTTGATGTAACATTAACGCGTGGTAACGTTACCGGCAGCGGTAATTGTCCCAGAGAGTGGAGAGAAGGTGGAGAGAAGGGGTCAGTAGGTGGAGAGTGGACGTGGAGAGGCTCCTGCTACACTAACGCTGGAACATTAATGCCCGGACATTACCGCCAATGAAAACCTAAGGCGGAGAGAAGGGGTCAATAGGTGGGGAGTGGACATGGAGAGGCTCCTGATACACTAACGCTGGAACATTAATGATGGGACATTACTGCCAATGAAAACCTGCGGTAAATGCACATTTCCAGGAAAGAGAGACCATTTAAGTGTCAGCAATGTACAGTACAGACAGGGAGCCCAAGTAAAGTGATAGTAGTGCTCCATTTGCAGCATCAGCATAGTACCCAAGTATGAAAGGGCACTATGCTGATGGTGCAAATGGGGCAAAGGGGGTTTCAGGTGGGACATGCAGTGCGTGCAGGTGGGGCACAGGGCAGACTAGGCAGTCACCTAGGTGGCACATAGGACCACAGAAACTGGAAAACAGCAAGGCAGCGGCTGACCAAGGTCAAACATGGCCAGTAGTCTGTGTTCCACAGTGACCCACCCAGGGGACACAAACCCTGCAGGTACCCCAAACATTATACAGGAACCACAATGCCTGTAATGGGGCAAGCAGTGCACATCTGGGAACCACTCTAACAAGGGTCTATGTACCTTCCCCAGGATATGTCCCAAACTGTTTGTAAACTCAGCTAAATGAACACCCTTTACAACAGTCCCTGGTAAGGCAGTGCAGGGTGTGACCATGAGTTGCCTGAAACATGTATACACCCAGTAGTCCAAATTGGATACACTGTACCCGCATTGCATGCCCTAGACTGTCCACAGTCTGCTGGCATAACACAATCTACAGTATCTACCAGGTCCACCCTAGCCAATAGTTGCTAGATCACCAACCTGACAACCCCCCTCCCCCCAACCATCTCTCCACCATGTGGAAGGGACATAACAGTGGCAGGCGGTGATGGGGGGGATGTGTGGATGTCCATGTATGCCTCCGCACCCCAGACCCTGAACCTTGGGCACCCACCTACATACACATTGGATGGCCTGGGACTGCACACTACCAGCCCCGACAGTATAAGTGCATGTCAGCATGGCAGGGTAGTATTGTTGGCGGAGGGGGCAGTGGCAACCACCTGCAGCAGATCAAGGCCATGACCTGTTACAGTATGTGGTGTGCTGTGCAACAAACAAGGTCTGTCTGATGAACAGCAAAGGTAGCCCCAGGGACTGCTCTGCTTCTGTGGCAAAAGTGTGGTGTGGTACACATAGCCATTGTGTCTTATAGCAGAGTGTCACAGGTTCAGGTCCCAGCTGTGGATCCTGCAGAACATGTCCCTACATTTTACCCTACATTGAAGATACAACATCAACATGTGCAATCCCCAAAGCTTCGGCCAACAGGAGTACAAACACCCACATACACAGGCTCCACTATCCAAAGCTTCATGGAGAGTCAGACTGTTGGCACCGGCATGGAGCAGCAGTTATTACCAGAGCACTACTACTATCTCCTGCACACCTTAGAAATACCTGCACTGTGATCGGGACCAGTGTGGTGGGCAGGGTTGCCAACCACCCCTATCTTTGCACAATGCTGCAATAGGAGTGGGTGTATGTATGTCTATCTGTTGTTTTGTGGCTTCCTACTCCTCACTGGGCCCACAATAGGTACACTGTTGCCAGCGTTAGCCAGCAAATGTGCATACTGAGGAGCAAGGTATTGTGGGTATGACCAAGACATGGCGGAATTGGGCAGGATGTGTCTGCATCGGGTGTAGGGCAATGGCTGGGACATCGTAGTGCCCCACCACCACCTGCATGGACAGGGTGGCCACAGCATGTCATGCTGGGAGGACATTCTCACTCTGACCCTGCAGTGACCATGGAATGGCTATGTTCCCACATAGTGCTATAGATTATTTGTTTCTAGTGATATTGGTGTGCTCCTTTTTCTGGGATCCAATCACTGAGGTAGTTGTTTGTGCTGTATATCCCAACTCTGGGTGCACATAGTTTTTCTGTGAACATTCAAAATGGGCTGTCTGCAGTTAATATATGCTTTGCTGAAACACCTGGTGGGGTGTAGCAGGTGCAGTCTGACTGTTCTTTCTGCTGGTGAATGTCAGATTTTGGTGGGTGGCAGTTGAGGTTTCCAGGCCTACTTTCAGCATTACTGTTGGTCTGCTACTGCCCTACTACCAGTTACAGATCTGGTCTAACTCCCCTGGATGACAGCCTCTAGCCAGGGTGATTGGGTTTGCTGGTTTCAATGCTGTTTTTCCCGCCTCTGCCACATGACCCTCCACTGCCTCAATTACAAAAAGGTTTATTTGGGGGATAAGGGACATATATTATAAACCACTTTGACCCCAGAGAGAACAGTATATTAGGCATTGCTGTATCTATCTCATGTGAGTCTAGACACCCCCTCTGTCCAGATAATAGGTGGCTATGGCAACCACATTGCAACACTGGGTATGCACTATTCTGGGTGGATCCCAATTCACCAGCACTAAATGTGACTGGGGCATACAGATAAACGCAGGGTGATGCTAGGCTCCACTGCAAAGAATACAAACCACACACAAGCAGCACTAGATATCTACAGCACAGCCTATCTTTAGCACTACAGGTACTGTGGACCTGATGCTGGGCACCCATCCTCACCCTCAGGATGAACACATAACCTGCGCAGTGGCATGTTCTGTAGCTGCTCTGTGCCAGTATCACATACTGTCAGTTCTTCATACCAAGCTGAGGTGCTGGAGAGGTGCATTCTCCATTTGGTGATCAGCTGTAGACTGCTGTTCTGCATGTACCTTGCATCATGGGTACTGGTGGGGTTACCCTATCCTGGCACACATAGGGGTATGTTTACTAAACTGCGGTAATGTCATTCGTGGTAGGTTCCGTGGTAAAGGTAGAGATGCCCATATAAAGGCATGGGTGGTGCATCGTTACAGCAAGCTGACAGAGAATGCGGTTTACAAGGCGCCTTAGAATAACAAGCGTTACAAGACACCTTGTAAAGCGCCTTGCAAGGCACCTTGTAAGGCGCCTTATAAGGCGCCTTGTAAGGTGCCATGTAAGGTGCCATGTAAGGTGCCTTATAAGGTGCCCTGTAAGGTGCCATGTAAGGTACCTTATAAGGTGCCATGTAAGGTGCCTTATAAGGTGCCATGTAAGGTGCCTTATAAGGTGCCATGTAAGGTGCCATGTAAGGTGCCATGTAAGGTGCCTAGTAAGGTGCCCTGTAAGGTGCCTTGTAAGGTGCCTTGTAAGGTGCCTAGTAAGGTGTCCTGTAAGGTGCCTCAGAAGGCGCCCTATAGGGCCTCCTAGGCTAAGTGCCATATTAGGTACCCTTGGACAAGTCACTGCAGAAGGCACCCTAGGCTATGGAACCATAGGTTAAGGTGGCCTAACAAGGTTATGGTGTCCTAGGTTAGTGTGCCCTAGGGACTGCAAGGTGCCTCAGGATGACATGCATGACCTGTGCGGAACAGAGACAGATGTAGCCCTAACACTAGATAGAGCACTCAGGAAAGGCAATGAACAGGTGAGTGAAGGAGGGAGAAGTGGGAGCCACTGGACCTGCCATATCTGCTGGCATCCCATGTGCCTGCCAATACTGATGACAAACATGGTGGGGCAGCTCTATCACAGCACAGGGTGTTGGCAATGTAAAGTACCGGAAAAACAGTTGGTGGCAGACGATGGGAATACATGTCCCCCAGTTGAGGCCGAGGTGGCAGGATAGTTACAATGATGGGTGGACAGAGGAGTGGTGGTGCCATGCAGATCAGGCACAGGCGAGGCAAGCACGATGAGGCGCAATGCAGGAAAGGGTAGCAGTGCAGGACATGGGCTGGCAGCTTGCACAGGCAGACAGGACTCTACACAGCTGACAGACGCAGATAGACAGACCGAGGGAATGTTGGCAATTGTGGCGAGGGTATTATGGTCTGGAAGCGCAGATCTGTAAAAATATGACCTCTACAGGCATGCACACTATTTGCGTAGGACAGGCATGACAGGAGGGAACAATGAGGAACTGAACCAATGAACACTGCCAAGAATGGCAATGTATTAACCAGTAGGCTATACCTCCATGGTGTATGTCACAGCAGTACCCATGATGCAATGCACATGCTGAATAGCTGTCCACAGCTGATCACCAAATGGGGTCTGCACCTCTCCGGTACCTCAGCTGGGAAAGACGAACTGACAGTGTGTGATACTGGCACAGAGTAGCTACAGACCATGCCATTGTGCAGGTTCTGTGCTCACCCTGAGGGATAGGATTGGTGCCCAGCACTAGGTCCGCAGTACATGTGGTGCTAGAGATAAGTCCTGCTGTACATCTCCATCACTACAAGTGTGTGACAGGTGTTCCGTGCAGTGCAGCCGAAGGTAATTTGGTGTCCATCTGTATCCTGCAGTCACATGTGGCCCTGTGGGACCAGACACCAGCCAGATTAGTGTGTACCCCGTGGGAGGGTCTGGCTGACATGGGCAGCTGTTATCAGGGCAGAGGGGTTCCTAGAATTGCATGAAGTGTGTGTGTAGCAGTGGCTGCATAGGTCACAGTGGTATTAACTACATACCGCAAAGGGCCCACATCACCCTTTTGTAGGTAAAGAACAGTGTCCCGCCCCGCGCCCCTGCCCCGCCCCCCCCCCCAGGGAGCGGGTTCCGGGGTGGGGGGCATACATGGACATCCTCACATCCCCCCATCACTGCCTACCACTATTATGTCCCCTCCACATGGGGGAAGGATGGCTGGGGGGATGTCAGGTCTGTGCCCTAGCGACTATTGGCTAGGGTGGACCAGGTAGATATTGGTGGATTGTGTTTGGCCTTGGTTAACTGCTGTCTTGCTGATCTCCAGTTTCTATGTTCCTATGTGCCACCTAGGTGCCTGCCTGGTCCACCCTGTGCCCCAGCTGCCCATGCTACATGTCCCGCCTGTGGCCCCCTATGCCCCATTTGCACCATCGCCATAGTGGCTATTCATACTTTGGCACTATGGTATTGCTGTACATGAAGCACTACTATCACAGTTTTTGGGCTCCCTGCCTGGGCTATACATTGCTGACATGTAAATGGTTTCTCTCTCCTGCATATGTGCATCTAACGGCAGGTTTTCTATCGCGTTAGGATTCAGCTCTTCAGATCAGCGCGTTAGTGTGAATGGAGCCTCTCCCCGCCCACACTCCACCCATTGACCCCTTCTCTCTGCCCTCTCTCCACCTTCTGCGGTGTTTTTCCGCGCCGCGGAACGTCTACGATCGTTAACGTTACGTAACGCGCGTTAATTAATGTTAACGATCGTAGACGTTACATAACGTGCATTATGTAATGTTACTGCAGTTTAGTAAACATACCCCATAGCTGAAATTTTGTGTGGTGACCTGCAAAAAGCTATGGAAGTGTAGTCTTCTGGTTAGTACAATAATTCCTTTGACAGGGGGTCATGAGTTCAATTCCTCCTTGTTCTCATTTTTTTTATGCCCGTCCTACTCAAATAATTTTCATGCCTGTAACAGTCACATCTCTGCAGATCTGTGCTGCCAACCCATAACACCCTCACCTCAGTTGCCAACCATCCTTCAGCCCATCTATCTGCCTCTGTCAGCTGTAGAGTCCTGTCTTCTTGTGCAGGCTGCTACCCTATGTCCTGCACTTGTACCCTTTTCAGCATTGTGGCTCTTGGTGCTTGCCTTGCCTGTGCCTTATCTGCATGGCACCATAACTCTTCTGTCCTCCTATCATTGCAAATATCCTTCCACCTCTGCCTCCACTGGGTGGACACAAATTCCCATCCTCTGGCACCCACTTTCATTGCAGCACTTTACATTGCCAACACCCTGTGCTTCGGTACAGCTACCTCCAACATGTTTGTCCACTTTACTGGCAGCTATATAGGATGCCCGCAGATATGGCAGGTCCATCAGCTCCCACCTCTCTTTCCTTCCATCACTTGTTCATTGCCTTTCCTTGGTGTTCTATCCAGTGTTAGGGTTACATCTGTTTTTATGTCTTGCAGTTCATGCTTGTCAACTTGAAGCACCTTACAGCCCTTCGAGTACCTTAACTTAAGGCACCTAACCTAAGGCTCCTTATAAGGTGCCTTAACCTAAGGCACCTTAATATCCTTAGGGCACCTTAACCTGAGGCGCCTTATAAGGTGTCTTAACCTAAGGTGCCTTATAAGGTGCCTTAACCTAAAGGTGCCTTAACCTAAGGTGCCTTAAAACCCTTAGGGCGCCTTGGATTAAGGCATCTTAACACAGGGCACCTTAACTTAAGGCACCTTAGGTTAAGGCATGTAAATTCAAGGTGCCCTAAAGGCTTTAAGGTGCCCTATGGGCTTTACGGCACCCTAACTTAAGGCACCTTACAGCCCTTAAGGCGCCTTGAGTTAAGGTGCCTTAAATTAGGGCGCCTTGTCAGCCTTAGGAGTATGTTTACATTAACGCGCATTAACGTTATGTTAATGCGCGTTAAAGTGACATAACGCATGTTAGCGTTAACTAACGTGCGCTAGCATTCCTGGCCGTGGAAAGCCAAGAAAAGCGTGGAGAGAGGGCAGAGAGAATGGGTCAATGGGCGGGGAGTGGGCAAGGAGAGGCTCCCATGACACCAACGTGGGGAACTGAAGGGCTGAAAAGTAACACAAGGGAAAACCTGGTGTTAGAAGCACATTTGCAAGAGAGAGAAACCATATCAGTGTCAGCAATGTACAGCATAGGCAGGGAGCCCAAGAAAGGTGATAGTAGTGCTCCATTTGCAGCAACAGCATAGTGCCCAGATATGAAAGGCCACTATGGTGATGGTGCAAATGGGGCATGGGGGCTGCAGGCGGGACATGCAGTGGGGGAACTGGGGCACAGGGTGGACTAGGCGGATGCCTAGGTGGCACATAGGAATGCAAAAAATGGAAACCAGCAAGACAGAAACTGACCAGGGTCAAACATACCCATGAGTCTGCGTCCCACAGTGTCCCATCCAGGGGACATTACCCAGCAGGTACCCCAAGGGGCACATAACATTGACAGGTGGTGCCGGGGGGAAGCGTGAACAGCTATGTAGGCACCCCTAACCCAGACCCCACACCTTAGGCAGCTGAGTACCTTCCCCCTGGATGGCCTGGGACTGCACACAACCAGCACCAACAGCATATGGTCATGGCGGCATGGCAGGGGGGGTGCTGGAGGGAGTAGTGGCACCCGCCTGCAGTGGACCTAGGCCATGCCCTGTACCAGTAAGTGGTGTGCAGTGCAACAGAAGAGGTCTGGCTGGGAAAAGTAAGGGTATCCCCAGGGACCACTAGGTTTCTGTGTCAGCAGTGTGGAGCAATATACTCAGCCAGTGTGTCCAAAAGCAGAGGGTCCACAGTTCAGGTCCCATCTGTGGATCCTGCAGAGCATCACCCCAGAGTTTTATCTCATAATGTAGCCACAACAACAACATGTGCAAACCCCAACACAGTGGTGCACAGGGGTACAAACACCCACTCATACGGGTTCCACTATCCACAGCCTCATGGAGTGTCAGGCTTTTGGCCCCAGCACGGAGCTGAAGTTATCACCAGAGCACTAGTACTACCCCTGCACAGTTTAGCAATGTCGGCACTGTGATCAGGACCAGTGTGGCAGGCAGGGTTGTCAGCCACTTCTATCTCTGCTGAGATAGGTGTGGGAGTGTGCATATGTCTATCCATTGTTTTGTGTCTTCCAACACCTCACTGAGCTCACATTGCTCACACTGTTTCCATCATTAGCCTGCAAATGTGCATAATGCGGAGCAAGGTATTGTGGGTATGGCCCAGACAGGGCGTATTGGCCAGATTGCATCTGCACAGGGTGGAGGGTAATGGCTGAGACACTGTAGTGATTGACCACCACCTGCATGGGCAGGGTGGCCACAGCATGTCACGCTGGGAGGTCACTCTCACTCTGACCGAGCAGTCACCATGGCATGCCCATGTTCCCATATAGTGCCACGCATTGTTTGTTTCCAGTGATGCCTGTGTGCTCCTGGTTCTGGGGCCCAATCATGGGAAACCTGCTTGGTGTCTGTGCTGTGCATCTCATTTCTGGGTGCACAGGGTTCCCCTGTGAGCGTGCACTATGGACTGGCAGCATCCCTGTTGCCATGCAGGAGAGAGGTCACATGACAGGAGAGCATCACCCTGGTGTGGCTGGAAGTGATCCTGTAACTAGGACTTGTCCTCCAGGTGACGTAAAACCCTCTCGCACCGAAGAAGTTTCTTCAGGGCCATGTGCCCATGAGGGAAGGGTTAGGACAGCCGTTATAGTTGGTGATTCGATCATTAGGCATGTAGATAGCTGGGTGGCTGGTGGATGTGAGGATCGCCTGGTAACATGCCTGCCTGGTGAGAAGGTAGCGGACCTCACGCGCCACCTAGATAAGGTCTTAGATAGTGCTGGGGAGGAGTCTGCTGTCTTGGTACATGTCGGTACCAATGACATAGGAAAATGTGGTAGGGAGGTTCTGGAGGCTAAATTTAGGCTTTTAGTTAGGAAGTTGAAATCCAGAACTTCCAGGGTAGCGTTCTCCAAAATGCTTCCCGTTCCACGTGCAGGACCCAAAAGGCAGGCAGAGGTCCGGAGTCTCAATGTGTGGATGAGACAATGGTGCAGAGATGAGGGGTTTGGATTTGTTAGGAACTGGGGTACATTCTGGGGAAAGGAGGGGCTCTTCCGAAGGGATGGGCTTCACCTTAACCGGGATGGAACCAGGCTGCTGGCATTAACCTTTAAAAAGGAGGTAGAGCAGCTTTTAAACTAGATAATAGGGGAAAGCCGACAGTCACCCAAGAGCAGATGGTTCGTAAGAATGTATCCTTGAAGGATACTACCAAAAGCAGAGAGGTTCCAAAAAAGAGTAAAGTAGCCCAAATGCCCTCGAGTATGGAGCAGACAGAGCTTAAAGATCCCAAATTATCCATGTCTACCAATAGCCAAATTAATATGAATAAAATACAGTCTCTAAAATGCTTGTATGCAAATGCTAGAAGTCTAAAAAATAAGATGGGAGAGTTAGAATATATAGCACTAAATGAGAGGTTAGATGTGATTGGAATATCAGAGACATGGTGGAAGGAGGACAACCAGTGGGACACTGTGATACCTGGGTACAAACTATATCATAATGATAGAACTGATCAAATTGGTGGAGGGGTTGCGCTCTATGTTAGAGAGGGCATTGAGTCAGAAAGGATTAAAGTTTTGCAGGAAACAAAATTTCCTGTAGAATCTCTATGGATTGAAATTCCATGTAAAAAGAGGAAGGCGATGGCGGTGGTGGTGTACTATCGACCGCCTGGCCAGAATGAACAAATGGATGATGAAATGCTCAAAGAAATCAAGGAAGCTAACAAAAGTTACAGCGCGGTAATAATAATGGGCGATTTCAATTACCCCAGTATCGATTGGGTCAGTGTCACGGCAGTACATGCTAGGGAGATAAAGATCCTAGATGACATAAATGACTGCTTCTTGGAGCAGCTGGTCCATGAACCGACGAGAGGGAAAGCCATATTAGACCTATTCCTTAGTGGAACACCAGAACTAGTGCAAGATATAAGGGTGTTGGGGCCACTTGGCAATATTGATCATAGCATGATCGCCTTTGATTTAATTAGTGGAGGAGAGATAATAAGGAAATCCACAGTACTACCTTTTAACTTTCGAAAGGGAGACTATGATAAAATGCGGAAAATAGATAAGAAAAAACTAAAAGGAACAGTTGCAAAGGTTAAAGACTTACATCAAGCTTGGATGTTATTGAAAAATACTATCTTGGAAGCCCAGACCAGCTGTATTCCACACTTTAAGAAAAGTGGAAGGAAGTCCAAAAAACTGCCAGCATGGTTTAAAGGTGAGGTCAGAGAGGCTGTTGTTGCCAAGAAAGCATCTTTCAGGAAATGGAAAAAAGAGCCAAACGATGCAACCTGGAAACAGCACAAGCACTGGCAAGTCAAATGCAAGGCATTGATAAAGTAGTCAAAGAGAGAATTTGAGAAGAAGCTTGCTGCGGAAGCAAAAACGCGAAATAAAGATTTTTTCAAGTACATTCGTAGCAAAAAACCTGCGAGAGAGTCAGTTGGACCATTAGATGATAGAGGAGTTAAAGGGGCACTAAGAGGCGACAAGGCGATAGCGGAGAGACTGAATGAATTCTTTGCTTCGGTCTTTACTGAGGAAGATGTAGGGATGTTACCCATGACTGAAGTGGTATTTAAAGGTGCGGAAGAATTGAAGGAAATATCGATACATCGGGAAGATGTATTACAACTATTCGATAAACTGAAGAGTAGCAAATCACCTGGGCCGGATGGTATACATCCAAGGGTGTTGAAAGAACTGAAATATGAGATTGCAGACCTGCTATTAGTAATCTGTGAACTATCATTAAAATCATCTCTAATACCTGAAGATTGGAGGATCGCCAATGTAACACCAATTTTTAAAAAGGGTTCGAGGGGTGATCCGGGGAACTACAGACTGGTGAGCCTCACGTCAGTACCGGAAAAAATGGTAGAAGCCATCATAAAGAATAAAATTGCTCAGCATGTAGATAGTTATGGCCTAATGGGAGACAGCCAACATGGCCTTAGACAAGGAAGATCTTGTCTTACTAATCTGTTATGTTTTTTTGAAGGAGTGAATAAACAGGTGGACAAAGGTGAGTCGGTTGATATTGTGTATCTGGACTTTCAGAAAGCCTTTGACAAGGTCCCTCATGAGAGACTTTTGGCAAAACTAAAGAGTCATGGGATAGGAGGCAGTGTACTATTGTGGATCAGGAACTGGTTAAAAGATAGAAAGCAGAGGGTAGGGCTAAATGGCCAATTTTCCCAATGGAGAAAGGTGAATAGTGGTGTACCCCAGGGATCTGTGCTGGGTCTGCTGCTTTTTGACATATTCATAAATGACCTGGAAAGTGGAATAACGAGTGAGGTTATCAAATTTGCAGATGACACAAAACTATTTAAAGTTGTTAAAACCCAAGAGGATTGTGAAAAATTGCAAGAGGATCTTGATAAATTGGAAGACTGGGCATCAAAATGGCAGATGAAATTTAATGTGGACAAGTGCAAGGTTATGCACCTAGGGAAGAACAACCCAAACTATGGTTACACGATGCAAGGTTCCACATTAGGAACCACCACCCAGGAAAAAGATTTAGGCGTCATTGTGGATACCATGTTAAAACCCTTGGCCCAGTGTGCAGCGGCGGCCAAGAGAGCAAATAGAATGCTAGGTATGATAAGGAAAGGAATGGAAAATAAAACAAAAGATATTATAATGCCTCTATATCGTTCCATGGTGAGACCGCACCTTGAATATTGTGTGCAATTCTGGTCGCCGTATCTTAAAAAGGATATAGCGATTTTAGAAAAGGTACAGAGAAGAGCCTCCAAAATGGTAAAGGGGATAGAAGGATACTCCTATGAAGAAAGGCTAAAAAGGTTAGGGCTCTTTAACCTGGAAAAGAGACGGCTGAGGGGAGATATGATAGAAGTCTATAAATTAATGAACGGAGTGGAACGGGTAAACGTAGATCGATTGTTTACCTTATCAGAATATAGAAAGACTAGGGGACATGCAATGAAGCTACAGGGTAAACTATTTAAGACTAATAAAAGAAAATATTTTTTCACTCAACGTGTAATCAAACTCTGGAATTTGTTACCGGAGGATGTAGTAAAGGCTGTTAGTGTAGCTGGGTTTAAAAAAGGTTTGGACAAGTTCCTGGAGGAAAGGTCCATAAAGCACACGTCCATAAGAACTTTACTAAAAACCAGCAAGCTTGACCCCCAGAAGGTAGATTCTTATAGACCGATATCGAGCATACCTTTGCTAGCAAAAATAATTGAGAAGTAAGTCCAGCTGCAAATTCAAGAACACATTGAAACCTTCGCACCACTGGACCCTTGCCAACACGGCTTCAGAGAGGCCCATGGAGTGGAAATGCTCCTCACCACACTCATCAACAACATCATTACAGGAATCGACAACATACGGCAGGGGTTTGTACTCATCTTCTTGGACATTGCAGCTGCGTTCGACTCAGTGAGCCATGAGCTTCTGCTGGATCATCTCAAGGAGAAGGGGATCACTGACAAAGTGCTGGACTGGTGCAAGTCCTATCTTTCCGACAAATGGCAGCACGTACGTTCTGGGGCAACTTCATCAGATCCCTTCCACCAGAAGCAGAGTGTCCCGCAGGGTTCCTCCCTCTCGGCCCTGATGTTCAACGTGTACATGCAGCCTATATGCAACCTGATCCGGTCATTCAGTGTCAATTGCTTGATATATGCGGACGACGTGTTACTATACATGCCTTTCTCAACCGATAACCCAGACCTCTCCCCATTGACAAATTGCTTTAATGCTGTATCTGACTGGCTCCAAACCCAAAACCTCAGGATCCAACACAAAAAAACAGAAGTACTCTTCATCACAAGGAATCCAAACTTCTCCACACCACCCTTTATAAGAGTCAAGGAAGCAGATCTCCAGACCAAACCCTCGATCAGATACCTCGGCATCACTTTAGACCAGAAACTGGACATGAAGTTACACATAGGCTGAAAGTATATTTGTTTGTACAGGGTGGTGTACACAACCGGACTGTCTAAGAAAACCTGAGAGAGTTAATTTTGTTCAGAACTTTGCTTAGAGATAAACTTCATATATTTGCTTACTAAGTAGGTGAAGAGGTACATGTCCTGTAAATAAAGAAAAAGGGCAGCTTGTACTCTAGGCTTTCTGTCTCAGGGTTATTAGATATCAAGCAGTCAGCAGTAAACAATTATGTCTTGGAATACATGTATGTCTCCTCATACTGACCTACACTGATTAGAAGTTGACCTATGATGTGATAAATACGTAATATCTGACGTGTAATAATAAAGTGCAATTATGCTGTATCATCCAAAAGAGCCTTATAAATAAAGTGAACCATGGCTATTAGTGAGAGTAAACAAAGAGAACTTTTGTTTCTATTTGTTTCTCTCCACAAAGCTTTGGTGTATTTATATATATATATATATATATATATATATATATATATATATATATATATATATATATATATATATATATATATATATATATATATATATGTAGAAGTGTGTGGTAGTTTATTGCTGTCTTTTAGATTACCTTCTCATTGCTTTGAATGTAGTTTTCTGTGTCTCCAAGAGCCCTGCAGGTTGCTGGTGAGGGGGTGCTAAGAAAGCCCACAGTTGGTGCCATGCCGGTCTACAGATTTCTCCATTCCTGGCAAGGGTGGAAGGTGTTTGTGAGTATTGTATAGTGACAGCAATGGGTAATTTGTTAGGTATACGTGAGTTATCTCAGTTGCGTGAATGGCATGACAAAGCTAAGGTTTTAGATGTTCAGAAAGGTAGCCCTTCTTTTTGTATGCGTGAGAAGTATGGGGATATGGCTACTAATTATATTTTACACTGGTATGCAGTGACTAATGATAATGTGCTTTTACAGTCTCCTTTGGAGGGAACATTTTCTATAGATAAACTTCGTTATCTGAAATGTGCTTTGCAGGCTAAACACAGATTATGTGATGCCCGTGAAGGGCTGGTGTTTAGTTGGTGGCAGCGAATGGCACATGAATTGAAAAATGATTTGTTTGTGTTAAAGAATGCTGGTAAAATGGGTGAACCACAGGAGAAAGAGAATGGTAATGACCGGGCAGGGAAGTTCCCAATCGTTTTTTCTCCAGAGTATGATGCAGATGTGGCTGCAATGGTAATTGGAGCTGGAAGAGTTCCAGGTGCATCCCCAAGGTCTCCCCCTGTTTCTTCTGAGAGTAATGTAGTTTCTGAGAGGGGGAGGGTCACTCGTGCAGCAAAGTTAAGAGAAGAGATAAGGAATAAGCAAAGGATATTGGGGAATGCACAAATTGAGAATTTCGGTACTTGCAATGTTTCTCAGCTCAGAGAAATGAATGCCCTTCTTAGTCGTGAAATAGAATGTATTGTACATATAATAGATTCCTTAAAGAGAATAGTAAGAAATGATATTTCTGCTACAAAGGAATTAGGAATTTCTAGTAAACTTATTGATGATAGTGAAAAGGATCTGAATAAGCATTTTATGACCTATAGAGAGAAATGTATTCAATTACATGGTGCTATAAGTTTTTTTCAAACTGTTTTATGTCAACATAATAGTCCATGTTCTACTTGGGCTGATCTGGATAATTTGCTTAGAACTGTGTTTTATAACCCAGCTGATAGTGGTTATTTAATCACTTACAGTAGTATGCAAACTTGTAAAAGGATTGGTTAAGATTAACATCTCTAAGGCAGAATTCACCAATTATTTTTGTAAAAGGTTTAATCCCATGAGTAAAAGGAATTTTTGAAACTTTAATAACAGATTGGCCAGCTAGAATAGCTGATGTAAGTTTGGAGGGAGCTCTGTACAGTGCGCTGACATTTGATGTGAAATGACTAAATTGCTCAACTTGCAGATTGCTTCTATGTAACCTCCCAGGAGCAGGGGGAGGGGTAGGATCAGAGCAAGAGGAGGTCATGGGAATCCTCAGCGAGACAGTTCAGATAAACTTGTTATTGAGCATTTGCAGTGAGACCGTTTCCAGAATCGGCGTCTTGATGGTCAGAGAGCTGACTTCCCTCCTCGTCCTCCAGTAGCTGCTGATTTCACTCTATCCTGGCTGAATGGGAAGATATATCTCCAGCTGTATTCTCTCTGAAGTGCCGTTTTCTGCAGATCTCCAGAAATCATTCATCCTGGAGAGCTTTCTTCTTCTTTATGGACAATGCCGGGATCAGATATTGGATGCCTTTGAGGATCATCGTGAAACCTGGAATTCAGTTTCCTAGACTCAAGTTGTGTCCACTGCCAGCAGCTGTCGGTGAAGGAAGTTGTTTTGTGCTTGAAAATCTCCAGACACAAAGTGTCATTTATCCTACAACTTCTTTATGTAAGACTCCAGTTTCTCCTGTACTAAAGGCTGACGGTAAGACTTATAGATTTGTGCGAGTCCTACGAGACCTGCTTATTTTCAGTATGAATTGGCAAAGAAAAAGCAGTTTTGTTTTTATTTTTATTTTTGAAGGACTGCATTATTTGATGTAAGACTCAACCGTTCCTCTTTAGTTCATTATGTGAATGATTTGCTTTTAATGTAGACCAAATTACGTATGATTGTTGGTCCGATTTCTTGTTTTTATTAGCTTATATTGCTAATTTAGGTTTGAAGGTTAATCTGTCTCAACTGCAATTTGTTTCTCAAAATGTTGTTATTGTGTAGCTTCCACATTATCACAGTGGGAGGTTTGTTTTAAATGTAGAAATGTACTAGGAAATGCGCCATGTTTATTGCATACCATTCAAATTGTTTGTGGCTATTTCAGATTTCTCTGTTGTCTGTGTGCTTTTGTGAGCTTTCCCGACTGGTTGTAAGCCAGTGAATTAATGAAGTGACTTTGGGACTTCCGCTATATTTATGTAGTGGTGGCTTTTGCAATTGAATCTTATTGATTTTCTGGTTCTACAGTGCTTCTTGACAGCACAAGTTGCAGTTTTGAAATCCAAAGGACACCATTTTGTGAACTGAAAAGACGCTCTTCTGGTATCAGTGTCACTGACATTGCTGTATTTAGCACTGTTAAAGATGACTTTGTTTTCCCTTTCATCTTTCCTGCAGCAATAGCAAGATACTTCCTTTGAAACCCAGGTTTGGACTTCGTGATGGCTGCTGGAAAGAGAATCATCTGCTTATTTGTCCTGACCGTCTTTTGTTTCTATTTGCCCTGTTTAGCTTTACCGCTGTGGCTAAGAATTATGTCTTTTTGGTTCTCTGGTATCACCTGAACTTGTTATTGTTTTCTTTGGAACAGTTTGTCTGCACTGTTTCAGGACTGGCACTGTAGGGTCAGCTTAGGGTCAGTTATTAAGATTCCTGCCTGCCGAACTCATTTTATTTTGATTTTGCAGCCTGTTTTGTAGATCTGCCCTGTATCAGAGGAGGGAGGTGGTATTCATCTGGCGGACACTTGTCTATTCCCAAAAGGTCACTTATGCACTCTGATACAGGATTGAACAAAAGCCTTTCCCTTTGCCCTTATGGCAATGTGTATTTCCTCCAGCCTGACACCATTTGAAATAGTTAATGGCTGTCTAGCTCCTTCTCCACATGCCTTGGCAGTTATCCCAGACCCCCAGTTGTTGCGCAGCAATATCTTAACTTATTGTGCACGGTTGCACTCAGGCCTGTCTGTTTCCCTTTTATTGCAAGTGACTCCTTAACGAGATGACAAGCTCTTTATATCCGGGCTCCGCAGAATCATTTCATCCAGAGGTGAAGTCACCAGATTGGGTCCTGATTAAGACTCTGAATCCGAAGACACTCTCGGTTTCCAAGTTCCTGGTCCATGTCGTGTGTTCCTGGTGGGATATTCAGCTTGTAAAGTGGAAAGACATTCTCGTTGGATGCATCTTATACAGTGGCCCCCTCACAAGATCAGAAGGTGGTTTCCTGTATCGGTGAATCACGAGTTTGCAACGCAGAGACTTATTGGACAACAGTGATATTGAAGAAAAGGACTTTTATGATTTAAAATACTTTCTGAAAGAACAACAGTGACATTACAGAGAGATTATTGTATTAAGTAAATTTTAAATGGACTATTTATGTAAAATGCTTTTATATAGCATTTATAGTAAGGCTTAGAGGGATGAGGTTAGTTTAGATTAGTATTTTCCTGATATATATGTAATGACCTTTAGGTACTTAACCTCTACCTCATAAAGTAATTGAGAATTAGAGGGCCAGTATAGCTATAGTATATATCTTCATCATCTTAAGAAGAGTATTAGGAAGAGTAGGTATATCTTTAGTTTGTTTTAGAACACTTTTTAAATGTGTTGCTATGAATGTTTCCTAATCTGGTCCTAGGTGTGCTGTGGCATATTATTAATGAAGCAGGATTGCATTCAGAATCATGGGGATGTTAGAGGGAATCTCCAAATATTTTTGAGTCACATTTACACTTGATGACATTTTAATTTATCAAAGTGCGCTGTTTGCCTTCCAACTGTGACAGCTACTCAGCATGGATTCCTACCAAGAGTTAGGCCTAAGACCTTTGAAGAGTTTTGTGACATATGGTCTTATACAAACATAGAACCTAGAATAATTAAAGATATAGGTATAAAAATCCCATGTACAGGTTCCTATATTTCAGTAATTTACAATTAATGCCAGTTCAGGGGAACCAGGTGCATGATTATGAATTACTACAATATAATAGTTCTGGCTACCCTTTGAATGCCTCTAGTTCAGACCTAGGCATACCTAACTGGAGTTAAAGTGAAATGGACATGACTCAGTGGGCTTTGAATAATTGTATACAGAATATATCTTGTCCTCAGAATTTGACAATCTGGGCAGAGGGCTTAGTGGCTTTGGAAGGAGATTATTTTGTGTGTGTGTGTGTGTGTGATACTTTTGTATATACAGAGCTTCCCAGAGGTTGGTCAGGTACTTGCTATATAGCCCTGGTGGATACCCCATAGTGAATTGATTACTTTGTTATCAACCCTGAACAATTCTGTAAGAAGAAAAAGGGATGTTTTCCCTCAGGATGAAGTCATAGTGGCTGCTCTGCTTCTTACTGAGGCAATTAGTGTGTATCGCAAGGTCCAGTAAATAAAATGTCAGCTTATGCAGCCCAGAACCGAATGGCTTTAGACTATCTCCTAGCTTGATAATAATGGAGAAGTAGTAAAAAGGCATATTGGATAACGTTAGGAACCGTACTCTTGTTTCAAGTGAGAGTTATGTTATGTAAGTTCTTTTTCAGCTCTATTTGATACTGTTTCTTCATTTTGAAATTCATTATCCAGGCCTTTGCAAGGCATGCTAGCATCATTGCTTGGTTTGTTGGGGATTCTCATTCTAGGAGTATTAATTCTCTGTGTACTATCAGCTTGCTGTCAGAAATCAGTGGAATCACTGACCCCTATATTGATGTTACAGATTGACCCAGAATCTAGTTTTCATTCTACTTTGATGGCAATGTCTGAGTTTCCTTACTTTAGAAATGATTCTTTACAGAATCAGAGGAGGGACTGAAAGTATGTTTGTTTGTACAGGGTGGTGTACACAACCGGACTGTCTAAGAAAACCTGAGAGAGTTAATTTTGTTCAGAACTTTGCTTAGAAATAAACTTCATATATTTGCTTACTAAGTAGGTGAAGAGGTACATGTCCTGTAAATAAAGAAAAAGGGCAGCTTGTACTCTAGGCTTTCTGTCTCAGGGTTATTAGATATCAAGCAGTCAGCAGTAAACAATTATGTCTTGGAATACATGTATGTCTCCTCATACTGACCTACACTGATTAGAAGTTGACCTATGATGTGATAAATACGTAATATCTGACGTGTAATAATAAAGTGCAATTATGCTGTATCATCCAAAAGAGCCTTATAAATAAAGTGAACCATGGCTAATAGTGAGAGTAAACAAAGAGAACTTTTGTTTCTATTTGTTTCCACAAAGCTTTGGTGTATTTATATATATATATATATATATATATATATATATATATATATATATATATATATATATATATATATATATATATAAAGTGTGTGGTAGTTTATTGCTGTCTTTTAGATTACCTTCTCATTGCTTTGAATGTAGTTTTCTGTGTCTCCAAGAGCCCTGCAGGTTGCTGGTGAGGGGGTGCTAAGATAGCCCACATAGGCAATATAGTTAGGGCGGTGTACGATAAGATACGATCCCTCAGACCCCTACGAGCACTGTTGGAGCCAGAAGACTTTAGGATAATTTACCAGGCGCTGATCATACCACACTTTGATTATGCTAATGTGATCCTACAAGGGCTCCCCCAGACCACCCTGAATCCGCTGCAACTTGCAATGAACACTGCAGCAAGGGTTCTATGCAGGGCATCCAGAAAAGACCATGTGACGCCCATACTGAAGCATCTCCACTGGCTTCCGATCCACAGCAGACTCAAGTACAAAACCCTACTGTTGACAATCAAAGCCATCAATGGACTTTCATCCTCATCATTATCTGAATTGATCCAGACCACTCCCACTAACAGATCAAGAAGATCGGTAGCACTCAACACACTGACAGTCCCAAAATCAATAACCCAATGCACCCAGCCAACTGCAAACAGGGCCTTCAAATTCTGTGCGCCCAGATGCTGGAATACCCTGCCTCCCAACGTTCGTGCAATCTCTGAAATATTCCAGTTTAAGAAAGCCTTGAAGCACCACCTCTTCCTCCTGTACTACCCGGCAGACAATGCCATAACAGCCCCTTCCAAGGGTACCACACAGAACTCCCGCGGCTAGACCAATGAGGTAAACCCTACATTGTAGCATGATTGTAAATAGTTACCCCATGTTATCCAAGTTTTAAACACCTGTTCATTGTAAACACAGAGTACCCACGGAAATGTGTAGTTCTCTGTTCATTGTAAACCGCACTGATGTTGAATAGCGCGGTATAGAAGAGACTGGAAATAAATAAATAAATAATGCTGCCCCGCCCACGCCTTTATATGGGCATCTGTACCTTTACCGCGGAACCTAAGGTGAATGACATTACCGCAGTTTAGTAAACATACCCCCTGCTGTCTTGATTTCATCATCTGGGGTCAAGTGAATTTTTAGTTGTTAAAATGGGGTCATATGGGATAAAACTTTGTAAAACACTATTTTAAGAGGTGGTTTTCTAAGGAGCCACCTATTATTAGGCACTAACAAGATGCAAAAATATCCTGTTATTTTGGTCACCTATAACATACCAAGTGGAGGAGTAGCCTAGTACCCAGAAGATCAAGGGTTCAATTCCCACTGGCACTCCTTGTGACCTTGGGCAAGTCACTTTACCTTCCATTGCCTCTGAAGAAAAGGCTGGCAATCTACTTCCAGTGATGCATTGCCAAGAAAACCCAGAGGTAGCTGGGTTGCTATGAGTCAACACTGACTTGATGGCACAAAAAAACCCCGTACTGACCAGTATAAATACATGCACATTTTTTTGCATGGTGTGTACTTTCATTGTGAGTATGCACATGGGCAGAGTTTGGGCAGTACGAGCAAGTATATGAATTGATTATAAAATATGACAATTTCTAGTCTTGAAGGACTAGAAAAGGGGATTGCTACTTCTGGAGAAAGACCTGCAATTCTAAGTATTACTTCTGAGAATTTTTTTAAATCTTGGTGAAAAAGGAATTCTTTAGATTAAAGCTGATTAATCTGTGAACCCAGTGTATTTGTTAAATCAAACAGGGCCTAGTAGTAGCAAAGAGTTCCAGTTTAAATTTAAAACACAGAGGAGAGCTTTCTGGTTAAAGTTAGAACCCAGCAGAGAGCTTCCAGTTTAAAGTTAATAGTCAGCCAGGGCCTAGTAGCAGCAAAGAACTTTAATTTAAATCAAATCAGAATATAGCTTAGCATAAAAGGCAAAACAGGGTCAATATTCCTTGAGCAACAGATCAAAAGGCCATTTTAAAAGACTTCCACTTTCCAGCAAGGACAGTGTTAACTCAGGAAATTGGTCACAGCTTACCTCAGAAGCACAGGCATAAATAGTTCAAACAGAGTGCTGTGCTGCTCTCAGTCTTGAAGGACTAGAAAAGGGGACTGCTACTTCTGGAGAGAGACCTGTAATTGTAAATATTACTTCTGGGAATTTTTCTAAATCTTGGTGAAAAAGGAATTCTTTAGATTAAAGCTGATTAATCTGTGAACCCAGTGTATTTGTTAAATTAAGCAGGGCCTAGTAGTAGCAAAGAGTTTCAGTTTAAATTAAAAACACAGAGGAGAGCTTTCTGGTTAAATTTAGAGCCCAAGACTACCTCTATCCAAGTAAGGGCTCTGGGACTCCCTCTGGAGATTGGTCACAGATTACCTTAGAAGCACAGGAGAGGGTATTGTGTAGCAGCCAGCTTTCAATAAATATTTTTCCCTTCCTCCCTCCTCATAACCCACCCACCCCTGGGATAATCATAGTTTTATAGGTGCTTAAGCTTCTTAAAGGAAAGGAGGTGCCATATTCACTCTCAGGTGCAGATGTTCATTCTCATCAGCATACATTAAGAACCTGAGCTTAATTAAATTTCAGGTGAACAAAGTACATTAAACATATTAGGTATAGTTTTATTAGTATAAGTATCCCCAACAACCCTTAGTATGTAAAGAACTTAAATATCTAAACACAACCTTAAAACCAAGATGCAGACAGCAGTCCAGCAGCGAGATGGGGGCTTTCCAGTCTTTTGCATTGAGTATCACATATATGATTTTCTCCCAGTTGGTGAGGGGTCTTACGTGTGCACAAGGTGCAAGGAGCTCTCAGGGAACGAGTCCGATCTCTAGAGGCAAGAGTAGCAGACTTGGAAGACATAAGGAAGACAGATATGTACATAGACAAGACCTATAGGGATATAGTCCTGAAGTCCCACCTCCAGTCTGGCAGCATCCCTGCTGCCTTGGAGGAGAGAGGTCACGTGACAGGAGAGCATCACCCTGGTGTGGCAGAAAGTGATCCTATAGCTAGGACCTGTCCTCCAGGTGATGTAAAACCTTCTCGCACCGAGGAAGTTTCTCCAGGTGACAAGTGTCCATGAGGGAAGGGTTAGGACAGCTGTTATAGTTGGTGATTTGATCATTAGGCATGTAGATAGCTGGGTGGCTGGTGGACATGAGGATCGCTTGGTGACATGTCTGCCTGGTACGAAGGTAGCGGACCTCACAAGGTCTTAGATAGTGGTGGGAAGGAGTCTGCTGTCATGGCACATGTCGGTACCAATGACACAGGAAAATGTGGTAGGGAGGTTCTGGAGGCTAAGGGGTATGTTTACTAAACCGTGTTAGGTAACGTTAATGTGCGTAAACAACACGCGTTAACATTACCTACTGCGCATTAACGTAACATAACGCGCATTAGAGTTACTGACGTGGTAAGTCCTGCAGAGGGTGGAGAGAGAGCGGAGAGAAGGGGTCAATGGGCGGGGAGTGGGCAGGGAGAGGCCCCTTCCACACTAACGCGGGGAGCTGAAGGGCTGAATCCTACCACGACTGAAAACCTGGCGTTAGCACACATTTGCAAGAGAGAGAAATGATTTCAGTGTCAGCAATGTACAGCATAGGCAGGGAGCCCAAGAAAAGTGATAGTAGTGCTCCATTTGCAGCAACAGCATAGTGCCCAAATATGAAAGGCCTCTATGGTAATGCTGCAAATGGGGCATAGGGGACTGCAGGCGGGACATTTAGTGGGGGCAGCTGGGGCACAGGGTGGGCTAGGCAGGCGCCTAGCTGGTACATAGGAACATAGAAACCAGACATCAGCAAGACAGCAGCTGACAAAAGCCAAACACAATCCACCTACATCTACCTGGTCCACCCTAGCTAACTGTTGCCAGGGCACTGACCTGACATCCCTCCAGCTAACCCTCCCCCAAGCGGAAGGCACATAATATTGGCAGACGGTGATGAGGCGGATGTGAAGATGCCCATGTATGCCTCCCCACCCCAGACCCCGCTCCCTAGGCAACCGCCTACCCACAAAGTGGATGGCCTGGGACTGCACACTACCAGCACCGACAGCATATGGTCATGTCAGCATGGCCGGGGGGGGGGGGTGCCCGTGCTGGAGGGGGCAGTGGCACCTGCCTGCAGTGGACCTAGGCCATGCCCTGTACATGTACATGGTGTGCAGTGCAAAATAAAAGGTCTGTCTGAGGAAAAGTAAAGATAGCTCCAGGAACTACTGTGTATCTCTGGCAACAGTGTGATGCAGTACATACAGCCAGTATGTCCAGAAGCAGAGGGTCACAGGTTTAAGTACCAGCTGTGGATCCTGCAGAGCATGCCCTATATTTTACCCTACAATGCAGATACAACAGCAACATGTGCAAAGCCCAAAGCAGCGGCAAACAGGGGTACAAACATCCACTCATACAGGCTCCACAATCCAAAGCTGCATGGAGAGTCAAGCTGTTGGCCCCAGAACGGTGCTGCAGTTATCATCAGAGCACCACTACTACCTCCTGCACAGTTTTTCAATGTCGGCATTGTGATCAGGACCAGTGTAGCGGGCAGGGTTGCCAAACATCCCTATCTTTGCACAATGCTGCAATAGGAGTGGGAGTGTGTGTATGTCTATCCATTGTTCTGTGGCTGCCCACACCTGACTGGGCCCACAATGTCCCAGTGTTACCAGTATTAGCCTGAATATGTGCATAAGGAGGAGCAAGGTATTGTGGGTATGTCCCAGACAGGGCAGATTGGCCAGGATGCATCTTCACGGGGTGTGGAGCAATGGCAGGGACACTGTAGTGCCTGACCACCGCCTGCATGGACAGGGTGGCCACAGCATGGCATGCTGGGAGGGCACTCACTCTGATTGAGCAGTGAGCATACCATGTCTAGGTTCCCACATAGCGCTCTACACTATCTCCCTCCAGTGATGCTTGTGTGTTTGCAGGGTTGGGCCCAATCCCTGAGATACCTGCTTGTTGCACATAGTTCCTTTGTGAATATACACTATGGCCTGGCTAGTGGACTGCTGCAGTTAGTCTGTGCATGGCTGGAGCACCTTGTAGGGTAATGCAGGTGCAGTCTGACTGTGCCATCTGCTGGTAAATGGCAGATGGTGGTGTGAGGCAGTTGGGGTTTTCCAGATCTAACCCCAGCATTACTGCTGGTCTGCCACTGCCCCAATCATAGGAATCACTCTGGCCCACCAACCCTGCAGCACTGTCTTGGACCAGCAGGATGGAGGTTGCTTCACAAGGGCTCAGGCCCCTGTCCATTACCTACAAAAGGGGTGATCGTGGGCCCTTTGGGATATATAGTGTATACCACTTTGACCTGTAGAGGCGCTGCTACACAAACCTCATGCAAGTTTAGGAACCCTTCTGCCCTGATAACAGGTGCCCATATCAGCCAAACACTAACAATGGGCACACACTAATCTGGGCAGTGTCTGGTCGCAGAGGGCCATATATGACTGCAGAATACAGACAGACACCAAATTACTTTCAAACGCACTGCAAAGAAAACCTGTCATACAGTGGCAATAATGGGGATGTACAGTAGGACCTATCTCTAGCACCACATTACTGCGGACTTAGTGCTGGGCACCCATCCTATCCCTCAGGGTGAACAAAGAACCTGCACAATGGCATGGTCTGTAGCTACTCTGTGCCAGTATCACGCACTGTCAGTTCATCTTTCCAAGCTGAGGTACCAGAAAGGTGCAGACCCCATTTGGTGATCAGCTGTAGACAGCTATACAGCATGTGCATTGCATCATGGGTACTGGAGGGGTTACCCTGTCCTGGCACTCAGAGCAGACAGTTTGTGCAGTGAACATAAGAACATAAGATATGTCATACTGGGTCAGACCAAGGGCCATCAAGCCCAGCATCCTGTTTCCAACAGTGGCCGATCTAGGTCATACGTACCTAGCAGTTTCCCCAAAAGACACAGGTTCCACAATGCTTGTACTGGGTCAAGCATTGATATACTGGGTCCCTTCTTAATAATGGTTTATGGACCTTTCCTCCAGGAACTTGTCCAAACCTTTTTTAAACCCAGCTACACTAACAGCCTTTACTACATCCTCCGGTAACAAATTCCAGAATTTGATTACACGTTGAGTGAAAAAATATTTTCTTTTATTAGTCTTAAATATATATGTACATATATATATATATATATTTATTAGTCTTAAATATATATGTACATATTCCACATCAGTGTATTTATGTAAACAGTGCCCCTTATACCCAAAGGTATGAGTATACATGTATCCAGATATACATGTATACAGATATACTTATACTTATACAGATATACTTATCTACACCCACTTGTGTGATGTGCCTACCCTCCGAATCAACCTATGCGCGCCCCAAATTCTACTGTATTTATTACTCTTGAATTTGTTTTGTGTATACTGGTTATTTGTATATATGTACATATTCCACATCAGTGTATTTATGTAAACAGTGCCCCTTATACCCTTAAGGTATGAGTATACATGTATCCAGATATACATGTATACAGATATACTTATACTTATACAGATATAATTATTTACACCCACTTGTGTGATGTGCCTACCCTCCGAATCAACCTATGCGCGCCCCAAATTCTACTGTATTTACACCCACTTGTTGTGATGTGCCTTACCCTCCGAATCAACCTATGCGCGCCCCAAATTCTACTGTACTGATTTGACAGTTCTCCTATTGTAATCGGACCGCTGCTGATCGCTGGAAGCAGCGGTATATAAATGTTTGCTAAATAAATAAATAGTTTACCCTGTAGCTTCATTGTATGTCCCCTAGTCTTTCTATATTCTGATAACGTAAACAATCGATCTACGTTTACCCGTTCCACTCCGTTCATTAATTTATAGACTTCTATCATATCTCCCCTCAGCCATCTCTTTTCCAGGTTAAAGAGTCCTAACCTTTTTAGCCTTTCTTCATAGTAGTATCCTTCCATCCCCTCTACCATTTTGGTGGCTCTTCTCTGAACCTTTTCTAATAACGCTATATCCTTTTTAAGATACGGTGAACAGAATTGCACACAATATTCAAGGTGTGGTCTCACCATGGAAAGATATAGAGGCATTATATCTTTTGTTTTATTTTCCATTCCTTTCCTTATGATACCTAGCATTCTATTTGCTCTCTTGGCCGCCACTGCACACTGGGGTGAGGGTTTTATTTATTTACATTCTCTTATATACCGTGCTATTCTGCATCAGTGTGGTTTACATTGAACAAACGGAAATTACATTGAACAGGGCATTATAACTTGAAGATAATTATTTTACAGGGAACATGGGCTATGGAGGGTTAAGTGGCTTGCCCAAGACCACAAGGAGCACCTGTGGGACTAGAAACCCCAGTCCTTCCAGCCCAAGGTTGCTGTTCTCTAGTGGGATTTGAACCCCTGACCTTCCGGCCTGAAGTACCTTGCCCCAAACCACTAGGCCACTCCTCCACTCCTAACATGTTTTAACATGTTATCCACAATGATGCCTAAATCTTTTTCCTGGGTGGTGGTTAGTAGTATAATGGGTACACTACTTGTCAAACTGATTGACAGGTGAGATAAGGATGGCGGGAGCCAATCAGCGTTCACTTCCGGTCTATGTCCCGCCTTAGCCCACGCCCCCTCCCATAGAAGTGAATGGTGAGTTAGCCCCGCCCACTCACGCCCCCAAAATGTTGACAGATACCAATCAGCGCCCACTTCCGGTGTATGTCCTGCCTTAGGCCACGCCCCCTCCCATAGAAGTGAATGGTGAGTTAGTCCCGCCCAGCCCCGCCCACCCCTGCCCCCAAAATGTTGACAGGTACCAATCAGCGCCCACTTCCGGTGTATGTCCCGCCTTAGGCCACGCCCTCTCCCATAGAAGTGAATGGTGAGTTAGCCCCGCCCAGTCATGCCCCCAGGCGTGGCCACCGCCACCCACTTGACACACCCCATGTCCCGCCTTAGGCCACGCCCCCTCCCATAGAAGTGAATGGTGAGTTAGCCCCGCCCAGCCCGCCCACCCCGCCCCAAAATGTTGACAGGTACCAATCAGCGCCCACTTCCGGTGTATGTCCCGCCTCAGGCCACGCCCCCTCCCATAGAGGTGAATGGTGAGTTAGCCCCACCCAGTCCCACCCCCAGGCGTGGCCACCGCCCCCCACTTGACACACCCCTGCCCCCACCCCAAGGATGACATCATCCAATCAGCGTACACTTCCAGGGGTGTGTCACACCCATGCCACGCCCCACAATATGGCATTAGCCAATCAGCACCCACTTCCGGGTTTGTGCTACGCCCACAGCCTCCCACCCTTCTCCACGCCCCTGCCTACATCATCGGAAATGACATCACCGGAAACAGGGCGTCATCAGAAGAGGGACTGTCCCTTTTTTGCTGACATCAGCGGAAACAGTATGGCTGACTCCGGAAATGACAGTATGGCTGACTCCGGAAATGTGGTTTTGCTTCTGCTTAATACTGAAAAACAAAAATGCTTTTCTCTCTCTCTCTCTCTCCCACACAGACTCAGTTTTTTTTTCTCACACAAAAACTGATTCCTAGCACAGAGAGACAGGCAAGCTAGAATCTTTTTTCTTTCCAAATGCAATTAGCACATCTTTGTTAGAGGGATCCCCCTCTCACCCTCAACCACGCCCCTGCCTACATCATCGGAAATGGACTGTCCCTTTTTGCTGACATCAGTGGGGAGCAGTGTGACTGACTCCGGAAATGTTTTTTTTGCTTCTGGTTAATGTTTACACCTGCAAAAAAAGCAGGAACCCTGGAAAAATAAAATGCTTTTCTCTCTCCCACTGCCCCAGTTCTTATTTCTCACAAAAGATTTACGGCACAGAGAGACACAATTTTCTTTACAAATGCAATTACAAATGCAATTGTTAGAGAAACTAGTGCTGTCCATGTGATAGAATTTTACTTTTAAGACCTCACTGTTAGAAGTATTCTGACAGACCTGTAGAGTTCAGACTGAAATACAGAGAGACCTGAGTTCAAATCCCCCTAATATAGCTATTTTATTTGAGAGAGAGCTGAGTTCAGATCCAAATACTAATACAGCTATTTTTTAGTGGCTTTGAAAAAACCATTACAGAGAGGCAATCCTGGACATGTCTCTCTAGGGTGTGGTAACACGTGATTGTTTGAAACCAGAGGTCTGTTCTGAGCATGCTCCAGGTGTTCTGAGCATGCTCCTGGTGTAAGGGGAACATTTTAACACAGAGTTTCAGAAAGGAAAAAATGACTCTTTTTGGAACACCAAGCAGAATTTCCAGCAGGGCACACAACATTAATTACTAAAACCATTCTGAAGATGTTGGCAAAATAAAAAGAACAGTCAAAGCACGGCAATCATGAAGGAAGCCTTATTGAAGAGCATTTACTATAACCCCAAAGCAGCAGGGAGCTTTGGGGGCATAAATCCTCTACTTCAAGCTGCTAAAAAGCAGGATAAAACAGTCAACAGAAATGATGTAGTTAGATGGGCTACCGGACAAGATGCTTATACTTTACACAGACCTGCTAGGGTCCGTTTTAAAAGAAACAGGACGATTGTGTCAGATGTGGATGCGCAATGGTAGGCTGATTTAGTTGATATGGCAGCCTTGTCCCATTATAACAATGGCTACAAATACATATTAACAGTGGTAGACATCCTGTCAAAATATGCATGGGCTGCAAGTTTAAAATCAAAAACCGGTCATGAAGTTGCTAAAGCCTTTGAAAAAATATTTAATCTAGGTCGTATACCTGAAAAAATACAGACAGACAAGGGTAAAGAATTTTTAAATAGGTCCCTGAAGAATTTATTAAAACAAAGAGGGGTTCATCATTTTGTAACCAATAACGATGTTAAAGCAGCGGTGGTAGAAAGGTTTAACAGGACTTTGAAATCCAAAATGTGGCGTTATTTTACTACACACAACACCTTTAGGTACCAAGACGTATTGCAGGCTTTTGTGCACAGTTATAATCATAGTTTTCACAGAACAATGTGTATGTTCATTGTTTATTGTAAACCGCGCTGATGCTGAATAGCGCGGTATAAAAGAGACTTTAAATAAATAAATAAATAAATAAAATAAAATAAATAAACAATAAAGACGAGGCCTGTAGATGTGACACACACAAATTCTCTGCAGATCTGGAAAAGAGTCTACGGTGATAGCATCAAGCGTAAGCATACCGAGAATCCCTTAAAGAAAGGAGATCATGTAAGACTTTCAAAAACTAAAGGAAAATTTGAAAAAGGTTACGAGCAAACGTGGACTGACAAGGTATTTATAATAACGGACATTTTAAACAGGGCCAGAAAGCAACATACAAGATACAGGGTTCTTTTTATCCTGAAGAATTGCTAAAAGTCACACCGCAACAGGACAGAATATACCGAATCGAAAAGGTTCTAAAGGTAAAAGGATGGGGCAGGAACAGATTCTACCTCGTGAAATGGAGGGGATGGCCTGTTAAATTTAACAGTTGGGTTAAAGCATCAGAGATTCAAGACATCTGATTTCTTTCTTTCTTTTGAAGCAGCATTAAAATAAAATTGAAAATGAATGATGGTGGCTTTTATATCACACTGCCTAGCAATGCCTCAGCAGGTGTGTTTTCCCAAAATATCACAAGTAGAATTGTTAATGTATAACCAAAGTTTATGTTTATGTTTATCTTGTTTAAAAGGTTTATTGTAATGTATACTACAGTTTCCTATGTTCCATGTAAAAAACAGAATGTTTACCCTGTTTAAAATTGTTATATTGTAAACCGCACCTGATCTTTTCTGGAAGGTAGCGGTATATAAGCTCTTGTTAAATAAAATAAAATAAAAATACCAGCTCTAATTTTACCATACAACTAGCAAGGTCTTTGGACTTACAAGGACAGTGGGAAGTGGGGCTCGTGGAAATACAATACCCCAACACCTGGGAGAATATTAAGGAAGATCATAAGTATGTTGTCGCTTCCGCAGCAGGAAATATACAGCACCTTATAGTCAGGAAAGGACATTACGCGACCATGCAGCGTTTAGTGGAATCCATGAATCAGGACATTAGCAACATCTATAAAACGGCGGCACCACTAATCATTTATGAGCCCCATGCGCGAAGAATCCGAATAAAATCGGAAGATAGGTCTACTATTTATGCATATGGTGATTTGGCAACCATTTTGGGAATAGAAGCTTACGTTAATACACAGCGTTCCCATTTTCCAGCGGATATCACGGCTGGTTTTAATACCCTCTACCTGTACACAGATATTGTAGAGCACCAGTTAGTAGGTGACCATTTTGTGCCACTGCTGCGTTGTGTTCCAACTAAGGGGGTTAGGGATGAGTTTATCACGTTAACTTATGATAAGCCACACTATGTCCCTGTGAACAAACAACATATCGATACCATCACATTTGAAATAAAGACGGATCAGGACAGGCACGTCTCATTTAGTTACGGGAAGGTGATCCTTAAGCTTCATCTGCGACCCCGGAGGATGACTGTTTTTTAAAATGGTTGTGGCTAAAGACTACGGAGACCCCAAAGCATACAGGCATTATTATACAACACAAGCCGGCTATGGGCTTTCAGGATATCATGGAGTACAGGTCATGTATGGGGCCGGTGTAGGCGGCATTTTTCGCAGCCTCTTTAGAAAAGCTATGCCGTTTTTGAGAAGGGGTTTTGAAATTATTAAACCACACGTGAAAGGCGCCACAAAAAACATAGCCAAGGATGTCATGAGTCATGTCACAATGGCCGTTCTAAATAAAATGAATCAGACTACAGAACAGGCAGGATCAGGACTGGCTGTGATTAGAAGAGCTGTTAAAAGAAAGAGAACCGAGTCTCGGGCGTTACCACAAGGACTGCCCAAGCCTTTT
Organism: Ichthyophis bannanicus; assembly: GCA_033557465.1. Lineage (NCBI taxonomy): Eukaryota > Metazoa > Chordata > Amphibia > Gymnophiona > Ichthyophiidae > Ichthyophis > Ichthyophis bannanicus. The sequence goes on from CM066031.1 coordinate 1,605,746,928, forward strand.
AAAAGAAAGAAACCCGTGGGTGACAGGTCTCAGAAGCTTAACCGCCGGTCTAAGAAGAAAAGCGCTAGCTCTAGGCAGCGAGATATATTCTAAAAAGCACCATGGCTTTTGTACACCACAGCTCTGAAGAGTGTGTTAAATCAGAACTGGACCTGTTTCAACTAGCACCGACCTAAATAAGTATCGAAAAAAGTATTTATGTGGAAATTCCGCCATTATCGGCTTTGTCGGAAACAGCCCCTTTGGACTTCTATATCGCAGGTCATGGTGAAGACTACATTGATTTAAATAGTACACGTTTGCACCTGACCTGTAAAATTGTGGATGAAGAAGGCTCGAACATCGACCCGGCAGCCAAAGTAGCGCTGGTGAACTACCCAATCGCAGCTCTGTTTAGCCAGCTGGATGTTACCCTGGGTGACCAACTCATTAGCCAGAGCAACAACTGCTACCCCTACAGAGCCCTCATAGAGCTGCTTCTCAATTATGGCGAAGGATCCCTCAAATCACAGTTTACAAGCGGACTGTTTTATAAAGACACAGCCGGGCAGCATGAGGTGAGAGAGATAGGATCTCGCAACATCGGCTTTACTGAAAGGGCTCAATTTACGGTCTCTAGCAACAAGGTAGAGCTATTGGGGCATTTACATAGCGATCTATTTTTTCAAGAAAAGCTATTGATTAATGGCGTGGATCTCAAAATCAAATTGACCCGCAACAAAAACTCTTTCTGTTTAATGAGCGGTGATGCCGAAGAAAGTTATAAAATCCTTATCCTAAACGCTGCGCTCTTTGTAAAGAGAGTTAAAGTTTCCCCCGGAGTGCGCCTGGGACATGCGGAAGCTCTGCTGAAAGCTAATGTCAAGTATGCTATTGACCGTATGGGGCTGAAGGTGTTTAGCATACCAGCCGGTGCCCGTGTGACTAACCAGGAAAATCTCTTTTTGGGACAGCTAGCAAAGCTCATTGTGCTGGGATTTGTGGATAATGATGCTTTCAGCGGTAATTATGCTAAAAACCCCTTCAATTTTAAACATTATGATATTAATTTTGCCGCTCTATATGTGGATGGTGAACAAGTACCCGGGAAACCTCTTCAACCTGACTTTCAAAACGGATGTTGTGTAAGAGAATATATGCAACTGATACAAGCAAGTGGTAAACATCTGAAAGATACAGCATTGCTGATTGACCGTCAGGAGTTTTACAAAGGTTATACCCTGTTGGCGTTTGACCTTTCACCAGATCAGGAGTGTGCAGACCATTACTCGCTGATTAAAACTGGCAACCTGCAGGCTGAAATACGTTTTGCCAGCGCCTTACCCCATACAGTTAACATGATTGTTTATGGGGTTTTTGACAATGTGATAGAAATTAATCATGGAAGGAATGTTCTTTTTGATCATTCGTGAAAATGAACACCCTGCAGATCTTCCGTATTTTAAAGAAGGACCCCTGTGTTGCAGATGTCTTTTTAGATGTGCTACCCAGCGACTGGTTAGCGGATGTACAAATATCAAGGAAGCCAGTGTGTTTGGTGGTAAATACACACCCTCATAACCTACCTGGAGAACACTGGTTAGCCATCTATATATGTGGAGATGGAACAGGGGAATTTTTTGATTCTTATGGACAACCACCTGATAGCTTATTCTTTCCTACCAGCATTATGAGCTTTTTCAACAAGCATTGTAAAACTGTTATATACCACAACAGACAATTACAGCACCCAATGTCTACGGCTTGTGGATATCACTGTGTATTTTTCTTGCTCCACCGCTGTAAAGGGGTGCCTTTTGAAAATATTTTAGAAATGTATTCTGAAGATTTAATGCAAAATGATGATATGGTGTTACATTTTGTAAAACGCAACAAACAAACTTTGTGTAGATCTTTTAGAAATCCGTTCCATAATCAGCAAGTGTGTGTTTCCTATCGTGAATGTTTTGATGCTTCTAAATAAAAAGTAACCCCTCTAAGGAGGTTTTTTGAAAAGAAACCACTGTCTAGTCTTTTATTTTTGTTTTTAAACATTTTATTGAAAATACATTTTTACACACTCAACCACCGGTATCTGTGGGATAATTTACGTTTTTTGTGAGGGTGTAGCTCTTTGCTCTTTATCGGACCCGTGTACATTTTAGTAGCCTTCACAGATGGGTTCTCTTTGAGGCGTGCCAGTACATCTCTGTTGGCTGCATTACCCATTACCGTAGAGGGCATATTTAATTCGGCTAGGGTTTGCATGAACTCCTCCCAGCCCCTGGGTATTCTTCGTTGTGAAAGAGCTTGGGGCTGCGTAGCCCCACGAACGAGGTCGAGTAAGTTAGAGCCGTTGACGGGGTTTCCCCGGTATACAAATGTTCCATTTCCCTCCCAGGATGCCACATTCTTGTTTTTTAACAGTTTATTAAGCAGCAACTCAGCATTTTTCCTATAGCGCATATTGATGCTGTTTAACACTTCTTGTATTACAGGGTCTGGAGGTATAATATTTTCTAGAGATGCTGCCGTTGATGTCTCATCTTGTGCCTGTAGATACAAGTTTATTTTTTCTTTTTCCATATCCCTCTGTCTGTTAAGCACGAGATAGCGCTGTAGCACTTCTGAGTAACATTTAGCCTTTTCGTGTTCAGACATACCGACGCTTTGCAGGATGTTTTTCATTTCTTCATCTAACTTATGGATGGTTGTGGTTCTAATATTTTCATCCCGATCTGGCGGGTTTCTCAAGCGCTCAAGTTGTTGACTAGGGACTATGTACATTTTTTCAGCGTGATGCATTAGAGGTTTGTCAGAAGCCCCGTTATCAACGGTAATGCAAAACTTAACAGGGGCCCGATAAAGCCACCCGACTGTCTCACCAATTGCTTCTTTTTTTTAATGGGTAGTCTTTTATCGTACAGACTCTTTATGGCATGACGCTTCCCTTTTAAAACCTTTATCTGTTGTTGTGAAAGAGGAATGTTACCTTTTAGGGTGATGAGAGCGATTTCAACTATAGCTGCTACCAAATCATTAGAAGCTGTATTCAGGATGGCTCTTCTGTGCTGCGGAGAGGCTTGAACCAAAAGTTTTAAAAGGGGCAGGTTTCTCTTTACACGGCGAGACATGTTGTCTGAGACACACAGACATGTATGAAGGGGTTGGTTACATATTCATTTCTTTTTATGTGAGATTTGTGTTTTTTCACAGTATACCGTGGTCCAATCTGGCGGGAAGATATCCGTCCTCAGTCTGTAAGCCTCAGGCGTTGTGTTATTTAAATCCACAACGAGATACCCAAACGGCTTTCTGGTTGCATCTTCAAAGACTTCTAAAAAGAATTTTGATTTTCCAGGGTACATCTGCCTGGCTAGAATGGCAATCTGTAACTTATCTCTAGGATTCTTAAAGAGCACCATATATTTGGTATTTAAAGTTATAGTTCGGCTTGCTTTACCTTGGCAGAAAACATTTTGAACAATATATATGATGCTCAGGTTTCTGTGATGCACATACTTGGTAAAGGCTTTCTCTATTTCATCACTTTTACAGGCAGAATCCATTAGGTCATCAACAATAACCAAGTTTACTTTATTGGTTGGAAACATCCGTTCATCATTAAAAGTATCAGGCAAAGTGTCCATAAATGTAATAAAAGGATATTTATTTAACATTTCTTTATACAGAGGTTGCCAGCAACTATAACACCACACAATATTGTTAGGCATGACAGTCAATACACGACCAGCATGTTCTAACATCTTTTTAACAAAGAAGCTCTTGCCTGAATTGGACGGCCCCGCTAAAATACAAGAAAAAGGATGTGACCAGCGCACATCCACCACGCTAGTATCCATAGGGTAATGTGCTAAAGCCATCCTCCAACTTCACCCTTTTGTCATACACAACCTTTTGTGTTTTTTTAATCACACCAGTCTCTATTGTCCAACCCTTTTTGTTTCTTATAATACCAGGTTGTTGTACTCCTATCTTTTTCTGGGATAAATCTGCTGTCCCAGGCTTGTAGTCCAAAACTAGATCTTTCAAACTAGTGAAATTGATTTTCTGGCAGTTTTCTATGTTTAACGTAATCCCTTTTACTTTCATACAGGTCTTCCCGCTTGACAGCTTGTAGCCGTATGTTTTAGGCCCCGCTGATACAAACTCTGTGATATGTTCATCTGAGGGTATCTCGCTTGTGAGCTCACCTAAATAATCACCCAAAGACGGGTTCCAATCACCCTCTCGACTTAGAAATATCACAGAATCTGTATCATGGTACAGACAGCGCTCTTGCAAACTATCCAGAAGGTTGTACAACTCCAGGCGTGCATAAGCCGTTGTAAAACAGGCAATGAAAATGTTGGTGCTACCCGACAATATACACTGGTCTTTTGAGTGCCTGCAAGACACACAGGCTGTTTCATCATCAATAAAATCGCATGATGAAACCTCGAATTCAGGAGAAAACAGATATTTAAAGAGATCATCAGGTTCTTTCACAATGCTTGTGGTAGGCAGGTTTGTTCTTTGACCAAATTTACCCCACAGGGAATTTAAGAAAAGTTTTGCTATTTGACGCTTAGCATGGTTTACATTAATCTGGTCTGTACGCAAACACACCCCCTCTTTTCTAAAGAAATCAGCTATGTACACATTTTGTTTTTCAGTATCATTGCACCATCGAGGGTAGCCAGAAGCCTCTTGTTTTTGACGGAGGTGCATTTTGATGTATTCGGAAAAGAGATGATCAGATCTTTGCTCGAAATGCCAGATTTCATAGATTTCAACAACCACATACCCTTTTGCAATGGCTAAATTCATCTCCACCGTACACCAAGTCCCCACAAAAGCTCTCTCCTCATCCGTGTGGGCGCACATTTCCTGTTGCCGTGTGTCAGCACACGTGTGACACAGCGGAAACATAAGCTTACTGCCCAACCGTATAGGTAACACTGGGAAAAAGAGCTTTCGTGGGGGATATACTTTTGCTTTTATAAAACCAAAGTACTTTGTAGGGGGACCAAATTTGTCATAAATGATTTTTGGATGGCCTATTGGATATTCCTTTGTTTTATTGACAAAAGGGTATAGGCTGGTAAAATCATAGTAGTGTATTTTTTCCCCAGGCCTTGTTTTGTGGTACAGACAAATGGCATTTGTTCTACCCCCGAAAAGGGCATCTCGTGGAATCAGAGGTTGCGGTAATGCGGAATCAGCCAGGAAATCTGCGCAGCCCCGTCATTTTCTTTTACCAGCCGCTTCCACTCGTGCTCCCATAGACTTATGACCTTGAACCCACGGCTTTCCAGGAATGCAGCTTTTAGCTGTGTTTTGTAATAAAGAAAACCATAGGTCGTGGCTGCTATAGGATTCTGGTCTTTATCGTTATAACAGCTCGGACAGCCGTGGTGAAAACAACCATTAAATTCAAAAGCTGTTTCTACCCCACCGATCATGGCATAGCCATCAAGAAAATAAGCCCCCACCTTTTTTTCACCACCTTTCAGAGCATGTGTGATCTGTATATTTTCTTTGGCCTCCACATACATCAGCCATTGAATAGAGGGGGTTGAATATCTCTTTGTCTGCCGGTGATAGTTATCTGGTGGGATGAGTGCCACAGTCTTGGGTTCTAAAAACATGAATCTGAACATAGCCATACATACAGATGCAAGGGTTATATATTGGAAAGGGTCTAAACACCTTGTTTGAATTTCTGAGATGTCACCCTGCTCTACAAACACTTCTTTCTCTGTCATTTTCATGATTTCAGTTCGGTAGAGAACACAGGCCTGTCGCAAAATAGATACATCCTGCTGGCAGTAATAAGCCAACTCTTTTTGCAAATTAAAAGTTTTATGCTGATTGTCCTTGTACCATTGTAAAAATTCATCTTTTTCTTCAGGCAACATGTTACTCACACCGTAATGTTCAACACCCGGCATGGGGCCCACATAATTTTGATTTTCCAGCGTATTAAAAAAGTGTGGAAAGTACCCCTTGCTGCCTGTAAAACCCATGGCTTGTGGAAGTTTGCTAAGTTTCATAGGCAGGAAATTTAGAGAGTCTATAAAACGGATAGTCAGAGGTTCAACGGTAATTTGTAAAAGTTTAGCACCTTGAACCAACAGCCCCGTGTCCATCTTTTCCTTAAGCAGTTGTTTAAGAACAAAATATCCGTCATAACCTTTCGAATTATGGGCTATGAAGGTGTAACCTTTAAATTTTTTGTCACAAAAAATCTGTATAAAGGCAGAAATACATTTGAGACCCTTGAATTCCCAGTTTCTTTCATCATTTAAGTCCGTCGCATATATGTAATTAGGGACATGCCAGCCTGTTTTTTGCATACATTCACAATCATAAAAAATATACTTTTCAGATGTTTCAGTTTTACCAATAGGGGTCATAAAACATAAGTGGACGCCATCCCCGGTTAGGGGCTCGCGACATAGTTTACAATGACGGCCCTTGCACTTATGTTTCTTGTCCACATAAGACTCACATTTCTGGCACAGTATCTTAGATAAACATGCCACTTTCTTTTTTCAGAGCCAGATCCGCGTGTCTATCTAAACACTCTTTAGAACGGCAAAAGAGTTTGCAATTAGGGCATCTCTGTTGTACACCAACATTATTCGTACACGTTAGTGTCAAACAAAGACGGCACCATAATGTGCAATTATGATCGTGACTGTACGGTTTCTGACAGTAACTACAGAAGTTGCGCTCCCCATAGAATTTTTTGACATCGGTTATACCATAGAAATGGTCATCGTGTAGCAACAAGAACACAGTCTTAGGGAACACAGGTCTGTCTGATGTCTTAAAACAAACCCATGATTTTGTGTAAAGCACAACGCGTATGTTTATCTTTAAATGATGTTCAAATATTGCTACATCATCGAGCATGACTTTTCTATGTACCGGCCACCCCAATTCGTTATGTAGTTTTTTAGCACCTTCTAACAATTCGACATCTGTCATTTTTACCTGTGACATGAGGGCTGTGAGGCTACCTGCAAAACACAGGCTATTATCAGTGTTGTTCAAGTCTATCAAATACATCCTTTTCTTATGAATAATATGGCTAAACGGTATGGTCTTTAAGACCCTACGAGCACCCTACCCCGATTTCTTATGACAAGTACAACAACCCGGAATATATCACAAACCTGGATTTCTCTGTGACTCTGAAGGAGTTTAGCGATCTGATTTAAGAAATCGTCAGCGTCTAATGCCTCGGGGTTTAACTTACCAGAATATAAGGAATTGTGGAAAAAGAGATGAGTGTAGATGCACCTGTACATAATCACCGGGTGAAACCCGGCTGCTAACCTCATCCAGAATATGTTGAATACCTTGCCGAATGGTGAATTGAGCCTCAGATAATGATGTTTATCCTGTCTAAATTAATAAACCGAAATTCCTCTGAATAAATTACACCATTAAACTTGTCCAATTTACGATCCCACCTTTTCACAAACTGAACATAGCTAACTGGTTCTGATTCTTCAGCGAGGCCTAATGCATGATTGTTTGCGCTGTCCTCTGAAACACTGTGATCAAAGACACGGCTTTCACCACGCCCTCCGTATTCTGTACCGTCGTGTGTAGATTCACCATCAGAAAAACTATCGCTGCGTGATCTTTTCCTGTTAGACTTCTCTCCCATAGCCGCTGATTTTCTAACATTTTCTCGGTCTGAAAAAGAAAACGTGGGGGCTAATACTTTTACAGAGACCTTAAAATCTAGGTGCTGGATAAAACTGGAATACTCACGATTCTGTTTGTCTTTTGGCTTTCTGTAAGGTACCGTCTGTTGGTTAGACTGGCCATCTTGTTTTGTAGCATCTTCTTGGTCTAAAATAAAAAAGATTACAGGTTGAGGCTGTCCTCTGAAACACATTATAAAGAACATAGCTGTTAGAAAATTAAAACAACACAGGACATACCTTTTAAATTTCTTTGCCGCCTTCTTTTTGTAAGAGAAAGTTTATTTGTAACCCCCTTTTTCTGCTCCTATTTTTAAAGACAATCATAAGAGACAGAAACATTACATAGCCAACAATATTTTTAAAAAAGACTCATATCTACTCACCATGTCTGAAGAAAAAGTTGCAGATGATACAAGCTATAGAGACTGTGTGATCTTTTCTGGCTGCTGAAATATACTGGATCTCATAAGCTTATCATACGACCTGGCTAATTCACAATGCCTTTTTTTCGCAGACAGCACAGTGTAATAGATGCTATATATCTGTGTATGTGGCTAATACACATTCCCACCCATTTCCCAGACGTCTTAAGTGGATTTTAGTTACACGACAGTTCTGCACATTCTTATCTTATGGCCTATTGTTTAGGACACACCTGGAGGCCCCATTTCTTTTCCAGACAAACCATTGTAGGTTTAATTAACTAATCATTCCTAAAACACACCACACATAGGTTCAAAATATTTTATTTCAAATAAAATGTTTTCATCTTGTGAAATTCATTTGAGCATTACAAGTTTTAAAAAAAATAAAAGGCATACATATAATTTTTGTTCATCTGTATGTTCAACTAATAGATTCTGGAAATACATACATTTTCATAAAAAGTCAATTTTTACAGAACTTGGTGTTTTTTAAAGAACGATCTATAATCTCTGTCACAGATTAAGCCTTCCACTATTTCTTTTTCGCTGTCTGCCACAGAATTAAGCAAAATATTGAGCAGTTGTCCTGGGTTTCTACTGTTGTTAAAATCTCTGACGAGTTCAAACAAAAAATTCAAATTTTCATAAACTAGGACAGTTGCTTTCATTTTATGACCCGCAATCATGGCAACATTTAAAATAGGTCCTAGACACAACCTGTTACAAGCTTTATGGATTTTCTGATGTATTTCATTGCGTTCCCACTTTAAACAGTCATGGTGTCTTTGGCCTGGAGCATGTATTACACACGCTGCACAGTCTCTATGCATAATGCCCTGCCAGCATTTCTTGATAATACAGGCCACCGTTGTTTGTATAACAGATTTAAATCTGTTTATGTCATCAGGTTTTGTACAATCCCTTTGACTGGCTATGACATCAAATGCCTCCCTTTGATATGTACAGAGAAAGCACAAACAGCGTAGATTGGCAGTCTGTATGTGCCCCTGTAGGAGCAGAGATTCGTCACTTCCCTACAAAAAAACAAAACAAAATAATGTCAGTGTGAACTGCTGTTTCTTCTATAACACTTTTCTAAATAAAAAAACTTCTCTTACCTCTGATGATCCTAGGTCTTCCAATAAACAGTTTGTTTCTGCATCTACAGTGGCGTGATATAATTCTATATCCTCCAGGTCCATTCTGTTGTCAGATGTTAAGCCAAGTTCTGTGCCAGAATCGTAGGGTTCTTGAGAGTTGAAAAATATTTGGGCATCTGGATAATCCACAAAAGCTGCTATTTCTGGCGGAGGATCTGCCAGACTCCTCCTGTAGTTCAAATGGATTTTCAATCGGTGGATACCCCTCTGCAACAGCATCATGATCCTTAAGGAAGTAATTAATGTTGTGTGCCCTGCTGGAAATTCTGCTTGGTGTTCCAAAAAGAGCCATTTTTTCCTTTCTGAAAGTCTGTGTTCTGAGCATGCTCAGAACACCTGGAGCATGCTCAGAACAGACCTCTTGTTTCAACCAATCACGTGTTACCACACCCTAGAGAGACATGTCCAGGCTTGTCTCTCTGTATTGGTTTTTTCAAAGCCACTAAAAAATAGCTGTATTTGGATTTGAACTCGGCTCTCTCAAAAAAATAGCTGTATTAGGGGGATTTGAACTCAGGTCTCTCTGTATTTCAGTCTGAACTCTACAGGTCTGTCAGAATATTTCTAACAGTGAGGTCTTAAAAGTAAAATTCTATCACATGGACCGCACTAGTTTTTCTAACAATTGCATTTGTAATTGCATTTGTAAAGAAAATTGTGTCTCTCTGTGCCGTGAATCTTTTTGTGAGAAATAAGAACTGGTGCAGTGGGAGAGAGAAAAGCATTTTATTTTTCCAGGGTTCCTGCTTTTTTTTTGCAGGTGTAAACATTAACCAGAAGCAAAAAAACAACAACACATTTCCGGAGTCAGTCACACTGCTCCCCGCTGATGTCAGCACAAAGGGACAGTCCATTTCCGATGATGTAGGCAGGGGCGTGGTTGAGGGTGAGAGGGTGATCCCTCTAACAAAGATGTGCTAATTGCATTTTGGAAAGAAAAAAGATTCTAGCTTGCCTGTCTCTCTGGTGCTAGGAATCAGTTTTTGTGTGAGAAAGAAACAACCGAGTCTGTGTGGGAGAGAGAGACAGAGAGAAAAGCATTTTTGTTTTTCAGTATTAAGCAGAAGCACAAACACATTTCCGGAGTCAGCCATACTGTTTCCGCTGATGTCAGCAAAAAAGGGACAGTCCCTCTTCTGATGACGCCCTGTTTCCGGTGATGTCATTTCCGATGATGTAGGCAGGGGGCGTGGAGGAGGGTGGGAGGCTGTGGGCGTAGCACAAACCCCGGAAGTGGGTGCTGATTGGCTAATGTCATATTGTGGGGCGTGGCATGGGTGTGACACACCCCCGGAAGTGTATGCTGATTGGATGATGTCATCCTTGGGGCGGGGGCAGGGGTGTGTCAAGTGGGGGGCGGTGGCCACGCCTGGGGGCGGGACTGGGCGGGGCTAACTCACCATTCACTTCTATGGGAGGGGGCGTGGCCTAAGGCGGGACATACACCGGAAGTGGGCGCTGATTGGTGCCTGTCAACATTTTGGGGGCGGGGCTGGGCGGGGCTAACTCACCATTCACTTCTATGGGAGGGGCGTGGCCTAAGGCGGGACATACACCGGAAGTGGGCACTGATTGGTACCTGTCAACATTTTGGGGGCGGGAGTGGGCGGGGCTAACTCACCATTCACTTCTATGGGAGGGGGCGTGGCCTAAGGCAGGACATAGACCGGAAGTGAACGCTGATTGGCTCCTGTCATCCTTATCTCACCTGTCAATCAGTTTGACGAGTAGTGTACCCATTATACTACTTACATGGTTTGAAAACCTGCAAACCGTGTAAATGCTACTAAGATAGCTATTCAGTGGGACTAACACAGTTAATGCTGCTGGATATCCATGGGTGCCACCACTAGATGTCCCGATAATACGTGGTTAGCATTGGGTTGCTGCAGGGGTGTTCTAGGGCAAAGCAGAGGTGGCACCAATTGCTAACTGGGCAGCGGTGATATTGAGCCACTGCCTGTTCACAATCCATGGGTAAAGTAAGGCATGGCAAAGGCTCAATATTGCCACTGCCCAGCTAGCTTTCAGGATCTGCGGTGACCCAGATATTCAATGTCAATGACCAGATATGGTCTCAGTATTGAATATCTGGGGTTAGTTTTCAGCAGCAATGGCCAGCCACATTAACAGCGCTAGCCACCCCTGCTAAATCTCTCCCCCTCCCCATTGATCCTAGAGTATTATATCTTTTTACACTTGGATTTTAATTACAGGGTTTGTTGAATGGGTCCAGAAAACACTGGGAGGCCTTGGCACTTACATTCCATTCTCACTGCTTCCCATCTCAGCATAACAGAGTCTAGTCCAGATTTTGTGCTCTGAACCATGGGTTTACTAAAAAATAGGTTCACTGAACAAGTCTCAAAAATACAACTCGAAGATACAGAAAACAACAAGACTATTTGACTAACAGTTGACTTCTTCTCTTCTCTCAGAATGTATATTACACACAGGTTTAAGCTCTTTTTCTTCTTATTCTAACTAACCACATCTATTCTTAGGGTGTTGTTGTTAAGTGCCGTCGAGTCGGAGTCGACTCATGGCGACCCTCTGGATAGCTATCCTAAATTGTGTTCGGTCTTCAGTCAGGCGGCTCATTGTTGACAGACTGGTACCCATAGCTGCTGTTATTGTAGCAATCCATCTCATTGCTGACCTTCCTCTTTTGCGTTGACCTTCTATCTTGCCAAGCATGATGTCTTTCTCTAATGATCTCTCTCTTCGCATGATGTGTCCGAAGTATGAAAGTCGAAGTCTTGTCATCTGAGCTTCTAAAGAAAGCTTAGGTTTGATCTCTTCTAGTACCGACTGGTTTGTTCTTCGGGCAGTCCATGGTATACACAGTATTCGCCGCCAGCACCATAATTCAAAGGCATCAATTTTCTTCCTGTCTGTCTTTTTCACTGTCCAGCTTTCACATCCATATGATGTTATTGAAAATACCATGGCTTGAACAAGTTGAATCTTTGTATGGAGAGAGACATCTCTGCTCTTGAGAATCTTAACTAGGTCTTTCATAGCCATTCTGCCAAGAGCAATGCGTCGTCTGATTTCTTGACTGCTTGTTGCTTCTTTATTGATAGTTGATCCAAGTAGGTTAAAGTTGTTCACGATTTCAATTTCTTCTCCTTCAAGGATGAACCTGTTGATTATGCCAGTTGTCATGATCTTTGTCTTCTTTACGTTAAGGTGCAGGCCCATTTTGAGACTATGTTCTTTGATTGTGAGAAGCAAATGTTTCAGATCATCTTCACTTTCAGCCAGTAATGTGGTATCATCAGCATAGCGAAGGTTGTTGATGAGTCTTCCACCAATCTTCACACCTCTGTTGTCTTCATACAGTCCTGCTTCTCTGATGATTTGTTCTGCATATAAATTAAACAGGTAGGGGGAAAGTATGCAGCCTTGTCTTACACCTTTGCTTATTTTAAACCATTCTGTTTCTCCTTGTTCCGTTCGAACTGTTGCTTCTTGATCAATGTACAGATTACGCAAGAGAACGATCAGGTGTTCTGGTATACCCATGCTTCTTAATGTGGCCCAGAGTTTCTCATGGTTTACACAGTCAAAAGCCTTGCTATAGTCGATAAAGCACAAATAGATATCCTTTTGGTATTCTTTAGTCTTTTCAAGGATCCATCTCACATCCGCAATGATGTCTCTCGTTCCTCGCCCTTTCCTGAACCCTGCTTGCACTTCAGGTAGTTCTTGTTCTAGGTATGGCTGTAGTCTCTTTTGAATAATCTTCAGTAGAATCTTGCTGGCATGTGGGATCAGAGCGATTGTGCGATAATTTCCACAGTCAGTTGGATCACCTTTCTTTAGTATTGGTATAAACACAGATCTTTTCCAGTCAGTTGGCCATGATGTTGTCTTCCATATTTCTTGGCAGAGCCTTGTAAGTACGGTAACAGCTGCATCAGATTGCTGCAATACTTCTATGGGAATGCTATCAATGCCTGGTGCTTTGTTCTTTGATAAGGCTTTCAATGCTGCTTCAACTTCTTCTTTCATCACCAATGGTTCCTGATCATAAGGTATAGGTTGAAACGGCTGTTGGTCCACTTGATCTTTATCATATAAAACTCTGTATATTCCTTCCACCTTTTCTTGATCTTCTCAGCATCATTCAACATAGAACCTTGAGCATCTTGTAACATTCCAATTCGAGGCTGGAACTTTTTCTTTAACTCTCGCAGCTTTAGGAAAGCCGATCTTGTTCTTCCTCTAATAGTTTCTGCTTCTATTTCCTTGCAAGTGTCATTGTAGTACTTTTCCTTGTCCTGTCTTGCTGCACGTTGGAAATCTCTGTTGAGTTCTGCGATTGTCTTTCTTTCTCCTTTGGCTTTAGCTTCTCTGCGTTTCTGGGCAATTTTCAGAGTTTCTTCCGTCATCCATTTTGGCCGTTTTTGCTTTTTCACCTTTTGTAGAGACTTCTCGCTTTCTTCCAGCACAACCTTCTTGATGTCATTCCATAACTCTTCCGGAGCTCTGTCATTTGTATCTAAGGCAGCAAATCGATTTTGCAGGCAGTCTTTAAATTCCAGTGGTATATTCTCAAGGTCATATTTTGGTGCATTCATGAGTGGTTTGCTCTTTTTCAACTTTAGCTTGAGTTTGCATACTAGTAGTTGATGATCTGTACCACAGTCAGCTCCAGGTTTTGTCTTTGTTGATGTTACAGAGCTTTTCCATCGTTGACTTCCACAGATGTAGTCAATTTGATTTTTATACAATCAATTGGGTGAAGTCCATGTGTACAGTCGTCGCTTGTGTTGCTGAAAGAAGGTGTTTGAGATGAATAGATCATTGGTCTTGCAGAATTCTATCAATCTTTCTCCAGCTTCATTTCTGTTGCCAAGTCCATATTTTCCAACTACTTTGCCTTCTTCTTTGTTGCCAACTTTTGCGTTCCAGTCACCCATGACTATCAGGATATCCTGTTTGCATGTTCTGTCAATTTCAGCTTGTACTTGTTCATAGAACTCTTCAATTTCATTCTCTTCTGCAGCTGTTGTTGGGGCATATACTTGAATTATAGTTGTGTTGATAGGCAATCCTCGTAGACGAATAGAGATTAAGCGTTCGCTGACTGCATTGTATTTCATTACAGTTCTTGCAAGTTTCTTCTTTATTATAAATGCAACACCATTTCTTCTTTGTCTTTCATTTCCAGCATAGTAGACCATGTGATCATCTGATGCAAAGTGCCCGATGCCAGTCCATTTCAGTTCGCTGACACCCAACAGATCAAGTTGTACACGTTCCATTTCATTCTTGACCACTTCCAACTTCCCTTGGTTCATGCTTCGTACGTTCCATGTTCCAATGTGTAAGACATCTTTACAGCTTCTGACTCTCATTTCATGCGCAGCTACATCAGCAGTCAGACTTCCCGAAGGCTTTGATCCAACCACATCATAAATGCTGGCTTTACTCTGAAAAGTCTTCAGCTCTTCCCCAGTAGCTAGTTGAGTGCCTTCCGACCTGGGAGTCTCATCTTCCAGCACCATAGCACAATTTGTTTTGTTGTAACTATCCATTGGGTTTTCATGGCAAGATACAGAAGTAGATTGCCGGGCCTTCCTTCCGCGCAGTTTAAGTTTGGTGTTGTTGCCGTTGTCACAGAAATGTGATCCTCCGCCGTCAACACTATCCCATTCTGCTGCTGCCCAGATGGGTGGTTTGTCTTCGTCTGGCACCTCAGCTGAGACCTGTCCATCTTGGGAGACCCTGCCAGTAGTTAAACTACCGATAGTTTAGCTCTCAGCATCACTGATGCACACAAGCCCTCACAGCACGACAAGCTGCAAACCAAGTGAGAGATTCTTAGGGTACTCTTAGAGTATTAGAGTTTGGCAACTAACGTGTGGTTAACGCTAAAATAATGCATGGTAGTTGTAAGTCCTGTGCTCTAATTGCTAGGGGCATGGCCAGTATGTTCCCGGCAATTACTGAGTAGAACGGCATTCTAACGCACCACAGCAGTGCACACTATTACTGCAGGTGCACTGAATGCCACCAGCTGAGGTGGTGATCGGTGTATCCGTGCTAACTGCATGAGGCACAGTTAGGGTGTGGTGTGTACCCATAAACTACCTGCTCTGGGGTCATCATGTCCACTCTTTGCTCCAACAGGCCCCTTCACCACCCCAATGTGCGAAGATAACGTAGAAATTAGTGCATGCTCACTATCCTGTCCCTGCCCTTTTGGTCACCATGGGCTTCAGTGTGCACTTAGGGTCCGATATTCGAAGGGCATTTACACTGTGTACAGCCCAGGTTGTTGTTAAGTGCCGTCGAGTCAGTGTCAACTCATGGTGACCTCTGGATAGTTGTCCTAAACTATGTTCGTGATCTTCAGTCAAGCAGCTCATTGTTGACAGACTGCCACCCATAGCTGCTGTTATTGTATCAATCCAACTCATTGCCGGCCTTTCTCTTTTGTGTTGACTTTCTACCTTGCCTAGTAAGCTATGTAAATGTTTTAGATGCAAATGTAAATGTTTGTGCCATTGAATATCCCCATCTATGTCCCCTATGTGCCCCGATGCTATCTGTCTAGCCTCAGGGCATGTCAGGGGCGTTCCGGGGCAGAGCGGAGGTGGGGGCACGAGATAACCAGGCAGCAGTCATATTGCATGCTGCCTGGTTAGTACTCTGCACCGAAAAGATAGGCGAGGAAAGCCCTCACCTATCTTTACGGCGCAGGCGCTGACCAGGCAGCATGCAATATCGCTGCTGCCCGGTTAGCTTCAGCGGCTTCTGGGTTGTGCAGCGAAACCTGGATATTCAATGCCAGGGACGCATATGACCACGGCATTGAATATCCGGGTTTAAGGGTCGGCGGCCAGAGCTACGCGCCGATGCAGTGCATAGCCTGCCCAGAAGAATATCGGGCCCTTAATGTGCACAAAAACCCACGCTAATTTAGCAATGCACTTTAGTAAGAGAGTCTCTTTATATTCTTTCTCTAGTATCGGAAATTTGTTCCAAGTTTCTCCTATTTTTCACCTTTTTTCTTATTCCCTATGGTTATCCCTGAATGGGAACCTTCTCTTGCTCAAGAAATCTGCACCTTGTAGCTTTGAAGATGCAGGTCCCCAATACTGCCCTGGGTTCACTCCTTGCTCATGTGTTGTTGGTTTCTGATAAGTTCCCATGGTTCATCTTTAGAGTTGGTGGTTACTGTAGATGCAGATCCACGGTTCCATACTGTCCGATGAATCTTGGTGGTTGAAATGCGTTCTTTTGGACCTGTGTCTCCTTTGCCATGGAGTAGATGGCTCTCTTATACCTTACACAGGCTGGGCTGCTTTCATGATGAGCCAAGGGGCGTGCTCAGAAGTTCAAGGCGTAGGCTTGAGCGCAAGACCCCCTCCTTTTCCCCTGCTCTTTCTTCTGTTTAATTTAGTTTATTCAGATTTGATATATCGCCCTATATGACATCAGGGCAGTTTACAACAAGCCAAAACAATCATAAAGAGGCACAAAGCCAGGAAAAGGAAAGAACTCCAGTCTTAGATAGGAAAGTGGAAAATTATAAAGCGTAAAGAGAGAACATACCGGAGATGAGCTTAGACAAACATCGATAAACCTCTTGTGCCTGTGGCTCCCTGGATGGTATGAGGAGCTGGAGATGTCCCTCCGCAGCTGTCCCCCTAAGGAAGATTGCTCACTCCTTCCTCATTGTACAGTTGCTGGCTGCCAAAGGACAGAGCTCTGCCTTTCAGAGTGGTTTATATATGTGTTAGACGTTTTCACGCCACAGGAGTCACCTCCCAGATAACCGCATAAACCCCACTGACCAGGATATTTAGCACTAACCCAGTTGTGTTAACTGGGTTAAAGGCCTCAGTGCATTCTGCAGGCAGGGGCAGCACCAGCAACAAATCTGGATAGTGGTGATGGTGATTTGCTAGCCGCATAAGTAAACCACGTCATGCTCAGACAGGTGAAAGGCTGCCCAATTTATGCAGTTTTGCAATCCACTTGGCAGCTGAATAATGCCGCTGACCAGATTGCAGAACTACATTCCAGGCAAACCGGTTGCTAGATATGTAGTGGTGCTGAAAGCTCAGTTCTTAATTAAAGCGGAGGCCTGCCATTTTAGTAGCGCTGGCCACCGCCACTGAATAGGCCTCCTTCGTCTTAAGTGCAACAGGTGAGTTAAGATGTACTCATCTTTGCCATAAACAGGAATCTAAAACCAGTAAACAAAGCGAGGAATACAGGATTATAATGAAATAAGACAAGACTAGAATGCAGGAACTCACGGGAACAAGGCTCCAGCACATTAAATAAGAACTGGAAATGAAGCCGGATACTAGTGAAGAAGCAACACATGTAGCAGTAGAAAGCAAAAGCAATGACCTAGCATGCAGAAAGAACGCCAGGCTCTCTGGGCTCACAAAGACACATCCATGCAGCAGAGAGAGGAGGCAGTTGCTCAGCACCCTCTGGAGGAGTGGAGGCTCATGACAGCACGGTAGGGCACTGATTTTATAAGGAGACGCAGAAAGATATGTACCATTTATGCACATAAATCACCTATTTTCAAAATCTTAATGGGCATACATGGGCACTTACTGTAAATGAATATATTATGCAATCGCTATTCTATAAATGTGCATGTAAGTCCTATCACATGCATTTTCAGTGTGGGCCTGTAAAGGGACAGAGTTTGGGAGGAGCGTAAGCAGAGCACAACTCTACATGTGAAAGTTATAAAATACTCTGAGGCCCATTCTGAAGGTGCACATCTGGGCCGTCTGGACATACAAAAATCTGGACGACCCAGAAATGCACCTGATTTTGTTCCTGGGGGGCTAGATCCCCCCACAGGAGCAGAATTGCAGCCCAGTGGCTGGACATCTGGAGGGTGCCCCAATTCTGGCACCCCAGATGTCCAGACACTTGCCCAGCTAACTCAGCCAGGCTCCATAATGGAGCCGCGATCACTGGCCGCACGCAACAACTTTCTTTCCCCGCAGCCCGACCCTCAATGCAGCCTTCCAAAGGCCAGGTTGGGCTGCCGGGAAGCTCCTCCACCTCCTCGACCCACTGACCTTGCCCTGCACTGCCATCCCCTGGCATCCAGGGAGACTATTCCGCCTCTGAGGTGGAATAAGTCCCCATCGATGTTGGCGACCCTGAATATACAGGGCCAACCACAGGATCAGCCCTGTACATATGGGGTTGCATCCCTGCCCACCGCCTGCCCTCACGCCTCCCTTGGCCCACCCCCTTACGCCCCATACAACGCTCCTCACACATCTCTTATGTACGTTCAGGGAGCTTTGGGCAGAGAATATGGTCCCGGCATTTAGCGGGGATGGACATCCAACCCATACATCTATCTCCGCTAAATGCAGCTCGGAATGACCCCCGATGTGTGTTTATTTTTTATTTTTTATTTTTTTTATTATTTTATTTTCAATCAAATACATGATCAAAGTAAAAGAGAGGTCAAACAAAACAATTAATACACATGGCAAAAGCCATCCATAATAAAAAAAAGAAGAAATATACACGATATAGTCCACATCAAGAGAGAGCGATTGGAACTAAGAAAAAGCATTGAGTACTAAATAAACAGAAACCTTAGACCATAAAGGTCCACAACTATAGAAGGTGACTAACTTCTAACAGAGCCGTCTCCTACTGAGCCCTGCCTGTCATGCAAAAACTTTTCCAGATGTGAAACATCAGTAAAAATATAGGAAGCGCCATCAAAACTGACAGCACATTTACATGGGAATCTCAAAAAAAAACGTAGCACCCAGAGCCAACACTCGGGGTTTTAAAGCAAGAAATTGCCTCCTACGCAACTGAGTAACACGTGTCACATCTGGGAACACCAAAACAACCTGTCCACAAAATTGAACTGCCTTAGCTTTAAAATAAGCTTTAAGAATACGCTGCTTAATTAAGACAGACGAAAAGGAAACTAACAATGTGGACCTTAAAGTAATAGTGTCAGAGGAATCCTCAATAAAAGCAGTGAGATTAGCAATGGTAGGGATTATCTCATGCAGTTCACCATCGGCAGGGTTCTCCCTTTTAGAAGTTGAGGGGACATAATAAATTTGAGAAAATCCTATAGAATCAGATATAGCCAACACCTCCTTAAGATATTTTTCCAGCAAAATACTGGCAGAAAGCAAAGGAGATTGCGGGAAATTCAAGAATCGTAAGTTACAACGACGCATTGAGTTCTCCAAGGCTTCCACTTTAGCATGTAAAGTTAAAGAATCTTTAATAGCAGAAACATTAACTGACTGTAAGACGGGAACCTGGGACTCCAATTTAGAAACGGCAGTATCCAATCAAACAACCTTATTATCCAATTGCTGCAGCGCAACTGCAGTTTCCTGGGTAAAGGTAGATAGAGAATTTAATTTAGAGGACACTTTTAAATCAATAACTTTAATGGCCTTCAATACATCCTTTAGGGTCACATCTGCCTCAGGGGAAAGATCCGGTGCCTCCAAAGGGGCACTCAAATCTATTCCCAGAACTGGATTAGGTATATCTATAACAGACCTCACCTCACTAAAACCTTCAAAAGGAGCCTTAGACACTAAAGAAAGAGCAGAGCTAGGACAGGGAGGGGGAGATCTCCCAGCGGGGCTCAAAGAAACCCCGTCGGGAGAAGACTGTGTTTATGTCAAATCTAGACACGGCCATTTACACCTGCCACAGAGCAGGTATCATTGCTGTGACTAGTTTGACATGCATTCTGTTTATAAAGTAAAGTACACAAGTACTCACTTCAAAAATAGTCTCCAAATATGTGCGTAGAAATATGCATTACAGCTGCAGAAGTTTATGAAATTAGCCTCCTTAGGTCTAGCCTGTGACATGTCTCACAGAAAACAATGGTCTCTGAGTTCCTCTTGCAATCCTCATTCACTAAGAAAGTTATTTATTTTTATTTATTTATTTAACAGTTCTTATATACCGCGCTCTTTGTTATCAGTGCGCTTTACATACAACAAAATTTTACTCAGACAGAATAGGATCTGTCTTAAGTTTACATATAACAGGGAGCATAACATGGACTTAAACTGGGGGAGAACTATTTACATTTTAACAAGTATGATGTAATTCTAGTTGAATTAGTGGGATAGTCTTTGTGGAAATCAGGTTGGTAGAGAGGCTAGGAGAAAAACTGAGCAAAGGCAAAGAGAAAAAAATTTAAGAAAACTAAACACTCAAACTATCAACTAGCTTCTAAACTTTCTTAATGCATTAAAATATCACAATAGCATGATGACACATTGGGATCTTGCTTACATGGATGCTTTTATGTAAATCTAAAATCTATTTATAGCAGCTGGAGATCCCCTGGCATCCAGGGAGACTTATAAGGGAAGTGGAATTGCAATGGACTAAACTAAAGGCGGCAATAAAAGGAGCAACAGATAAATATGTAAGAAAAATAAATAAAAACAAGAGGAGAAGGAAACCAATTTGGTTTTCCAAAGAGGTGGCTGCTCAAATAAAGGCAAAAAACACAGCTTTCGCAAAATTCAAAAGCTTGCAAACAGAAGAACACAGAAATGAATAAAGGATCAAGCTCAAAGAGTCAAAAAGAGAAATAAGGATAGCAAAATCAAAGGCAGAGGAAAAGATGGCTAAAGATGTTAAAGGTGGCGACAAAACTTTCTTCAGGTATATTCAGGAAAGGAAGAAGATCAGAGTTGGAATTGCAGGACTCAGAAGTGCTGGGAAAGGGTTCGTGGAAAGTGACATTGAAAAAGCAAAATTGCTAAACAAATACTTCTGCTCTGTTTTTACTAAAGAATATTCTGGAGATGGACCACCTGTGACTCCCAAATATAAAAATAGGAATGAAGTAGATACCACACCATTCACAGAAGATGAGGTGTTAGAACAACTTGCTAAACTGAAAGTGGACAAAACCATGGGACCAGATGGGATACATCCCAGGATACTGAAAGAGCTCAGAGAGGTTCTTGCAGGACCGTTAAAGGATGTCTTCAACAGATCCTTGGAAGCAGGAGTGGTTCCTCAGGACTGGAGAATGGCTAATGTTGTACCTCTACACAAAAGTGGTGACAGGGAAGAAGTGTCAAATTACAGGCCCGGGAGCCTTACCTTGGTGGCAGGAAAAGTAATGGAGGCGCTCCTGAAAGAGCGAATAGTGAACTTTCTCAAAACCAACAGGTTGCAAGATCCAAGGCAAACATGGTTTTACCGAAGGACGGTCTTGCCAAACAAATCTGATTGAGTTCTTTGATTGGGTGACCAAGGAACTAGATCTGGGGCATGCAATGGATGTCATCTATATGGATTTCAGCAAAGCCTTTGATACTGTTCCTCATAGGAGGCTTGTCAATAAACTCAGTAGCTTGGGTATGGGTCCCAAGATAGTAAACTGGATTAGAAATTGGTTGACAGGGGGGGCGGAGCCCGATGTCCAGCGGGATGGTCGCATAACGCTGAGGCTCCCGAGAGGCCTACTCAGAATCCTGAATTAACACCGGACATACTTGAATTTTTGCTCTGATCTTACCGGGGCACATTGGTGAGATGGCGGGGACCAAACCTACGCGCTTGGAATTTGGATCTCCAGCGGCTTCTCACGGCAAACGCTCCAAAACTGAACCCCCGTCCCCGCAGAAGGGGCTGGCTCTACGCGAGGGCCCCGAAATGCAGCAGGAAATCCTCGCAGAGATCAGAGGGGTTAAAGACCTCGTGCAGTCAAACGGGGAAGCACTCCGAGCGCTGCGGGAAGATCTTGGTGTATTGCAAGGCAGGCTAGAGGGGCTCTCCTCGCGCCAGGACAAAATGGAGAGCATATTAGACTCCCATGTGGTCCGACTGTCCAAACTCGACAAAGTTGAATGTCAGGTGCGGGCCTTGCAGAAAGAAGTGGAAGATGGCAATAATAGAGCGCGCCGCAACAACCTACGACTAGTGGGCATACCGGAGGGAGCGGAATCGGGAGACATGAAGGAGTTTTTATATAAAATCCTCCCTTCTCTGCTCCAAATCACCTTTACCAAAGAATTGGAGATCGATCGCGCTCATCGTGTACCCACAAACATAACGCTCAACAGGAAGACCCCGCGGCCTATCATCTTTCGACTTTTGAGATATCAACATGTGGAGCAAATTCTCAGCGCTTCTCGGGCAAAGGGCCATATGGAGTTTGAGAGTCACAAGATCTCCTTCTATCCTGACTTGGCTAAACCCACGGTTGATTGCCGAAAGCGCTTTCTGGAATTCCGGCCGAGGCTTCAACAATTACAAGCACGCTATGGCCTGATGTACCCGGCCAAGCTTCGAGTCACGCTTCACAATCAGACAAGAACATTTGAGGACCCTGATCTACTAGCGGAGTTTTTGGATGCTAAAGAAGCCGACTTGATGCGCTGACTTCCAGAGTATTCCTACCAGTGTTCTCATATCCGCTGTACCTGCCATCTTGGATTTGCTACGGTTCAGCAAAGAGTCTGTCGAGGGCGGTTTGTTGCCTTATTTTGATGATATTTGTGACCCGACTCCATCTACCCAGAGTAGCCTCGATGAATATCAGAGACAGTGTTAATTATGGACTCTCTGGTGTTTCTTTTCCTTCTTTTTCATGTCTCTATCCTCCTCTCTAGGGCCTCCTCCCGCAGACATATGGTCGCCATATTCATTGGGGGTTTTGCTTCTTCTCTAAGTTACTTTGGTACATGCTTTTCAATATGGGGTGTATTAGCCAGCTTACTCGGTGATTATGTCATTGTTGTACAGATTCTGCTTATGTTGTATGTTTTCAAGCGCCCTTACCTAAAATGTCTATTAACGATTGATGGCACCATGTAAGATTTTATCATTGAACGTAAAAGGCATCAATAATCCGATAAAACGGAAGAAAATCCTGAGCTATCTAAGTCATGAAGCTGCGGACCTGATTTTCCTCCAAGAAACGCATTTAAATTCGAAGGAAACTCTTAAACTCAATGTTAAACCTTACATGGTGGCCGCCTATTCCCCAGCTGTTTCTAAGAAATGTGGGGTTGCCCTACTGGTTAGGAAATCTCTGCATGCTACTATTATTGCGACTAGCTCAGATACAGCAGGCAGATGGTCCAGGGCTCACCTCAAGATAGGTAACCTTGAAGTTACATGTATATGCCTTTATGCTCCTAATGTAGATGACCCTGCCTTTTTTGCTACCATTGCTCAGGTTGCGCAGGCCTCTGCTAATACTTCATTGATAATTGGGGGGGATTTCAATTTAGTTCTTGATCCCTTGATTGACAAACAGCCGCCTAGGACGAGTGGTCCCCCCAAGAGTCACACCACGCTCACCTCTATGATCAAAGATCTTGCTTTAGTCGATCTATGGAGGTTACTACACCCCAATGAGCTTGACTTTACCTTCTTCTCTTCCCCTCATAAATCCCAGTCTCGCATAGATTTCTTTCTAATATCAAAACTGTTAGTTCCTCAGGTGGACACTGCAAAGATTCACTCCCAACATATCTCAGATCACGCTGCTATTTCTTTTCAATTACACACCACTGCGCCCCAAGGGAATTCGGGGGCCTGGTTCTTTGATAGAGCCCTATTAACTCAACCAGAGTTCCAGTTAGAAATTCGAGCAGCCATACAAGATTACTTTCACTTTAATTTACCCCAGGACACTGCAAATTGGGCTTGGTGGGAGGGTTTTAAAGCGGCCATTCGTGCAACGATCACTAGTTATCAAATTCGCCTGCGGAAACAACGCAAACAGCAGCTCCTTATACTAGACCAACAAATCAAAGCAGGCGAACGAGTTCTAACTTCACGTACTGATCCATGTGTCTTAGTTCGCTTACAGCGTCTCCGTTTTCAATATAATGCAATCCTTTCAACTGCAGCTTCTCAGAGTATTGCACTTCAACAAGGGACATACTACCGTGAAAGCAACCGAGCCGGTCGACTTTTAGCCAACGCCTTGAAAGGTCAAAAAGAAGCCAAACGCGTAGCGGCCCTTCGCGCCCCACAGGGAGGGGGCATACTGACTACAGACTCCGATATCGTAGAACTCTTTCGGGATTTCTATACCCGTCTATATCAATCTGAATGTGAGTTCTCATCCGAGACCTTCGAGCGCTTGTTTTCTGGTATTCAGCGGCCGACCCTTTCTGAAGCTGATAGGGATGCGCTGGATGAACCCTTCTCTACTTCAGAGATCCATTCTTCCCTAAAACGAACAGCCTCGGGTCGAGCCGCCGGGCCTGATGGTCTCCCGACAGAATTCTACAGAACGTTCAGTGCAGATTTAGTTCCCTACCTAAAACTTTACTTTACTGCCCTTGCGGTAGATACATCCTCTTTGGGATCCTTTTCTGCAGCTAATGTGGTAGTTTTTGAGAAAGAAGGCAGAGACCCGCTGCTAACCGCCAACTACCGTCCAATCTCCCTACTTAATGCCGATTATAAGATCTTCGCAACGATCTTGGCCACCCGGCTATCTGACAGGATGGCCACCCTAGTCCATCCCGACCAATGCGGTTTTATACCCGGCCGCTCCACCGCTGACAATGCTCGGACCTTGTGCCATGTGTTATCCAGTGCTGCCAATTTAGACCACCCATGGGTGGGTCTTTCCCTAGATGCTGAAAAAGCCTTTGATCGCCTAGAATGGCCCTTCTTATTTGCAGTTCTCCGATGGTATGGCTTTGGGGAGGGCTTCCTCCGATACCTCCAAGTCATGTATTCTCAACCTGTTGCCAGTATTTGTGTAAATGCCATTAAGTCTCGGCCTTTTAATCTCCAAAGAGGCACGCGTCAAGGTTGCCCCCTATCACCAATGCTCTTTGATCTAGCTCTTGAACCCCTCGCCCTCCTTATTAGACAGTCCGCACGTATTCGAGGTGTCCCCTTCAGTCACAGAGAGATTAAACTCTCTGCATATGCAGATGACCTTATGCTCTTCATATCCCTTGATTCGGTCCCAGCTGTCTTGGACCTGATTGATGGATACTCGCAATTATCGGGCTATAAAATAAACTGGACCAAATCCGTAGCATTCCCACTGAACCGCTGGGTACATGAGGCTGACATGCAGGCCTTTCCTTTCCTTTGGCAATCCCGCATGGTGAAATATCTTGGGGTCCACTACTGTTCTCCTTTAGAAGACACTATTAGTTTTAATGCCAAGGAGGTAGTCTCCAAAGTCCGTGAGCTCACAAATCGTTGGTCTCCCTTATCCCTTACATGGTGGGGCCGCCTAGAAACCGTGAAAATGATGATAGTCCCCAAAGTGAACTATATTTTAGAAATGCTGCCCTGCTTACTCCCGCTACACACCTACAAAGACATTGAGGGCCTTCTTGTCCGTTATCTCTGGCAGGGCAAACCACTAAGGGTGGCTAAACAAAAACTACAGTCTGCGAAGGAACTAGGGGGTACCCGCTTTCCTGATTTTCTTAGATATCATCAAGCCTTCCTACTTAAACAAGGTGCCCGATGGCTAGCTGCCTCAACAGACAACAGACCAGTTTGGCTAGACATAGAAGAGGAGCTAAGTAGCCCAATTCCGTTGATCCATCTCCCCGGTATGTCCCATCAAGTAGACACCCGCCATCCCCCAATGATTGTCGATACTCTTGCGGCCTTTAACACTCTCATTCTGTCACTGGGCCCAAACGTATGTCCTCTGGACGGACTCCCGCTGTGGAATAACCCCAGAATTCAAGTCCTAAATAAAACGATCGCATGGAAACCCTGGTACTCTAGGGGGATCTGGACACCCCAACAACTCTTCTCTGCAGCTCGTTGGAAGACCTTTTCTGATTTACAAAAGGAATTTGCGTTACCAGCGAAACATTACTTTCAATTGATGCAGCTTCAACACTGCCTCAAAAGTGCTCAAATCCTGCCGCCCTCTGCCCCTACTGAAGACGGGCTATTAGAACTAATTCACTCTATTAGTAGTACACATGGGGTAGCCTCTAACTTTTATAAACTATTATGTCAGGGTACCGATACTGCTACTTGTAGAGCTCAACAAGCCTGGGAACGCGAACTGCAAACCACTTTAACCCCTGTGCAATGGAGCGTTTTCTGGAGCAAAGTAGTGCGGGTTTCCCGATCTGCCTCTGTTACCCAAACTCTCTTCTTTTTGCACATAGATGCTTTTATACTCCAGAAAGAATAGCCAAATGGAACACAACTGCTAGGGACCAGTGTTGGTCTTGCCATACTGCTGTGGGAACCCTCGCTCATGTTATTTATGAATGTCCTCAACTGCAGGTCTACTGGGGGCGGGTCTGGGGTCGTATTCAATCCATCTTACACCTCCACGAGCCTCTTTCTTGGAAGATTGTGGGCCTCCGCTCAGTGGCGGAGGTCCCCTCTCTTCCTAAGAAGGGTCGCTTTCTCCTTGATTTCATGCTGGGTATAGCCATATGCTTAATCACGAGGAATTGGAAGGATAGCTCTCGAATTACTGCCAATGAATGGTGGAACCTCGTCTGCTTATATAGTAAATATGAGCAGATATCTCGGAGAGCTATTCCCCATATCCAAACTCACTCTCACTTGTCTAAATGGCAGTTGCTCAATGATTATGTACAATCTGCTCATTGCTCCGACATGTCTGTTTAATGTATACTCATCATGTTTCAGATCACCGTTAGGTTTTGTACCACAATAATGTCAGTACACGCCCATTTTCGGGAATGATTAGTTTCTAGAGAAGAAGCAGGGGGGAGGGGGGTGGCAGGGGTTTACTTTGGTGTATGTATCACATTCTATGTATGTATCTGTCTTTTAGCTGTATGTCTTCCTTTCCTTTGTTGTTATAAAACGAAAATAAAGCATTTAAAAAAAAGAAATTGGTTGACAGACAGCAGAAGGTGATGGTACATGGAGCTCACTCGGATGAGAGGAAGGTGATTAGCGGGGTGCCTCAGGGTTTGGTCCAGGGCCCGGCACTGTTCAATATATTTGTGAGTGATATTGCTAAAGGACTGAATGGAAAAGTCTGTCTTTTTGCAGATGACACAAAAATTTGCAACAGAGTGGACTCCCCCGAGGGAGTGGTTAACATGAGGAAAGATCTACAAAAGCTGGAAGACTGGTCTAATGCTTGGCAACTACGATTTAATGTGAAAAAGTGCAGTGTCATGCACTTGGGTAGCAGAATTCCAAGGGAAAAGTACACGATAGGGGGCGAGAGGTTGGTGTGAATGGTTCAGGAGAAAGACCTTGGTGTGATTATCTCTAACATAACATAAGAACATAAGATATGCCATACTGGGTCAGACCAAGGTCCATCAAGCCCAGTATTCTGTTTCCAACAGTGGCCAATCTAGGTCATACGTACCTAGCAGTTTCCCCAAGGGACACAGGTTCCACAATGCTTGTATTGGTTCAAGCATTGATATCCTGGGTCCCTTCTTAATAATGGTTTATGGACCTTTCCTCCAGGAACTTGTCCAAACCTTTTTTAAACCCAGCTACACTAACAGCCTTTACTACATCCTCCGGTAACAAATTCCAGAGTTTGATTACACGTTGAGTGAAAAAATATTTTCTTTTATTAGTCTTAAATAGTTTACCCTGTAGCTTCATTGCATGTCCCCTAGTCTTTCTATATTCTGATAAGGTAAACAATCGATCTACGTTTACCTAATGATCTCAAGGTGGCAAAACAGTGCGACAAGGCGGTGGCAAAAGCCAGGAGGATGTTGGGCTGCATACAAAGAGGGATTACCAGCAGAAAGGAAGAGGTTCTTATGCCACTGTACAAGTCACTGCTGAGGCCTCACTTGGAATACTGTGTTCAGTTTTGGAGACCATATCTTGCAAAAGATGTAAAAAGACTGGAAACTGTTCAGAGAAAGGCGACCAAAATGATTTGGAGCCTGCGTCAGAAGCCTTATGAGAAGAGACTTGAATACCTAAATATGTACACTTTGGAGGAGAGGAGGGACAGGGGAGATATGATTCAGACCTTTAAATACTTAAAGAGAAATGATGAACAAACAAACCTCTTCCAAATACGGGGAAGCTGTAAAACTAGAGGGCATAAAATGAAGCTGCAAGGTGGTAAATTGAAAGGCAATGTCAGGAAATATTTCTTCACTGAAAGGGTGTTGGATGCTTGGAATGCCCTCCCG
Organism: Ichthyophis bannanicus; assembly: GCA_033557465.1. NCBI lineage: Eukaryota > Metazoa > Chordata > Amphibia > Gymnophiona > Ichthyophiidae > Ichthyophis > Ichthyophis bannanicus. The sequence continues at coordinate 1,605,775,358 of CM066031.1, forward strand.
ATGGAAGTGGTGGGGGCAAACACGGTGATGGAATTCAAAACGGCATGGGACAAACACAGTGGATCCCTTTACAGCAACAGGATAAAAGCAAAATAAATGGTACCATCTAACTTCTGAACTATCTAGCATCTCAACAAATAAGGGTGTCCTACATGGAGTGGTGGGTTCACCCCTAAACAAAAACAAACACATGGGGAGGGGTGGCCTGCACAGAGCGACAGGTGCACCTACTCTTGCCATCTTGCTGGGCAGACTAGATGGACCATGCTGGTCTTTATCTGCCATCACTTACTATGTTACTGTGTTACTATGTTACTATGTAGATGACTTGCCGTAAAATACTGGGCCATGTTTACTAAACATTAGCCCGTGCTATCTGTCACCATGCTCATAGGAACAACATAGGTGCTGCAGTAGATATCACGTGTAAAGTGGCATTTTAGAAAGGTTGTCTAAATCAAATCCAGAGTGTCCAGGAAGAACATGCAGAAAAAGGCCAGAGATCTCTATGTCTCCAGCTGATTTTTCTAACATTGATGTCCCCGACATGGACTCCATGCTGGTGACCATATGGACATCCCCCTTGGGAAAGCATGTGGTGGGGACATCTATCTCACACAAGCTAGGATAAGGGGACATCTAACGGTGTAGCAAAATAGAAAAATAAGACACATTCCCTGTCAGTGTTTGTTGTTGAACTTTAAACGATAGGGGTATCTACACTATCCAGACATCTGCCTGACAAAACAATCACTGGAGCAGGTATAACCTTGGACATGATGACAGATGTCTAGAATGTTTCTGAGATGAGGACATCCGAATTCTTGGGAAAACCCTGGCCATAGCTCTGCCACTCCCCCAGTCAGACATGGGCATCTTCACGCTGGGGACATCAACAGACCCTGCTTCTAAAGTGACTCTAGAAAGGTCTTTGTGCTCTGGATTTCTCTATGCCCTTTCCAGACGCCCAAAGGATGTGTAGGGCTTCCAAAATAACTCCCTAAAAGGCACATTTTAGAAAGACCATGTAGGTGAAATTAGGACCATCCAAATCAAATTTTCCAATATTCAGTACGAAGGGCAGCAGAGAAGGTGGGCACCTGTATGTATCTTGTATTTTCACCAGATGGTTATATTATTTGCCCTTTTCAGTGTTTATTTTGTGCCAAAGCTTTCCTATGAAAGCTTCAATAGCTCAACCATTGTTCTTAAAATATAAGATGTATTTCTTTTCTTATTTCCCTAAATTGCCAAGGTTAAGCATGTTTGATTTTACAAGTCCCATAGGAAGTAATGGCTTCTGGGTGTGCGATAAATTGTTGCTGTCGTGTACTACAGCATAAGGGGCTTTCATTAATTTAGCACATCACCACTGTGGCCATGAAAAAAGAGTGAGAGATATAACACATTAATTTTATTGACCTATTTCAGATCAGAAGCATTGCTGGATGAATATATATTCAACCAAATCCCTGTAGTGTGAAGGCAGAAAATCAATTGGGTTTGTTGTAAGTGGGGGCAATATTAAGACATCCTTGTAGTTCCTGGCTGCTAATAGATAGCAAAGAAACAACTCACAGTCCCTTCTGTGCATCCCGAGAGCTGCCAAGCCAAGCCTTTCTCCCTCGTTTTCCCAGAGCAACAAATGAAAAATATAGCACCAAGGTCGTAATGTTTACATTCATGTTTTACTGTCTATAAATAAGACATTTGCTTTGTAGAAGGGGGGGGGGGGAGCCTTCATATTAGGTGTGCATGGTCAAGACGAGATGTATTCATCATGCCTTTGAAAAAAAAATGTAAGTCATTATCTGCTTTCCCTAAGAAAAGAGAAAATGGATGCAAATGGAAAGCATATGATTTGGTCACATTAAGAAAGGGGAGAGAGAACAGGGAAGGAAATTTATTTTGCAGTATTTATTTCTGGTGCCTGTATTGCCAGAATCACATCTTCATATTTTGAATGTATTTACAAATGCAGTTTGCTATATGCATTTTACTTATGTAGGTCAACAACATTTTTTCTTCATAAAATAAAACTGCTTTCTAGTATACGGTAGTTTGCTGCTTTTTAATTTTGGAAGAGAGCAATGATTCCCTAGTTCAGACACCGGAGAATGACTTTTCAGAGAGGGATAGGTTCAAAATGGGCAGTCCTTTTTATTATAACAAAATCAAAATAAATCAAATCTACACTTGATAGAGATGATGAGCTACATTTGTTTCGGGTAGGGCCAGTCCACGGGTTGCACAGTCTTCTCCATTTTTAGGTATGGGCACCCTATTGACAGAAGTGGAACTTGACCACTACTGCTACTATTACTTATCACTATATTTGGCATATCACAACATTTTACAATTACACATAAGAGACAACAACATTATACTCTCCTCTGCTTTGGTCGCGCTTACCAATCTCCCACCCCCTATCCATCCTGCAAGGTACACTCAACCCAAACCTCAGTTTATCCCCAGAATTTTTTTTGTATGCCTATTCTGCAGAATACCTCCGACTAAACTCACATACCCATACTGTCTTCATACATTTCAAACTCATGCTGATCTCATTCCAGTCTGCTTTTGAACTTGCCAAACATGACTAGTAGATTCATTTGACAAAAGTTCTGACTCCTAACTCTTGCCGCCTCTTTGCTACACTCACCTCCCTCCTCAAACTGCCTCTGTCTCTCATTCTCACTTCACTATCTAAAGATGGGAGTTTTCAGTCTGGATTTGAAAAGGGCCAGAGATGAGGCCTGACATACAGACTCAGGTAGTTTGTTCCAGACGTAAGGAGCAGCAAGATAAATGGATTGAAGTCTGGAGATGGCAATGAAATAGAGGGGCACAGACAGAAACAATTCGCTAGAAGAGTAGAATTGCCAAGGAGGAGTGTAGGAAGAGATAAGAGAGGAGCAGCAGAATGAGTGCAATTATAGGTCAGAAGGAGAAGTTTGAATTGGATATGGAAATGAACAGGGAGCCAATGAAGCGGCTTGAGAAGAGGGGTAATATGAGCATATCGAGGCTGATGGAAGACTAGCCACACAGCCGAGTTTTGAACAGATTGAAGGGGAGAGAGATGATTCAGAGGAAGACCAGCAACAAGGAGGATTCAGTAGTCTAGATGGGAGCTGACTAAAGAGTGGATACGTGTCTAGTAGTGTGTTCAGAAAGGAAGGGGCATAAAGGTCAAGAAAGATGAGGACTGAGTAAAGGCCCTTGGACTTTGCCAGGAACAGGTCACTGGAGACTTTGGCAAGAGCTTTTTCCGTAGAATGTCAAGGACGAAAGTCAGATTGCAGTAAATCCAGTAGGGCTTGAGAGAAGAGAAAGTCAAGGCAACAGTGGTGAACTGCACGTTCAAATAGTTTAGAAATGAAGGAAAGGAGGGAGATGGGTTGATAATTAGAAGGACAGGAAGGGTCTAGTGAAGGTTTCTTGGCCACAGGTATCTGGAGAACTCAAAGAGAAGAAGCAGGTGTTTGAGGAGGAGAAGGCATGGATCGGACCATGTGCTTTGGTGTAATTATAATCAGAAAGTGAACATCTTTAAGGTTCAAGTTTATACTGGCAGTCTGTGACATGCGAGTATTGTTCCCCTCCATCCCACGACCCCTCAACAAAACTCGGATGTCGATGGACGAACCTTACAGGAAAGGGACAAAATAAAACAAAACCTTACCAGCAGTCCAACTGTGACTGCAGTTCTGTGTGTTTTGGCTGCTGAAGGACGGGACACAAAGCTGAAGACCTTGCATGGGCTGGGACTAACAAGCGGAAAGTGTAATAGTGACTGCCCACAGGCTGGGAGGAGCACTGTAGCCAGAAAGTACCTGTAGCCATGGTTGCAGGTTCATGACGGGATGCGATAAACACTGATCTCCGATTTCATGCACAGCACAGAAAAAGTCTAGCTGACTAAATCTGTCTGTTGTGGTGGAGGACTCATGATGGCGGCATATTTGTAAAGGGACTTAAAAATGGCGGCTGGAGCATTGGGCTGCAAACACATGGCTTGATGCTGTTGACAGAAAAATTAAGGCCAGCTTTGATTTACCGCAAGCTGTGGCCTGCTTTGCTTTTGGAGCCAAAGAAAACTCTGTTGAAAAGGATTATTACAGCAGGTAAAACCGAGAAACCCTAAATCCACCACTGCCTTGAACTTTGCCTGTATCTGTTGGGAGGTCTGGGTAGACACTTGAGCCCCTTCAATTTGGAGGCCTGAGATTGAGGAAACAGCAAACGTAAAGGCACTCACAGAAACAGAGGACTCTATGACAGAAGGGTTACCAGAGGGATCTCACCTGATGACCGTGAAACTGGCAGACTGATCAGGTGACTTGGCAACCAAGACTCACCAGACTCGACTAACGAAGAACTGCCTGAGAGACCCCACGAGTCAGCGACTGAGAAATTAGCGAACAAGAGACCTGACAACTTGGTGAACAAGAAGTCACTGGAAAGGAAGCTTCCCAAGGGACCCCAGCTCGGGTCCAAAACCTCCGTGCCGGCTCCAGAGCCTTGCATGACGGTGGTTTGAAATAGACAGTGATCATCTGGTTTATTCAATTATCAATTGAATTTAGATAAGATATTTAATTGTGTTTTTTTCCAGGCCAGCTGAACCTTTTGGTGCACAAACACTCATAAAGAGTGGATTTAGACCACTATTACTCCAAAATGTTTTGAATATGCCCTCCTTTCCTATTTAGCACCATTGTAGGACACGTAAAAACACCACTTTTTTGCTTAGCTGGAGTTAGGCCACAATATTGAACCTCTAATCCTGGAGTACAGCAAGAGGCTTGGAAATGAAGCCACGGGAGCTGCACAATCAGGGTAGAAGCCAAGGACACACCCCATGCTGGTCCAATGAGCTCCTCTGTGGGTGTGTCTTTCCTTCTGCTGCCCCAGCTCTTATTTGGCCTTCCTTGTACCTTAGTAAGTCATATTTGAACATGTTATGAGGATACTGAGGGAAACCAAGCAGCAGGAGGCTTATCTTTTGGAATACCAGATCTTCCAGCAAGTCTGGTACTAGCTGTGAATGATGTGGACTCACAATTTCCCCTGTCATTGACAATATCTGTTCCCGGGGCATGCTAGTTGGTGGGTAGGAAAGGAAATGCTGGGCAACCTTGCAGAAGTCTGGCCTGATTGTGGACATATGTGCCCAGCGAGTCAATGAGTTTGGCGATGGCTTCAGCTTGCTCTGCATGGTATTGTGCCACTGAAATTCCTGCAAAGGACTCAGTTGCATTAGACTGTGTGACAGCTTTCCAGCAGGTTATGTAGGAACCTCTTCATGGATACAGAATTAGGGAAACATACAGGAGCCAGCAACAGACATGGATTCTTCTGCATTTAGTTGCAGTTGTCCAGAGGTTGAACCAGTAGGCTGAGGTGACTATCAGGATTTCAGTGATTAAGGGCCAGAAAAACAAGATCAGAATTCAGCAGACAGCACAGGAATAAAAAGCCAAGGTACTTCCCCATGGGTGGCTAAATAATTTTATTAGTGGAAGAGCTGGGAATCATTAGGAAGGCTGAGTAAGTCCCATTCAACATAGCCTGTCCTATTAGAATACTGTGGGCTGAGGTTCAGCCTGTAAAAAAGAGGGCAGGTTTGTTCCCAACAGATCTTGCCAAACTGCACCAAAGGCCTTTGTCAACAAGGATAATGTGGTGGTGCCCATGGGTGGGTTGGTAGATAAAGACGGGGAAGAGGTTTTGACCTTTTTGTTCGCTTCCTCTTGCCAGAGTCCACCAGTTTTTCTGATTTCAATTTCCCTTACTGCTTGAAAACCTTGTAACGTTTTTCTTTAGGATATTAACTATCAGGATAGCAACATCCAAGGTGTCCCTTCAGGAACTTAGTTGCTTTATGGCATCCTTGAAGGTCTTCGGGACTTCTATGCCCTGAATCATGTTTATCCAATCCTGAAGGCCTTGGAGCTTTCAACACCATTCTCAACCTTTAACACTAGAAGCCCCAAAAGGCATTTTACCTAGAAACCCCAAAGTGTGTCAATTGACGCATTATCACGACGAATGCGTTTAGCATGAAATGCAGATGTGAAGTAATGTGAAGTTACTTATTTGTTAAATACGTGCATTATGTGACATCATTACATGACGTCATTGTGTGATCATTGTTTGTAATGTCGGAGTAAAACTGTAAACAGTGATTGAGATGCGCCACCTAGCGGGAACATGAATTTATACCTAGAAGCCCCAAAGTATGTCAATTGACGCATCCAAGACAATTGAGTGCGTCAATTGACGTACTTTGGGGCTTCTAGGTATTAATTCATTTTCCCGCTAGGTGGTGCATCTGTCATTAATTTTCAATGCACATATTTGAACATCTTGACCTTGCTAACAAAGTCATGGAACATGACTGACATGGTTCTAGCAGTGGCGCTGGTATACAACTTTGAAGATGCATTTGTGTCAGTTGATGCTCTTTGGGGCTTCTAGTGTTAATGATGTCTGATGGAGGGCTATCAATTGCTCCACTAATCTCTCCAGCACCAGATAAGTGGAATTCCATCTAGTGCTGACATCCTGAATGAGCTTGTGGACAGGTGTCCCTACTGCTTCCTGTTTCTCACAAAGCTCATGCCCACATTTCACTCTGCTTTTTTTCTAGTATTTCTTAGTCAATAGCTTTGAGAATTATTTGATATTTTTTACCCAATTTGTGTTTTCTTCCCAATGAACTGCTAATAGATTTCACTCTCTCACCCATAATTGGAATCACTAACTATAAATTAAGGGATAAGCCTGGAGTGAGTGGGAAAAAACTGCTTTCTTTAAAGACTACAGTATGAAGCCTACCTAAATCTAAGAAAAATCAATTTTAAACCTCTAAAGGGGTTCTCAACCCTGTCCTGGGGACCCACCTAGCCAGTCGGGTTTTCAGGATAACCACAATGAATATGAATGGGAGAGATTTGCATATAATGGAGGCAGTGTATGCAAATCTCTCTCATACATATTCATTGTGGTTATAGAAACATAGAAACATAGAAACATGATGACAGAAAAAGACCATATGGCCTATCTAGTCTGTCCTTCCATAACAACAACTACAACAGTCCACTTTTTACCTTTAGAGATCCTCTGTGTTGGTCCCATGCTTTTTTGAATTCAGTTACTGTCCTCATCTCTACCACCACCTCCACTGGGAGACTATTCCACGGATCCACTACTCTTTCCGTAAAGAAATATTTCCGCATATCACTCCTGAATCTATCTCCCTTCACCCTCATCCCATGTCCCCTCGTAGCAGAACTTGCTTTCAATTGAAAGAGGCTCTCTCCCTGAACATTTATGCCACGGAGGTATTTAAACATCTCAATCATATCACCTCTATCCCGCCTTTCCTCTAAGGTGTACATATTAAGATCCTTAAGTCTGTCCTCATATGCCTTTATAATGAAGCCCATTAATCATTTTAGTAGCAACCCTCTGCACCGACTCCATCCTGTTCACATCCTTTTGAAGGTGCGGTCTCCAGAATTGCACACCATACTCCAAATGAGGTCGCACCAAAGACTTATACAGAGGCATTATCACCTCCTTTTTTCTGCTAGCCATTCCTCTCCGTATGCACCCAAGCATCCTTCTAGCTTTTGCCGTCGCCTTTTCTACCTGTTTAGCTACTTTAAGATCATCAGACACAACCACGCCTAGGTCCCGCTCTTCTTTAGTAGACAAAAGTACTTCACCTCCTATACTGTATTGCTCCCTTGGATTGCTGCAGCCCAAATGCATGACCTTACATTTTTTAACATTAAATCCCAGCTGCCAAATTCTAGACCATTCTTCAAGCTTAGCTAGATCCCTCCTCATGTTATCTACACCTTCCTGGGTGTCTACTTTATTGCAGATTTTGGTATCATCCGCAAAGAGGCAAACCTTACCAGACAGCCCTTCCGCTATATCACTAACAAAGATGTTAAAAAGAATCAGACCAAGGACAGATCCCTGGGGCACACCACTGGTAACATCCTTCTCCTCAGAGTGAGCTCCATTTACTTGTACTCTTTGTCGCCTCCCACCCAACCAATTTCTAACCCAAGCAGTAACTTTAGGGTCCATCCCTAGGGTGCTCAGCTTGTTTATAAGTCGCCTGTGAGGAACAGTGTCAAAGGCTTTACTGAAATCTAAATACACCACATCTAGAGCTCTCCCTCAGTCCAACTCCCTGGTCACCCAGTCAAAGAAATCAATCAGATTTGTCTGACAAATCTGAAAACCCGACTGGCTAGGTGGGTCCTGAGGATAGGGTTGAGAACCCCTGCCCGGAGTGAAAGCAAGCTGTTTGCTTACTTTTTTAAGACTATAAGGACCTACCTAAATTTAAGAAATTAATTTTAAACCTTCAAAGCAAACTTTTTTTGTTTAATAAACATTATTGATTTTGTATCAATAGATACAGAAATGAAAACTTCCACAAATGCATCAATCATGTGAGTCATATAAAAAAATAATAAAATTAAGCAATCAGTAAAAGAAGAATTAGAACAAAACAGATGTAAAAAAATAAAAAATAAAACAAAACTGTCCAATCTTATATAAGGGTTGACTTATAAGAATCTAAATCAAACTGTAAAAAACAGGACCAAATGGATTACAATTGCAAACCTTTATCTTTCAATACAAGAGTTAACTTTACTATCAACATCAACCAGTGAGCTTTTCTCCACCATTCCTGTATAGTAGGGATGTTAAATGATTTCCAAAATTTTGCTTCTACCAAGTGGGCAACTAATAGCTTTTAAAAAGTAGGACTTGGTGATGAGGTAGAGTCAAATCTTCATCAAACCTGGTACTTATGCTTTCTAAATTAAACCAAACACAGACTTTTCCAAATAAAGCTAGAATCTCTCCTCTATCGTATGCTTTAAGTCACCAAATTTGCTATTAAAGTAAGGTTCACTTATCTACAGAGGCTTTGTCAGCTCTCACTTGCCCACAGGACAACCTGCCTACCACCACCTAGTTACCCCCATATTTTCCAGACCACTATTTGAAAACTTAGACCTGGTGAATGCCAGGTCAGTCCATAAAAAAATTACTATGATTCATGATGTCATCAGTGAATATCACTTAGACATCTTGGGGCAAATATTCAGTAGCAGTGGCCAGCACTGATAAAGCATCCGGCTGTCGCCGCTTTAATTAAGACCCACATATTCAATGCCAGGGTCATATCCAGCCACCAGTATTGAATATGCAGGTTGGGCAGATAGAGCTGCAGCTAACCAGGCATCAGTGATATTCAACTGTTGCCCAGTTAGCTAAAGGGGCTAAAGTTAAGATAACCGGGCAGCGGCTGAATATCATCGCTGTCCGTTATCTTTGGTGCCGCTCCCAGGACGCCTGATGTTAAGTGTTTAGCAATGGGGCATCTAGTAGCCTTAGAGGGGAATATTCAATGGCACCAAACCGGTTATGTGCCACTGAATATCCCTTTCAATGCAATTAACACGCTTAGCAGGTCTACTAACCACGTTAATTGCTTTGAATATGCCCCCTTTGGGAATAACGATGAAAACAGGGGGAGGTCCATTGACTGAACTATGCACAACAGGATACTCTATCCAGCATCAACCAAGGTCGGGGAAGTGGGATGGAGGAGTCCTAGAGACAATCCTGATCCGAGAAATAATTGAATTGTACAAACGTTGCCAACAACACTGTCTGAGTCAATGTCTCTTAATTCAGCTAGGAGATGAGGAACCTATTTGGCTGCTTGTGGTCTACCAATCACATCACAACAACATGTCATCTGTGCAAATATTTCTGGATTTAGTTACAGAGGTAACCCTGAGATTCCGTAGGTTAGTGATCATGGGAGACTTTAACTACATATTGAAACTGGACACTGACACTGCTATTTTCCTTGACATGATGGCAGCAGTAGGATTCACACAGGTAATCAAATCACTAAACCATGAAAAGGGGCTGCATGCCAGATGTGGTATTCTGCAAAGGGTTAGACATCCTTGGGCCTGATACTCAAAAGGCATTTACACAATTTACAGCCTAGTAACATAGTCGGTCATTCACAAACATGGGTTGCGGGGCTACATGTCTCAGCGGGACGTGCAGCCCTGCAAGCCATCCATGCTTTATTCCCCCTCCATCTCTCCCTGTACGTCCTGTGCATCAGGACAGGGAGAGCCGGTGGGGGGCAGGAGGGGAGGGAATGGAATGGGGGTGAGTGGGGGCAGGCCAGCTCAGCAGCACATACAGGGCTAATTCAGGTCATGGCCCTGTATGTGCTGCCGGGCCCATGGGGACATGCTGCTTATATAGTAACATAGTAAGTGACGGCAGATAAAGACCAGTATGGTCCATCTAGTCTGCCCAGTAAGATGGCAAGGGTAGGTGCACCTGCCGCTCCGTGCAGGCCACCCTTCCCCATGTCTTTGTTTAGGGGTGAACCCACCGCTCCGTGTAGGACAGCCATGTTTGTTGAGAAATTAGATAGCTAAGTTTATTTTGATTTTATCCTGTTGCTGTAAGGGGATCCACTGTGTATGTCCCATGCCATTTTGAAAAAATTGCCTCAAAGGTGGTATAAGCAGCACTATTGGCCCGATCGGGCCCGAGGATCACCCCCCCCCCATGGGTCCGGGTTCGGGGGGGTCCCTGCTGCCTGATCCAGGCAGTGGCTGGCCAGCCATGGGTCAGATGGCAGGGAACTGTGGGGGAGGAGCCATGGATGTCTGGGGTGCCTGCGGAAATGATGTTCCCGCAGGTGGAAGGGGAAATCCGGGCCATCCTTGGGCTTGTTTCTGGCTACCACAGGAACATTTTGTTCCCACGGACAAGAATCAGGTCAACACAGTCCCGTCTTCATTCGGGACATCCGGACGGCCATGTGCCATGTGCCAATGTGGTATTAAGTTTGCCCATGTCTATTTTGTCGGCACTCTAACTGGCACAGAACGCCGCTGCAAAAGTTGTTTTAGGTAAGTCACATTTTGATCATGTAACTCCTTATCTGTGCTCATTGCTTTAGTTAGCCATTCAACAGCGTATTGCTTTTAAGGTTCCTTGTGTGGTTCTGAAGCTTCGGCTGGATTTGTCTGTGGCTTGTTTGGCAGAGTTATTGTCCTGGCATACCTCTTCCCATACGATTCGCCAGGGCTTGAGTGATACCCTTCTTGTTTCATCTACGTTTCGGTCTAGTTAGCAGGTTACAGGGTCCCGTGCTTTTGGTTTGGCAGTACCTGTTTTATGGAACCATTTGCCAGTCTCGTTACATGGATGTTTGAATGTGCTGTCCTTGCGTCGGCTATTGAAGAGCCATTCGTTTCGTCAAGCTTCTGGCACTTGATTTTTGTTTAATGTTATTTTAAAATGTTATATATGTTTTCTGTACCGCTTTGAACTTTTGTGATTAGGCAGTTTATAAATGTTGTAAATAAATAAATAAAATTATGCAGCTATTGTGTAAATGCTATTTCTGTCACAGAAGAAGATTTTTAAGACACTAGCAAAAAAAAAAAAATCAGGAAATTGATGAGACACAATAAAAAATAAAAAAGCTCCTGGGAAACAAAAGGATCCAGATTGTGCAAACAATTCCAAATCTAGCATCACTCACATAAGCCAGATGTATTAGTAAGAAAATAAGGAAAATAAACTTGTGCTGTATTGCCACACTCTGTTTATTTCCCATGACACTATCACACCATAAAACAGTTCCTGGAATTTACATCTCTCTTTGTGTGCTTCTTGTTAGATGACTCCTGGACGCATGCCGTGAGTGTTCTCCTTAGCAAAGGGTGCACATGGACAGCAAGTGAGCAACCCATTGTGAATTAAGAGCCCCTTCTCTTACAGCGCACTATGGATTTCCCACGCCGATCTCATGCACACTAATGGCAAAGGCCAGAGGTTAACTATCGGGGGTTTGTGTTCAGTAAGTCGCCGGCAGCTAACGCGTGAAGGGTTTTCTTAACAAGCGTCCCACTATGTCGGGTTAACTTCAGAGCCATTAGGTGAGCCAACGTTAAGAGCTGCATTGCAGCTGAACATGCCGCAATGGCTCTAGAAATCGTGGCAATGCGCTCTCCACACCCACTCTCCGTCTCATCCTGTGTTTACCAATTAACATGCATTTTAGCGTGCGAAATCAGGCATTAGTGCTCCCAACTGCCTGCAGCCGTGTGTTAAAATGCCCATTAACCAGTTAACGGGTTTTAGTAAAAGAGACCCTAAATCATTTCAATGAAGCTTGTATTAAACGTTTCTATAGCTCTTCTAAGTGTGTGGACTGAGCTTAGCACCTAATTGATGCTCTCAAACAAAACAATTTTCTAGTCATCATTGAACTATCAAAGTAAAATAGGTCTAATGTGAGAGGGCCAAGATGAGGAAGAGTGAGACCAAGTCCTCATCTGCAGCTCTTTATTCGCCTGAGAAAGCAGCGCCATGAAAACTATCCACCTGGCTTCTCAAACCTGTGGTTTGTGATTAAATCTGGCTGTTACTGTGAATGAACTCTGTGGTGAGGTGGTCCTTCTGGAATCTGGCAGGGCATAAGGGCTTTTCCAAAAAAGGAGGACCAACAGGTCATAACACACGGTGCATGCAGCCTGACGACATTTGTATTTGCCGATTTATATAGTGCATTGCAAAGTCAATTGCATATAGGTAAAACAGAAACCTTCACCACCCCACAAAGAAAAAAATGTGTGAAAACATTTTCTCTACAGCCCTATTTTTTATTCTAGTTTAGTTCTAGAAAATCCACTAGAGCATGAGGTTAGAACAGCTACACTGTGAGCATCTATGTCTTAGAATCTGACGACAAGGCCACTTTAGGACAAAGGATGTTCTATTTCTGTGCCTTATGACACGGGTCTTCCTAGAGGGAAGCAGGACCCACACAAGACCAAGATTTCTGATTCCCAAGGTGAACCGTGAGCCATGTGTAACCCCTTCCCCTGCAGTCTAGCATCTTCCCTTCCCTTTCTTACCTCCCCCCTCCCCAGTATCCAGAATTTCTTTTTTCCCTCTCTACCTCAGCCCCCCCTCCCACTCCTCCAGCCCAGGTACCCAGCATAACAGCATTTCCCTTTGCCTGCTCTCCCAGGTGGCCAGTATTTCATCTCCCCTTCCCTACCTAAGTCCATTCATTTCAGGATATTAACAGACAGAAGGGTTTACATGATGGTAGCTTCTAAACCAGGGATTCTCAACTCAGTCCTTAAGACACACCTAGCCAGTCAGGTTTTCAGGATAACCACAGTGAATATGCATGGGAGAGATTTAACCACAAAGGATATTCATGGGGGCAGTGTAAGCACAGTAGGGTTGCAGCAAGCGTCTGGTCGACGTGTTTCAGCTGCCATAATCTGCACCTTGCTGCTGCCGCCAAATTTGTGCCACATTCAGCGCGGTGTGCCTAATCTGCCTAGTGCAAGGTCTGGCCCTGTCAGGAGGTACTTGCTGCAAGTGGTTGGTTTATTGTGTGGTTTCCTTGCAGCCGTTTTGTAAGATACTAAGGAAATGATTCTGTTTCCTAGCTTGAAGTGGAAGAGTAGCCTAGTGATTAGAGTAACGGCAGCCTGATGGCTACAAGAGCAGGGTTTGATTCTCAGTGGTACTCCTTGTGGTCTTCAGCAAGTCACCTTATCCTCTAGTGCCTCAGAAAAAAGGCCTCTAAACAAAATAAACCCCACCTATGATGGAAAATCCTAATCCACTAATATCGAACCATCATGTAATTTAAACCCTTACTCTTAACTTTTATTTTCTTATGTCGGAGCCCACCGGGGGAGGGCTAGAACAGTATACCTAACCCCCTCCAGACGGTAGACTACTTTTATTTTATTTTTCACCCCAATGTGTAAAATCTCTACTTATCTTAAAAAAACTCTGCGCTTCTCATTATCTTATCCTCCAAAGTTGCTAGCCAGAAAGTTTGTTGCACGATGTGCACATTTCGGGTAAGACCTTGTCTCAAGTGCGTCGATTTCTTCAATTGTGCAACAAAAAACGCCGTATTTGCAGGCTTTGCACCCAAGCCTGCAAAGACGGCGTTTTTTGTTGCACAATTGAAGAAACCGACGCACTTGAGACAGGGGCTTACCCGAAATGTGCACATTGTGCAACAAACTTTCTGGCTAGCAACTTTGGAGGATAAGATAATGAGAAGCGCAGAGTTTTTTTAAAGATAAGTAGAGATTTTACACATTGGGGTGAAAAATAAAATAAAAGTAGTCTACCGTCTGGAGGGGGTTAGGTATACTATTCTAGCCCTCCCCCGGTGGGCTCCGACATAAGAAAATAAAAGTTAAGAGTAAGGGTTTAACATACATGATGGTTCGATATTAGTGGATCAGAAAAAAGGCCTGGCAATCTACTTCAGTCAGGCCTTAACAAAAAAAACCAAGGGCTCCTGGATCAACATGGACTCAATGGCACACATTGCTTGCATACATTCAGAACTGATTGCAACTTTCTTGAAAGGCAGAGACAGTCTAACATTCTTTGCCTTCATTAGCTAAGGAATCATGATTTTTGTGCCGTCAAATTAATCTAACTGGAGAGAATACTAGTAAGTAATATACTATGTACTCAGAGTTTTGTTCAGATTGGAATGCCTTTTGTTTTTCTTTTTTATTTGCCTATGTAAACTGTAGTTTGTTTCTTTCCTATGCTTAGGGGGTCGTTTCTGAGCAGTGTTAAGAAAGGATGTACATCTGGTTTGGACATACATCTCTGCTAAACACCAGGGGCCAATTCCCAATCCTAAGCTCCCCGCACGTATAGAGGAGATGTGTGGGGAACTCAGGCCGGGGTTGGGAGGGGCAGATTGGAGGAGGAGCAAGGGCGGGCCAGAGGCGTAACCCTAACCCCTGACATACAGGGCCAATTCCAGTCACAGCCCTGTACGTTTGCGGCTGCTGAATCATGCAGAGGACTTGTTTCACTTCTTCACGCGGGTGCAAAATCAGATGCTCAACCGGCCCACCCAAATTTTGGATGTCTGGATGGGTCGGATGTGCCCCGAACAGAATTGGCCTCCATGTATCAGATTCCACTATCTTCTTTATGTTGAGAGCTTGTATGGCTTGTACATTGTTCTTCTTGTATTAATTCTATTAATTTAACATTTTTGTATTTTATCATCTGATGTTTCTAAACAAGCTTTTTTTGCTTGCATAGTTCAAACGACAGTATAAAAAAGAAAAACATTTCAAAAAACAGCCTGGTATAGAGGAAATATTAGGTTACCAGTAATTTTACAATTTTTCAGTTCATATCCACTATAACATATTTTCCCTTCTACCCCTCCAGAACATACGTTGCTATTTTTAGAATAAGAACATAAGAACATAAGATATGTCAATATGGGTCAGACCAAGGTCCATCAAGCCCAATATCCTGTTTCCAACAGTGGCCAATCTAGGTCATAAGTACCTAGCAGTTTCCCCAAAAGACACAGGTTCCACAATGCTTGTATTGGGTCAAGCAGTGATATCCCGGGTCCCTTTTAATAATGGTTTATGGACCTTTCCTCCAGGAACTTGTCCAAACCTTTTTTAAACCAAGCTACACTAACAGCTTTTACTACATCCTCCAGTAACAAATTCCAGTTTGACTACACCGTTGAGTGAAAAAATATTTTCTCTTATTAGTCTTAAATAGTTTGCCCTGCAGCTTTATTGCATGTCCCTTAGTCTTTCTGTATTCTGATGACGTAAACAATCGATCTACGTTTACCCATTCCACTCCATTCATTAATTTATAGACTTCTATCATATCTCCCCTCAGCCGTCTCTTTTCCAGGTTAAAGAGCCCTAACCTTTTTAGCCTTTCTTCATAGGGGTATCCTTCCATCCACTTTACCATTTTGGTGGCTCTTCTCTATACTTTTTCTAATAACACTATATCCTTTTTAAGATACGGCGACCAGAATTGCACACAATATTCAAGGTGCGGTCTCACCATGGAACGATATAGAGGCATTATAATATCTTTTTATTTATTTTATTTATTTATTTAACAGTATTTCTAAACCGCCTTATCTTAATAATCAAGGTGGTATCACAGCAAGCAATCAGGTAAAGTGTGTGTGTTGTACATGCAGTGAGGATAAAACTTAGTTGTGTGAGGGATGTGTTTGGGTGCTTGATTTGTTTGAGCTATATACAGGGTGGGCTATTTACAGTGGTGCTGGAATCATATTTTATATATTCAGTTGTTTGGGAGGATTGGAGTGCTGTTATCCATTCTCTTAGGTTATGTGATGTGACCATAGTGCTCTATGAACAGCATGGTTTTCAGTTGTTTTCTGAAGTCTTTGAGGTCTGGAGTTGCCCTTAGATCGTCCGGTAGATTGTTCCATATTGTTGGAGCAGCCATGGAGAGAGCTCTGTCTGTTGTGTCCTTGCGTGTGTGCTTGTACTCATTTGGGGTGCTGACTCGGTTGCGTGTTTGACTTCTTCTGGGACGTGCGCTGGTTTCCGGTTGTATGAGCAGGTGGAGGCTGTTGGCTGATGTGTGTTCTTTTATCTTAAATAGGTTTATGATAGTCTTGTATCTGATGCGAGCAATGATTGGGAGCCAGTGTAAGTCCTTTAGTGTAGGTGTGATGTGCTCCTGCCTTGCAGCTCCGGATATGATTCGAGCTGCAGTGTTTTGTGCCAGCTGTAGTGGTTTGAGAGCTTGTTTTGGTTATTAGTCCGAGGTATATCGGATTGCAGAAGTCCAGTATTGGGGTTATCAGTGCTTGACAGACTGTACGGAAGTGTTCTGGAGCGAGGAGTGGTTTCAGTCTCCTGATGATTCGCATCCTGTAATATGCTTTTTGGATTGTTTTGTCTATGTGTGGTTTGAGGTTGAGTTTACTGTCCAGAGTAACCCCAAGGTATCTCACCTCCGATCTTATCGGT
Source organism: Ichthyophis bannanicus (assembly GCA_033557465.1). Lineage (NCBI taxonomy): Eukaryota > Metazoa > Chordata > Amphibia > Gymnophiona > Ichthyophiidae > Ichthyophis > Ichthyophis bannanicus. The sequence continues at coordinate 1,605,792,289 of CM066031.1, forward strand.
ATCGTGGTGCTTTGTATCTTTATGTTTGGTGGGTGTGTGAAGCTTTGGTTTCGAGTGATGATTAAAGCTTCAGTCTTGTTGTAGTTTATAGCTAGATTGTTGTTTTGGCACCACTTCGCCATTTGGGTAAGGCAGTCTGCTATCTTAGAGAAGTCCGGGTTTTCGATTGATATCGGGGAGTATACCATTATATCGTCTGCGTATATTGTGTGTATTGGATGTTGTTCTCTTTCATAATGTTGCATATTGGTTGGATGTAGATGTTAAAAAGGAGTGCTGAGAGTGCGGATCCTTGTGGTACTCCTTGTTGGACGTTTATGGGCCGGGAGGTGTCCTGTCCCACCTTGACCTGTAGCTGTCTTTCTGTTAGGTACGAGTGGAACCATTTTAGAGTGGTACCGTGTATACCAGTGTTCTTCAGTCTCTCCAGGAGTATATTGTGATCAACTGTGTCGAACGCTGAGGAGATGTCGATGAAGATCATTATAATTCCATTCCTGATGTCGTCAATTATTCTTATGATGCTGTCGAAGAGGTAGATCAGGAGGGTTTCGACTCCATGGTTGGGACGAAATCCGTGTTGGTTGTCGTCGAGAGTTCCGTGTTCGTCAATGTGTTCCTGAAGTTGTAGTTGAACCGTCTTTTCGATTATTTTTGCGAGGAAGGGTATGCTGGAGATTGGTCGGTATGCTGCTGGGTCCTTTTTGTCGAGAGAAGTTTTCTTTGTGATTGGTCTTACTGAGGCAAGCTTTAATTGCTGTGGCATGAGTCCTTGAGTGAGTGAGTTGTGTACCATTTTATGAATGTTTGGTATGAGGCTTGCTTTGGTGGCTTTGACCCATGACACTGGGCAAGGGTCTGTAGGAGCAGTGCTTGTGTTGATTGTGGAGATGATGTCTGATATCTGCTCTTTTGAGGGTGAGTGGAATGTGCCCCAGGTTTTGGGGTGGACGTTCGTTCTGTTGGTTCTACTGGGTGTTGAGCGCTCTGTGGAGTGAAATTTGTCTTTGATGTGGTCGGCGAATATCTGTGGATCCACTTGTATTTCTCTTTCTGCTGCTTGCTCTTTTGTCAGGGTTTTTACTATTTCGAAAAGTTCTCTGGGTTTGTTGATGGAAGAATTTATCAGGTTTGTGTGGAATTCTCTCTTTGATTGGTTGATGTGTTCATTGTATTGTTTTTTGCTTTGTTAGGTAAAGATGTTGGTCGGAAGTAGTTTTGTTTTTTCTCCATCTCCGTTCAATTTTCCTGAGCTCCCTCTTTTCCTGTCGTATTTTTGCTGAGTACCATGGTTTGTTTTGTCTCTTGTTGTGGTGTTGTTTCTTGGTCCTGTCAACGGATGGTTTGGCGGCGTTAGCTAGGACATTGTTCCAGTTGGAAACTTGTTCCTCCAGGTCCTCTGAGTCAATGTTCAAGTGTTGTATTGTGTCCTGGATGAATTCGTCCTTGTCAAAGGACTTGAATCGTCTTTGTGTGTGTGGGAAGTTCGCTCTTTCGCTTGTCCAGTCTTCTTGTGATTGCAGACTTGTCTCGATTAAGTAATGGTCAGACCATGGTACTGGGGTGATGGTGTGTGTAGAGATTAGGTCTCTTGAAGTTAGGTAGTTTGATGCGAAGATGAGGTCTGGGGATGATCCTAGTCTGTGTGTTGGTGCATTGACTATCTGTGTGAATTGAAGTGATGACATTGCCTGAAGGAAGGCCTCTGCATCTTTTGTATTGGCGGACTTGAGGTTGAAGTCTCCGATTAGTAGTGCTGGTTTGTTGTTTGACGTTATGGCACAGGCTTCTTCGAGTATGAAGGCTAGTTCGTCGGGTGGAGCACGGGGTGCTCTGTAGGTTAGGCAGATTGCAATATTCTTGTTCTTGATGCTAATTGTGTTACACTGCTTTGTATCTGTGAGATTCAGTGTCTTGAACTTGAGTTCTGTTTTTGCTATTATTAGGACTCCTCCTCCACGCTTGTGGATGCGTGGGCAGTTGTATGCTGAGTAGTTGTTCGGTACTAGTTGGTTGAGTAGTACACTGTCGGTAGGGTTGAGCCATGTCTCTGTGATGCATATTATGTCTGGCTGTCGCTCTTCAATGTGGTCTACCAGAGTGTGTATCTTGTTGCAGATGGATCTGGCGTTTATGAGCTCAATTGATGTTTTCTTTGTGGAAGAGGTTGTTGCGACGTGTGCTTCCTTAGGGCCGGTGTTGGGGTTTGATTTGTGTCTGTTTTGTCTCTTTGTTTGGGAGGTTGTGAGTGTCTCTTTGTGTGTGTGTTGTGGACCGAGATATGGCAGTGCAGTTGGTGGGTACCATGGTGTGTTTGTTTGGGGGTAGTGGGGGTGTGTAGTTGGTGGGAGGAGTTGTGTGACTAGTAGGTATAGTGGGAGGAAGTATGTGGTGTGCATGTTGATAGCTTGTGATGTTCTGATAGGGCGACGCCTGTGTCCTTAGGTTTTCGTCTGTTGTTTGCTTTTTTGAGGAGAGCTGTACTTGTTGCAGGGGCTTGTCCTGGGGATGTGAAGTTGTATCTGTTGCGGTGCGGGAGCCTGTCCCGTGGAGGGAGCCTGTCCCTTGGATGTGAAGCTGTATCTGTTGCGGTGCGGGAGCCTGTCCCGTGGAGGGAGCCTGTCCCTTGGATGTGGAGCTGGATCTGATGCGGTGCGGGAGCCTGTCCCGTGGAGGGAGCCTGTCCCGTGGATGTGGAGCTGGATCTGTGGCGGACGCCTTGGTGCGGGAGCCTGTCCCGTGGAGGGAGCCTGTCCCGTGTGTGTGGAGCTGGATCTGTGTTGGTCGCCTTGGTGCGGGGGCCTGTCCCGTGGATGTGGAGCTGGGTCTGTCGCGGTGCGGGAGCCTGTCCCGTGGATGTGGAGCTGGATCTGTGGCGGTCGTCTTGGTGCGGGGGCCTGTCCCGTGGATGTGACGCTGGATCTGTCGCGGTGCGGGAGCCTGTCCCGTGGAGGGAGCCTGTCCCGTGGAGGTGGAGCCGGATCTGTGGTGGTCGCCCTGTTGCGGGGGTCTGTCCCGTGGATGTGGAGCTGGGTTTGTCGCGGTGCGGGAGCCTGTCCCGTGGAGGGAGCCTGTTTTGTGTGTGTGCAGCTGGATCTGTTGATGAACTCTTGGTCTGACCCACTATGGTACATATCCCAAGTCCCTATGTTCTTATCTAGCTAAAGATGACATTGCTCTAACATAGCATCAGCACTGGCATATCTCTGGGTTTAAGGTATCAATCTGGACAAACATGGTAATACCAAATATGGCCTATAAACGATGGTAGTTAACAACATTGGCATATCCCTGGGTTTACAGTATCGATCTGGACAAACATGGTAATACCTAATATGGCCTGTAAACGCTGGAAGCTAACAACAGTATCCAGAGGGAACTAGTCACTAGAGTGCCCAACACTGATCTTGGATTCTAGTCCCAAACATGAATTTCTACCCTTTAAATTAGTATTTTTATGAGAGGCAGGAGGATAATCCTAGCTGTAGAGAGTGGTGCTGCTGCAATCAGATGATTTAAACAGAACTATACATTCAATTATTGTTAGGAGTGCAGTTAATTCATATAAGTAATGAAGCAGTGTTGATAGTTTAAAAATCACTCAAATGAGTGTGACTTACGTGCCCCAGAGTTTCAGCTCTTTAGGCAGTTCGGCGTCTTCGGAGTTGGTATTCTGCGTTTCCACTGTGAGTTGGTGGATTGTCAGTTCCTTGATTGTACGCGAGCTCGACCCCGAGGGAGCTCAGCTGTACCAAGAGGGAGGTGTAGTCTCAGCGTCGTTTTTTTCTGTTATGTTTCTGTGACGATCTTGGGGGTGCCTTTGCCTAAGGGCCGTGCCAAAGGGCCCTCTTGCGCGGCCCTCAGGCGCGGGTGCGCCTGTGGCGTTCTCCTTTTAAATGGAGAGCTGTGCCCCGATTGGGTAGAGATGCTCTGAGACACGCTGCTGGAGGGGTGGAGCCAAAAAGCAGCTTCCCCCGAAGAGCTCTTTTGTGTGCAGCAAGGTCTTTTGTAGCTGGCTTGCTCTTTTCTTGCCGCCGATCTTCTGGAGCAGGGCAGGCTCCCTTCGATGAGGCTTCGACTCGGGTAGATGGCTCAGCTCCTCCTGGAGCTAAGCAGAGCAAAAAATCTTTTGTTTTATTTTCCATTCCTTTCCTTATGATACCTAGCATTCTATTTGCTCTCTTGGCCACAGCTGCACACTGGGCAGAGGGTTTTAACATGTTATCCACAATGACGCCTAAATCTTTTTCCTGGGTGGTAGTTCCTAATGTGGAACCTTGCATCGTGTAACCATAGTTTGGGTTGTTCTTCCCTAGGTTCATAACCTTGCACTTGTCCACATTAAATTTCATCTGCCATTTGGATGTCCAGTTTTCCAATTTATCAAGATCCTCTTGCAATTTTCCTTAATCTTCATGGGTTTTAACAACTTTAAATAGTTCCGTGTCATCTACAAATTTAATAACGTCACTCGTTATTCCCTTTTCCATGTCATTTATGCCATGGACCCAGCACAGATCCCTGTGGTACTGCACTATTCACCTTTCTCCATTGGGAAAATTGGCCATTTAGCCAAATAAATGAATCACAAAAAATATGTTCCCACACACATTGTATCCAGCTCTACATTTTCAGCCAAATTTTGAATACATTGTCTAGGAGGGAAAAGGGCTATTCAAAATTTACAGAGGAATTTACCAAAGACTCGTTAAAATGAAAGGGGGATAATCGACGTGATTAATGTAGTAAGCAGACTTGCTAACCCTGTTAATCATGGTCACGGGGAAATTCAGTGGCACCAACACAGTTAATGACATTGGATGTCCTTGGATGCCACCACTGTACACCCTGATGCTAGCCAGCTAGCATCGGGATGTTCTGTTGGTGGAGTGGAGGTTGCACCCAGCGATAACCGGTCAGTGACGATATTGAGCCACTATCTAGTTAGTTTCCTGCTTCTCCAGCTAACTGGATATTCAATGCCATTGGCTAGATATGGCCCCTGCATTGAATATCCTGGTGTAAATTTCAGCGGTGATGGCTAGTGTCACAACCCCCTCCCTTTAGCCACGTGCTTAAAGGTCAGGATGGACATTATTGTTGTATTGAAGGTAGAAACGTTTGTTAGCCCAGAAGCCTTCTGGTACTAGTAGTCCCTTTCTTCATAATGAATAGTTGTGAAAGCCATGTGAATGGTAAAGTATAGGGTTTTATTTCTTTAATGCACAAAATGTTCAAACGAAGACAACAGGATTTCCACCTTGTTCAGGATTTTCACATAAGGTATTTACATAGGTCAAAAACTTGGATATGCTTCACAGTCTTTGTTAGTTATGCAGGGTTCAAACAAAACAGGTTATATAAACAAAAGCAATGCTTCTTCTTTCAGCTTGTCAAACAAAACTGTGTTTCAAAAGTATATCCTGAATGCTATATTTCTCTCAAGGATTCTAAACTCCCAGTACAACAAAACGTACAGTCCATAGGGCATTCAGTTAGCAAAGGGTCAGGTTCAGCAGGGTCTATCTGCATAGCCTCTTGTTCTGCTGAGATATCTGTGGCCCCTGAGCTTTCCCCATATATTCCTGGTTTTACTTCAGAACTTCTTCCTAAGGCTCTCCAGCCTGGCTTTACCCGGTCTGGCAAATATGCAACAGGACTTTTGGTAAGCACTCTTTCTATAGGTTCCCAAACCTTTCTCCAGCTGCCTTGGCTGCTCTTACGGCTCCCTGGCTTCCAGGACTTTCTGTGACTCGGCCTCAGTTTCTGGTTCAGATCTGTGTCTCTTAGACTCCTGGGCTGAGTCTGATTCACCCACCTCTGAACTCCTTGGGGCTCACATACAGGGGAAGAAGCATGAAGGTACCTCTGAACTCTTGGGTCTGCGTCTCTGGTATTCTCCCTACCAGGCACTTTCCAGGTTCTCCTTCTGTCCTTCCTGAAGACTTCCTTCTGGAGCTTCCCAGCCTGAAACTGGCTCCCCTGGAACTTGTTTCTTTTCTGTAAGGGCTGCAAGTTCAACTGCCTTTTCTCCTCTCTTTGGAGCCGTCTCCTTTCTCTTTCTTCTCTATCAGCAGCTGCTGCGGCTCGTGCCACTCCTCTCCCTTCTGGCTTGTCTATGCTTTTCTTATAAAGCTGTTTCTTAGGTAAGGATTCTGTCCCTCTGACCAGGTGTATCTGATTATGCTTTGAATTAGTTCTTGCATCATCCCAACCTGGGCGTGTCAGCCTACCTTCCGAATCTCCGTGCATGCTCCCTCTAGCTGCACTTCTCACTAACTGCACTTTATGTATATCATTTCTTTTAAAGAGATCAGTGTTTTCTTCTACCTCCATGGGTTTACTGGCATCTGCTTCATCACACTAGCCACTGTAATCATGCTAGCCGCCATGACTGAATATCGCCCTGAAGGCATTTTTTGGAGAATACCTATAAGGTTGTGAGAGATATACATGTAGTTTGAGTTGCATCCAGTGGGAATGGACATTTTATAGAGTAACACGTTTAATAAACGAGCTTTGAAAGTATAACTAGTGGAATGTACATATGTTCTGTTAAGTCAATGCTGAATCCTGATAACCCAAAATCCCTGGGTTTTCTTAGAAAGGTGTAACAGAAAACCAGGTCTTTGTTCCAAGGCAACGGAGGGTAAAGTGACTTGCCCAAGGCCTGCCAGTGGGAATAGAACCTGGTGTTTTAATCACCATGCAGCTCCTCTAACCATGAAGCTACTCCTCTACTCACCTGTTAATAGTCCATTTTGCAACTGCCATGTAAGTAGCAGATTTTACATATCTGGACATTCAAGGAGAACCAATTAAGGATCCAAGCTCCAAAACTCCAGTTTTTGACTTTTTGAGTAGGTTTCCAACACCAGCAAGGCAATCACAATTGCCCCTTCAAACACACCTCCAAAGCTTTAGTCCAAAACAAGAAGTTAGAGCAAGAGGGACACCCTTTCTGTAACATAACCAGGCACAAAGAAGGTAGGACAAGGACCAACTATGGAAGGATGTTTATTAGCAACTAGGAGGTCAACCTGACACATGTTTCGGCCAGGAGGCCTTCTTCAGGGATTAGTGCCTGAAAAATAAATAATAAAACCAATTAAAAACATATAAAACAAAACTGTCATTAATACTATACAAAACCCATAGGTATGTTTATAAATAGATAAATAAACAATAAATAATTATAAACGGATAATCATAAATAGGGTAATAACATACATAATATCGCTTAAAAAATTCTGCTAAAACCTTAAGCATAAAAATATAAATGATAAAACATATAGTTGCTGTAAATTATCTCATAAATCAAATTGACCAAACTCGGCACAAAATACCACCGTATGGTAAAATTTGGCGAGTGTAGAGCCCAATTGAAAGGCATTTACAGCCCAGTAAAATATGTAAATGCATTAAATCAGGATATTCAATGGCACTTACATGGTTAGTGCTGTTGAATATGCCCTTTTAACTCCCCTACATGCCCCAATACTAGCTGGTTAGCATTGGGGCGTGTCAGGGGCATTCTGGGTTGGAGTGGAGGCAGTGACAAGCGATAAACATGCAGTAGTGATATTGATGCTTCCCCGTTAGCTTTGGAGGCTTCTAGTTGTGCAGCGATCCCTGGATATTCAATATCATCACCGCAGCATTGAATATCCGGGTTAGAGATCGGCGGGGAGGGCTATGTGCCAACGAGGCGCATAGCCCTTCGAAAATGAGTCTAGCTCAATATTGGGCCCATAATTTTCAGACCTGCTCAAATCACTTCCAAGGCATGCCCCATCAAAACTGTGCATGCTGTGGATATGCACATATAAGTAGCGTAGGGCCATTTATCTTGTAAGCTTGTTTTTTTTAAGGGGGTAATTTTATAACTTTTGTTTAGCAGGTAAACCCTGTTTTACCGATGGAAAAGCGGTTTCACACATATAAAGTAATTGCATTGGGCGGGTTTAAAGGAGGAGCTTGGGTAAAGCGTGGGCAGAGCTATAAATTATATGCATATTTTATGAACCGAGCACATATGTGTGTACTTCATGCAAATACATGCATTTCAGTTCCCGAGCAGGTGCAAATGAATACAGGTGCATTTTTCCCATGAAATGCTGCAGGCTTTACAAAGCTATTTCATGAAGACCTCTATGTGCCTATGTTGTCTTTATAAAATAGCTCCAAAATAAGTACCTACTGGCCTTCACATATAGGTGAGAAGTTTTAAATTCACTTCTATGAAAGTGATTTTATAACAGATTGCCTAAGATGGGTGGTTCTGTAGATACCTATTTTGAGGCTGTTTCATAAAGACACATAAGCAACTATGGGGATTATTTTGGAAGCCCTATTCATGCTTTAGATATCTGAAAATGGGCATAGAGACATCTCCAGAGCTGTTTTTGAAGTCGGGTCTGTGGATGTCCTTGTCTGAACAGAGGCACTTCCAGGCAGTCTGACTGGAGCCTTCCCAGGAACCTGGACATCACTACTTGGTCTCAGAATTGTCCTTGACAGCGTCTAAGTTTAGATCTGCTCCAGGCATAAATAGCATCGGGAAAGCACTCCATAATCCCCAGTACTCAGGAAAATCTCAGTGACAACAACACTGGGATTTGTACCCTGGCTGCCCTACTTCTAGCCAGGGGCGGCCCAAGGGGGGTGCGGGGCCATGTGCGGAGACTCGGTGCGGGGCCTCATTTGCATAAGTGGCCTTATTTGCATAAATATTTGCATAATGCTAACATTCATTAAGAGACATGTTTACTAAAAGTTAGTGTGTGTATGGATAAAGACAGACTAAAAGATTTCTACATTACTATAATCCAGTGCCAACCGCCAGGCACATTAGGAACTACTACAAACACTGCCCATTTAGAACCCATAGCAAACCCGCCGTATCCTAACAGCACTACCAGAACTCACAAAGCACCATACCCTACCTATCAAAAGGCAACACTGCAAATATTAAACCAATACATTTCAGAGAAAAACAATACATGACCTACTGGGGAAAGAGAACAAGTGGCAATGTCAAATAGGAATTACATAAACAGAATACCTCAGCTCAGTTACACATGCAGAACATAGACCATCACCAAACAAGGAATCACAATTTAGAAACAGGAAGGCAATAATTAAACTGGGAACCCCAAAAGCCAAACTTGGAATGTACAACAACTGTAGAAATAAAACTATAAATTAATTTCCTCTTGTACCAAACAAAGCGCAGACGTTAATGATGCACATTTCCCAGAGCTTTCATATTCCAGTTAATAAATTCAAAATAAAGAGATATCTTTCTACCTTTTGTGCATTTTTTTCCGGTTGCAATTGCTCCAGCCACTTTCTTCTGGTTTCTTCATGTTTTCTGCTAACTCCATCATCTGCTGTCTCTTCTCTCTTCTAGTTTTTTTTCCATTCTCTCTCTCTACATCTGCTTTAACATACTAATCTTTCTCCTTTTGCTCTTTCCTCATTCCTATTTCATCCACTCACATTTTACCCCTCCATCCTCAATCCCCACTTACTCTCCCAATACCCAGCTAAGTGTAGATTTTTTACCCCTACCACACAAAATATTTTTCCCCTCTCCATTTTACTCTCCCAGCCCCATCCCATTCTAATCCTCCCCTAATCCTCCCCCAACATCAGCTCCCTTCTAGTTCCAGTCTCACCCAGCATCCATTCCCTTCTTGTCCCTGCATCAGCCCATTTCCAGTCCTAGCCCCCCATCAGCCCATTTCCAGTCCTAGCAACCCCCCAACCCAATACCAGTCCTAGCCCCCCCCCCCATCAACCCACTTCCAGTCCTAACCCCCCCATCAGCCCACTTCCAGTCCTAACCCCCCCATCAGCCCATTTCCAGTCAGCCCCCCATAGCCCATTACCAGTCCTAACCCCCCCCAACAGCCCACAGCCCATTACCAGTCCTAACCCCATCAGCCCACCTCCAGTCTTAATCCCCCCAGCCCATTTCCAGTCCTAGCAACCCCCAACCCATTACCAGTCCTAGCCCCCCATAGCCCACTCCCAGTCCTAATCCCACCAGCCCATTACCAGTCCTAACCCCATCAGCCCACCTCCAGTGTTAACCCCCCCATCAGCCCATTTCCAGTCCTAGCCCCCCCATAGCCCATTACCAGTCCTAACCCCCCCCCAACAGCCCACAGCCCATTACCAGTCCTAACCCCATCAGCCCACCTCCAGTCTTAATTCCCCCCAGCCCATTTCCAGTCCTAGCAACCCCTCCAACCCATTACCAGTCCTAGCCCCCCATAGCCCACTCCCAGTCCTAATCCCACCAGCCCACTCCCAGTCCTAATCCCACCAGCCCATTTCCAGTCCTAATCCCCCTCACCCAATTTTCAGTTTAAGCCCTCCCATACCCCATTACCAGTCCTAACCTCCCCATCAACTCACTTTCAGTCCTGATCCCATCAGCCCATATACAGACTTAGCGCCCCCATAGCCCATCACCACTCCTAACCCCCCAGCCCCCCATATCCCACCAACACTCATAACCCCCCCAACCCCCCCCCATAGCCCATCACCACTCCTACCCCCCAAGTCCTCCCATAGCCCATCACCACTCTTAAACCCCCCAGCCCCCATAGCCCATCACCACTCCTAACCCCCCCAGCCCCCCATAGCCCTTCACCCCTCTTAAACCCCCCCAGCCCATCACCACTCCTACCCCCCCCAGCCCATAACCACTCCTACCCCCCCAGTCCTCCCATAGCCCATCACCACTCTTAAACCCCCCCAGCCCCCATAGCCCATCACCACTCCTAACCCCCCCAGCCCCCCCATAGCCCATCACCACTCTTAAACCCCCCCAGCCCCCCATAGCCCATCACCACTCCTAACCCCCCCAGCCCCCCATAGCCCATCACCACTCCTAACCCCCCAGCCCCCCCATAGCCCATCACCACTCTTAACCCCCCCAGCCCCCCCATAGCCCATCACCACTCTTAACCCCCCCAGCCCCCCATAGCCCATCACCACTCTTAACCCCCCAGCCCATCACCACTCTTAACCCTCCCCCAGCCCCCCATAGCCCATCACCACTCCTAACCCCCCCAGCCCTCCCATAGCCCATCACCACTCTTAAACCCCCCCAGCCCCCATAGCCCATCACCACTCCTAACCCCCCCAGCCCCCCCATAGCCCATCACCACTCTTAAACCCCACCAGCCCCCCATAGCCCATCACCACTCCTAACCCCCCAGCCCCCCCATAGCCCATCACCACTCTTAAACCCCCCCAGCCCCCCATAGCCCATCACCACTCCTAACCCCCCCAGCCCCCCATAGCCATCACCACTCTTAACCCCCCCCCCAGCCCCCCCATAGCCCATCACCACTCTTAACCCCCCCAGCCCATCACCACTCTTAACCCTCCCCCAGCCCCCCCATAGCCCATTACCAGTTCTAACCCCCCCAACAGCCCCCCATAGCCCATCACCACTCCTAACCCCCCCCCACAGCCCCCCATAGCCCCCCATAGCCCATCACCACTCCTAACGCCCAGCCCAGCCCAGGGAAATTTTTTTAAAAAAAGAAGTTGTCTTCTCCGGCAGCCGGGGCCGCCGCGGCAGAATCGAGTGTGCCGCGGGGCCCCCCCTGCCCAGCAGAGCCTGCCCTCCCGAGCCTGCCCTCCCCTTTATCACCTGTCTTCGCAGCTCTAATCAAACGCGCCGGCTTTCAGAGCGCGAAAGGGCTAGTTTCCCTTTCGCGGCTCTGTTAAGCCCGCGGGGGCTGATGGGAACTTCCCATCAGCCCCCGCGGGCTTAATAGAGCAGCGAGGGAGAAACTCTCCCTCGCGCTCTGAAAGCCGGCGCGTTTGATTAGAGCTGCGAAGACAGGTGATAAAGGGGAGGGCAGGCTCGGGAGGGCAGGCTCTGCTGGGCAGGGGGGGCCCCGCGGCACACTCGATTCTGCCGCGGCGGCCCCGGCTGCCGGAGAAGACAACTTCTTTTTTCTTTTTAAAAATTTTACTTTAGGATTAGAATGTTTTTTGCGCGGGGCCCCCTGAAACGCGGGGCCCTGTGCAAAAAACATTCTCGCTCAATGGACGGGCCGGCCCTGCTTCTAGCCCACAACTCAAACCATTAGACTAGTCCGAGACTTCCAGGTTCTCAAACACTATTCTGTGACTTCCGTGTAGACACCCCACCGCAGATGTCCATATCAGGCATGTCCAAGCTTGTGACATTGTGTCTGCACCTGGACGTGCCTGCTTTTTTTTCCAGATGTCATGTCTTAGATGTTCCAGATTGTGCTTCAACATCCTTTCTAAAATGCCCCTGGGCAAAATTCGACCTGATTTGTTCATTTTACCTTGAATTTCCTGATTTGTGGTAATCTGCACTGAATCTGTCAGAAGATTCCAGACTCCTGGCCTTGGTGAAAGGGAAGCAGTGAATATGGTGGAGAGAAAGGAAAGATTGTGGGTGTTGAGGATTAGGAAACGAGAAAAGACGGTGGACAGACTGCATATGGTGTGGGAGCAGGATAAGGGAGATTGCACAAGGATTGAGATGAGGGCGGGGAAGACTACATATGAGTTGAGGGGCAATGCCAAAAATCACTCTTGATTAGAAATGCGCATAGCTAAAAAAATTTAGTTGTTTTTTTTTAAATGCCGTCAAGTCAATGCTGACTCCTGGTGACCCAGTAGCCTCTGGGTTTTCTTGGCAAGGTATGACTGGATGTCGATTGCCAGGTCTTTTCTTCCTATAGGAATAAAATGGGCTAGGTAGGAGATGGCGTACACTAAGGGGTATGTTTACTAAACTGCGGTAATGTCATTCACGTTAGGTTTCGCGGTAATGGTACAGATGCCCATATAAAGGCGTGGGCGGGGCAGCATTATGGCAAGCCATGTCAGATAACACGCCTTATAAGGCGCGTTATAAGGCACATTACAAGGCACCTTTATTAGGCACAGTACAAGGCACATTATAAGGCACGTTACAAGGCACTGTTATTAGGCACAGTACAAGGCACGTGCCTTAACATGCCTTGTACTCTGCCTAATAAGGTGCCTTGTAAGGTGCCTTATAACGTGCCTTTGTAATGCGCCTTATAACATGCCCTATAACGTGCCTTATAATGTGCCTTGTACTGTGCCTAATAAGGGGCCTCATAACGTGCCTTGTACTATGCCCAATAAGGTGCCTTGTAACGTGCCTAATTAGGAGCCTTATAACGCCTTATACGGATTGCTGGCAACTGTGGTGAGGGTACTATGGTCTGGCTGCACGGATATGCAAAGATATGACTGTCACAGGCAAGCAAAATATCTGCCTTGGAAAGGAGGGAACAACAAGGAATTGAACCCATGACCTCCACCTAGAACGTCAGTGTACTAACCAGTAGGCTATATCTCTATGACATGTTGCACAGCAATGGCTGGGTACAGAAGAACTGCAGCTCACTGCAAAAAAGTCTGCTCTGTGTGCCAGGATAGGGTAACTCCACCAGCACCCATGATGCATTGCACATGCAGAACAGCGGCCTACAGCTGACCACCAAATGGGGTCTGCAACTCTCCAGTACTGCAGCGTGGTAAGACGGACTGACAGTGCATGATACTGGCACAGAGTAGCTACGGACCATGCCATTGTGAAGGTTCTGTGTTCACCCTGAGGGATAGGATGGGCACCCAGCACTAGGTCCACAGTACATGTGGTGCTAGAGACAGGTCCTACTGCACATCCCCAGCACTGCTAGTGTGTGATAGGTGTTCCCAGCAATGCAACTGAAGGTGTGTTTGTTCCAGCTGTGTTCTGCAGTCACATGTGGCTCTGTGGGACCAGACACCACCTAGATTAGTGTGTACCCGGTGGTAAGGTCTGGCTGCCCTGGGTATCTGTTATCGGGCCAGTAGGGTGCCTAGACTCACATGAGGGTGATGTAGCACTGCCACTATGGGTTGAAGTGGTATGTGCTACATACCCCAAGGGGCCTCAATCACCCTGTTTGTAGATGAGGGTGTGGTGGGACAGGTGCTTTCACCCTACAGCATAGCTGCAGTACCAGCAACCACAGTCCTGCTGACAGCCCTCCAGGGCTGCCGGGCCAGTGCTATACCTGTGACCATTGCAGACCAGCAGTGATGCTTGAGATAGGTTCAACTGCCCCAACACCATGGTCTGCCAGTCATCAATAGACAGCACCTGCAGCATCCTACAAGGTGCTCCCACCATGCACAGGCAAACTGCAGACAGCCCACTAACCAGTCCATAGTGCATGCTCACAGGGGGACCCTGTGCACCCAGAGGTGGGATGCGCAGCATAGACACCAAGCAGGTATTTCTGTGCTTGGGCCCCAAAACTGGGAACACACAGGTATCACTGGAAACAAATAATGTGTGGCACTATGTAGGAACATAGACATGCCATGGTCACTGCTCAGTCAGAGTGAGAGTGACCCCCAGCATGAAATGCTGTGGCCACCCTGTCCATGCAGGTGGTGGTCGAGCACTACAGTATCCCAGCCATTGCTTGCCTCCCTCTGCAGATGCATCCTGGCCAATCTGCCTGTCTGGGCCATACCCACAATACCTTGCTCCTCATTATGCACATTTGCAGGCTAATGCTGGAAGCAGTATGAGCAGTGTGGGCTCAGTGAGGTGTTGGCAGACACAAAACAATGGAGAGACATACGCACACTCCCACACCTATCTCAGCATTGTGCAGAGATGGAGGTGGTTGACAACCCTACCCGCTGCACTGGTCCTGATCACAGTGCCGACATTGCTAATCTGTGCAGGGGGTAGTAGTAGTGCTTCGGTGATAACTGCGGCTCTGTGCTGGGGCCAACAGTCTGACACTCCACGAAGCTGTGGATAGTGGAGCCCTTGTGAGTGGGTGTCCGTATCCCTGTGCAACACTGCTTTGGGGTTTGCCCATGTTGTTGTTGTGGCTGCATTGTGGGCTAAAACTATGGGGAGATGCTCTGCAGGATCCACAGATGAGACCTAAACCTCTGACCCTCTGCTCTTCGACATGCTGGCTGAGTGTACTGCACCACACTGTTGTCACAGCAACATAGTGGTCCCTGGGGCTATCTTTACGTTCCTCGGCCAGACCTCTTCTGTTGCACTGCACACCACATTCTGGTACAGGGCATGGCCTAGGTACACTGCAGGCGGGTGCCACTGCTCCCTCCAGCACAATCACCCACCCCCTCTGCCATGCCGCCATGACCATATGCTGTCGGTGCCGGTGGTGCGCCATCCCAGACCATCCAGGGGGCAGGTAGGTGTGGGTTCTGGGGTAAGGGTGCCTACATAGATGTCCACGCTTCCCCAGGCACCGCCTGTCAATGTTATGCACCCTTTGGGGTGCCTGCTGGGTGCCTCCTGGATGCAACACTGTGGGCCACGGACTCATGGGCATGTCTGACCCTGGTCAGTTGCTGTCTTGCTCGCTTCCATTTTCTGCATTTCTATGTGTCACCTCGGCAACCGCCTAGTCCACCCTGTGCCCCAGTAGCCCCCACTGCATGTCCTGCCTGCAGCCCCCATGCCCCATTTGCGCCATCACCATAGTGGCCTTTCATACCAGGGCACTATGCTGTTGGTGCAAATGTATCACTACTATCACTTTTCTGAGGCTCCCTGGCTATGCTGTACATTGCTGACTCAGAACTGGTTTCTCTCTCTTGCAAATGTGTGCTAATGCCAGGTTTTCAGTTGCGTTAGGATTCAGCCCTTAATTTCTCCACGTTAGTGTGAAAGGGGACTCTCCCCACCCACTCACCGCCCACTGACCCCTGCTCTCCGCCCGCTCTCCACCCTTTTCTGGACTTAAACGCGGCCGGGAACGTTAAGGCACGTTATGTAATGTTAAGGTGCCTTAACGTTACGGAATGTACCATTAAGGCACCTTAACGTTACATAACGTGCCTTAACGTAGCCACTGCTACGTCACCGCAGTTTAGTAAACATGCCCCTAAGCGTTAGCAAAAGGGGCCCTTAAATTTCTTTTTTTTTCCATGAACACTTCCTGAATTTTGTTTTTTGGGGGTTTTCTTGGTTAGTTTCACACATTTATTTTAATAGGGAAATTTTAGGGCATGCTAAATTGATTTAGGGACCTGTTTACTAAAGTGCTCTAAGCAGTTAGTGTGTGTTTCAGCGAGCACTAATCATTTATATGGGCCTGGGCTAAGAGCCAGCATGGTAAAAAGCCCATCCTAACTGCTTTGCGCATGGTGGGGCATGTTCTGGGTAGAGTATGGAGGAGAATGAGTGTGGACAGCATATGCTGTCAAGGCTGCCAATGGAGCAGTGCACTTATTACCCCCTCAGATGTGTCAGTAAGTGCATCGGTGCTGTCAGCATGCACTTACTGTAGTGTGGCACCCGATGCCTAGTGCAGCTTCACAAGAACATCTCCCATCTCATTTCCCCGACCAGTTTGCCCACCCCACAATGCATGTCCATTAACCCCACCATCAGCATACTCCATCTCCAGTAGAGCCACATATTAGCAGACCTCATCTCTGATAGATACCCCCCTTTAAGCAGAACCCCTCCTTCTACAGTTGCCCCTTTAAGAAGATCCCCTCAATAGACCACCCTAACATCAGCATTCCTACCCATCTTTGCCCCTAATCTCCCTGACAATTACCTCCTGCTATCCCTAGGGGGTTAGTAAACCCCTGCCCCATATGGTTTTGGGTTCAAAATGATGGCTCTGAACCCTAGCAATAGTCTCACAGTGCTATCGCTAGGAGTCAAGCGGAGAAATAAGGGAGAGATCAGGAGGGTGGGGATGGGTAGAGAGGTCTATTATGGAGACTCTGCTTAAAGTAGGGCTGTCAACCAGAGCAGGGGGTCTTCTCAAGGGAGGGCATCTATCTGCAAGGGGAGTCTGTTTATGGGGGTTGTTTATGGGTGGAGTATGCTGATGGCAGGGGTTCTGGGATGTGTACTAGGGTGAACATGTGATCATGGAGGTGGGGATTGCTTGCTATGTGTTTGCCCTATGTGACAGGCGATCTGCAGGTGCTGATTACCTCCCTCATATTTACTGCATTGGCTTTGCAATTACCAGATGTAATTTTAGAAAGCTATTCCTGCATGTACATGGCCACACACATGCCTCACTGATCTATGTGAAAGTATGCACTTTAGCGTGAAGGGGCACATTTTGCTGATGGTGTGCACATAGGTGGAGTCAGCATAAATGAGCCATTTACTAGGTCTGGTGTAAATGTTCACACCTGCAATGTAGATGTGTTAGGCCAGTTACACCATGGCTCCCTCTTTAAAATTACCCTCGCCTTGTGTTAACGTTTGCTCCTAACGCATGGTAAATGCAAAATCTTATGCACTTTAGTAAATAGGACCATTAATGCCCACTAACTGACCAACACACCCAATTTGGATTGTCCTCGGGATTTTAAATTCCACATCAGTGATATACAATAATCCTGATACTCAATGTATCCCAAAGAAACTTCAGACAAGCTCACTTTTATCTTTCGATGAATTTTTGTCGAACTTTTAAACTGAAAACCGCTATAAATCAGCTGCCATCATTAACTGCAGTCCTTTTTATTATAAAGCATTAAAAACTGGAGAGCTCTTGTTTTTTTCTTTTTAAAATAACTATGAAAATACCAGCATTTCACTAGTTATTTTCCTTGCAAAAACCTAGGATAGATAGTATCTGATCAAACTATCTCTGGCCAACAACAATCTTTGTATGGAACACACTATTGTGTTTTGAAGTAGAATACATTATCTTCTGTGTCAGGGCAATAGTACTGTGATCAAAATCATATCAACAAAATGTTTTTGTATCCTTTTATGATTAAACAGTCACTTATCTCTCATAAAAATGTGTCTTCATTCAAAATTTCAAAGGCAGCAATCCCAAGGATATTCTGCTCAATATTACTCTTTATTAGCTGCAGTTCCCTCTTTTACTCAACGATGTAAAAAGATACTTAAAGCCTCCCGTTTAAATGGACCTGGCATTTTTTGGAGATCATCCGTCAGCAGACCACTCCCCCTTCATTCCCCAATCAAATTATTGTATACCAATCAATTTGGTTATTCGGTCCTCCCAGTTGTACCGCTCTCAATGAACGGATCCAGAGTTGTTCCAAATAAATTAGATGCTGTAGGCGATCTCTCCCTCTCCAGTCCTTTGGGACTGTATCAATATTTTGCCACCATAGATCTGAGAAAACATGTGCTTTTCATTCACAATGATCCACCATGGGTGCCCCAACATTTTTACAATTCAATCTTGAGCGATGTTCACGCAAGTGATGAATCATTGTTCTGCTCATTTGTCGGACATAAATCAACCGGCAGGACATTCTATAATATATACTACAAAAAACATCAAACAATTTGTCAACAAATGAGATTTTATGGTCTTGTTTGAGGGGTGTGCAGTCCAGCTGTGACCTGCAAAGATGTCCCTCCTCCCTCCGTTTGATGTTTCCATATAACAGAT
This sequence comes from Ichthyophis bannanicus, assembly GCA_033557465.1. Taxonomy (NCBI): domain Eukaryota; kingdom Metazoa; phylum Chordata; class Amphibia; order Gymnophiona; family Ichthyophiidae; genus Ichthyophis; species Ichthyophis bannanicus. The sequence goes on from CM066031.1 coordinate 1,605,810,777, forward strand.
TTACAAACATAATTTGCAATATTTTTACCCCTTCTATAAGATGCCACTGGTTTCTCTGCAAAACAAGTATGTAATTGCCAAATAGGCCAATGTTTAAAAATCAATGAAGCTATAGTGCAGTGGTTCTCAACCTTTTTTGTACCGTGACCCCTTTTACCATTGGTCAACTTGTGATGACCCCCAGTGATAAAATCAAATGTGTCTCTCTTCCTTTACCGTTAACGCATTGTCGCTGTAATCATTTGTTGAATTATTAATATATTATAGGCCTTTGCAATATGTTTTTATTTATAAAATTTATTATTTAAACCACAATAATTAATCACAATAACAAGTAACAATATTTGATTTCAAAATTATGATGATTTGTAGTCAAATCACTAATATGAAATACAATTATTTTTTCTACCTTTGTTGTCTGACCAATTTATTCTCTGATCATGCTGGTCCCGATCTGAGACTTCTGCTTTCCTGTCTTCTCTTAGCTCTCTTTCTGTGATCTATGGTCCATTTGCCATTTCTTATCTCTTCTTTCATTTTCTTCACTTCTTTCCATCAGCCTATTTCCAGTCCCAGTAACCCTCCCCAGTATCAGCCCCTTTCCAGTCCTCATTCTCAGTACCTTCCAATGTCAACTTGCATTCCCATGATGGCCACTGGTGTCTATTCCCTTCCAGTCCCCCTCCTTCCCCCCTGACCAGTCCCTTCTAGTACAAATACCATGGCAGGCCCTCTCAGATCCACTCCCTTCCAGTTCCATTCTCCCATCCCCTCGTATCAGCCCATTTGTAGCCTTAGCCCCCAGTTTTCTTCCAGGGCCAGCAGCTCTATCCTCCCCTGCCCACAATCAGCCCATTCCCAGTCGAAGCCCCCCCAATCAGCTCACTTCCAGTGCTAGTCCCCCCTCAACCCTATTACCAGTGCTAGCCTCCCCTAATCAGCCCAATACCAGTCCTATCCCCCCATCACCTCTTACCAGTCCTAGCCTCCCATAATCAGCTCATTTCCAGTGCTAGTCCCCCCTCAACCCCATTACCAGTGCTAGGCTCCCCTAATCAGCCCATTACCAGTCCTACCCCCCATCAGCCCATTGCCAGCCCTAGCCTCCTCTAATCAGCCCATTTCCAGTCCTAACCTCCCCGATCAGCTCATTTCCAATGCTAGCCCCCCATCAGTCCATTACCAGTCCTACCCCCCTATCAGCACATTGCCACTCCCAACCCCCCCTTGATCAGTCCATTCCCAGTCCTAGCCTTCCCTAATCAACCCATTACCAGTCCTAGACCCCCGTCTGCCCATTATAATCCTAACCCGCACAGGCTCTCACCACTGTCCAGCATTTATCCCCAAACTGTCCAGTATGTCCCCCTGTCTCTTCCCTTTGTCCATGTCAGCTCCCCTCCCTCCCTCCATGTCAGCCCCCCTCTGTCCATGTCAGCCCCCCTCCCTCCATCCATCCATCCATGTCAACCCCCTCCCTCCCTTCCTCCATGCCAACCCCCTCCCTCCCTCTCTCCATCCATCCCTCCATGTCAGCTCCCCTCCCTCCCTCCATGTTAGTCACCCTCTGTCCATGTCAGCCCCCTCCCTCCCTCCCTCCCTCCATGTCAGCCCCCCTTCTGTCCATGTCAGCCCCGTTGCAGGTTCCCTGCTCCCCTCTCCCCATATCTGCCTCCTTCTTCTGCAGCCAAGGCTCCCTGTCTTTTAGGGAACCGCGGCTGTGCCTGTGAAAGCCATTGCGGAGCCTTTCTATCTCTAAATGGGCTCTGTGCAGCATTGTCCTGCCTCCAAAGGAAGTGGTAAACAACTTCCTTTGGAGGCGGGACAATGCTGCATGAAGCCTGTCGAGAGGCAGGTAGGATTTGCAATGGTTTTACAGGCACAGCCGCGGTTCCCTAAGAGGCAGGGAGCCGTGGCTGTAATAGAAGGGAGGCGGTGAGTTGCTGCTGCCGAGAAGCGGACTCGGGATCAGCAGCAACTTATGCATTTTTTTTTTTAATGGTGAAGTGAGGTGACCCCCGCTAAATCCTGTGGTGACCCCCGTGGGGGGTCATGACCCACAGGTTGATAACCGCTTCTATAGTGGGTGCCTGTGTTGAAAAAGGAAGAACACAAAACCAAAGGGGTCATTTGGTCCACCTGTGTTGATCTGACCAAAAGCAGTTCCCATTATGCATATAAACCCCTTAGGTAGGCTCATCTTATTGTTTGTTTGGGGTATCCCCTTTGGAGATACTGTTGTGCTAATAACATAGCCTGTCGTTTGTATTCGGTGGTATCAAAACAGATTCTACGAAGACGAAGAAAAGAAACTGACTAATCGGTAGCGCCACTTTTAATTTGTATGGATGATGACTTGTAAAGTATAAAAAATTGTTTTTTGCTACCCTTTTGATACAAGGTAGTAAGTAAATAGGTCCCCTGTTTGATAATAGTGATATCCAAAAAAGGAATAGTCTGAAGGCTACTCTTACCTTCAAACTGCAAATTACTTTTACAGGTGTTTATCCACTGCAAAATCTCAGACAACATTCTGGGGACCCCTCCACATACAAAAAAACATCAAGAACCCTCCCCCAGATCCTTATATATTTCATCCACTCAGAATGATAAAGATATTCCTTGTTAAATGCAGCCATGTATAACGTAGCTACCGTGGGTGCTATTGTTGCCTCCATCGCTATTCCATATAGTTGCAGGTAATACATTTCATTGAAGCAAAAATAATTTTCTTTGAGCAATAATTTTAAAAGGTCCAACACATAGGAAATTCCAAAATGCAGATTGCAGGGCCCGATTACCTGTACGTCTGTGGGAAGCAATGGCAGTCCAGCCCAGCAGCACATACATACAGGGCCAATTCAGATCACAGCCATGTACATGCTGCTGGGCCCATGGGGACGTAATGCTTAAACCTCTAAGCGATCGGGCCCAGGGATCCCCCGGGGCTGGGGGGTACAGGGAAGTCATCCGATCCAGGTGGGTTGGGTTGTGGGGAAGGAGGGGCGAGCCACAGGGGCCAAGGAAGTCTGCAGGGAAGATGTCCCCGCAGGCAGGTAGGGGCATGCTAGGCCATCCACAGACACGCTGGGCATCCTCGGGCCCGATTTTGGCTGCCGTAGGAACATTTTGTTCCTGCAGACCAGAATCGGGTCCAAATAGGCCCATTTTGCCTGGGGCCATCTGGACGGCCTGGACGTGCCCCTACAGGAATCGGGCTCATAATGTTTTGAGCGACGACTTGGTAAAATATTATTCCAATCCAACCTCGCCAGAACTTCCACTGCTTCCTCTTGATCAACATTGGTATAAAGGGAATTTATATCTAATGTCACCATAACATCCATTGAATTAACATCAGTCACCTCAGCCACAAGGGTTAACATATGGCTGGCATCCTTCAAATATGTCCGTGCGTGCTTGGCCAATTTTAAATTGCTCCTTTATTTCCTTTTAACTCTTTTGCAAAGATGACTCCTCCATTTTTTCTTGCAGTTCTGTCTCTTGTTTGACCACAATCTCCTTAATTTCTCCCTCTGATTCCAACAATGTTTCCACGAACAAAAACATAAGATCCATTGTACATTTCACAAGGACCCTGTTCCATTTCTGCAAGAATTCTTTCTTGGTGTTAAATAATTGAGGCTGCTTTAACACACATAACCCTCTGAAAGTCCAAAAAAATAAAAAAATAAAAAGTGAGTTTGCCTGAGGTTTATTTGGGATACATTGAGTATCAGGATTATTGTATATCACTAACTGATTGAGACTTGCTAAGTCGACTGGTGTGCATTAAATCAGTTTGGAAAGGAAAGGGACGTGCATTTCTCTCATGCCTTTTTGCTGAGGTTCAAGACAAGCTACATTCAGATACAGTAGGCATTTTTCCCATCCACAGAGGACTTACAATCTAGCTTTGTACCTATGGCAATAGAGAGTCAAGTGACTTACCCAAGATCACAGCAATGGGATTCAAACCTGGCTTCTGCTTTTTTCCTCAGACCACTGCTCTAACCATTAGGCCAGAGTTCAACAAATATCAGGCACCAGGTTGCCATGATGACTAGAAATTTTTCTCTGGTTCCTGGGATTTTCATCAACCTGAGTGGAGAGAATGGGGAGGCTCTTGGTTGCTGGCTCCTACGTTTTTGGGCTGCCACACACTAAATTTTATAATGCATACTAATTAACTGAACATGCACTAACAAATAGGTTATGTCACTGACAGCAAGCTGTGACTGAACTGGATGCCATTTTCCGTGCATACGAAACAGTCTCTGTGTGCATGCCAGCCTTTCCTGTCTAACCACTAAGCTTCGCTTTCCTTTTGTACTATCATGTACGTCTGATGTGCACATTTTTCATGAATACCTTAGCTTGCTTTTGCTTCTATTAATTTTCTCCAGTCACAGTTAGGATTCTTGCACTGCGGCTTCAGGGGAAGGGGCTCATAACTGCTGCCTATGTCTATCTATATACAAAATCAACAAGACCTGGGAAAAAGAGAGGCGAATGAGGAAGCAGATATAGCACAAATGTATTTTATGGTTTTGGCAATCTCTAGCTTTTTTCTTATCAAACAGGCCATAAAAACTAAAATCTATTGAATAAATAAACTTTCGTGGGAGATTCCTGATAAGCCAATTCTATGTAAAGCTTCAAGTTGGTTCTTTCTCTCTAACTGATAGTTCTGATGCTAACAAAAGCCTTTTAACTTAGTTTGAAAGAAAACACTGTGCACCCAGAGCACAATAAAAAAATTCACAATGACATCTCAACTACACACTTACACATAGATGGGAAAACTGCTGACATACTTAAAGAGAGGTTTACAGACATTTCCTTTCAAAAATTCAGTTACCAGGCTGATTACACTGGTCAACACAATTTTTGTCACAGACCCGCTCTGACCTGTTTCATATGTAATTTTTCCCATTGTTTACAAATATGGTATCAGAATTTTTCTATCACCCATACTTTAGGAGATATCATCTAGTAAATATACCTGGTGTGAAGTGTTTCTCATCAATCAAGTGTAATCTGTAACCCAATGTTTGATGTGTTGATATCTCTCCCTCCCAATCACAATGTATATTTTTCTAATTCCTGGCCTGTACAGCCACTCCTACCATGTATAGCAACCGCTGCTGATCGCTGGAAGCAGCGGGATACAAATGTACACTAAATAAATAAATAAATAAAGCGTGTGCATTACTGTAAATTAGCCGTTTCAGTTTTGTTTCAGTAAACAAAGGTTGAATATGAAAAATTCCATCATAATTGTTTTTGTATGTTGTCAGCCACAACCAAAAATGCTGAGTCATGTAGTTATAATATAATTAATTAACCGGGCGCTTGCCCTACTGGTCCGGCTGATACAAGCAGAAAACGCTGAGTCATGTATTGTATGCTTTCTGTCGCCGTCAGTGATTGTGGTTTGTATGTTTGAAAAAAACAGAATCTGTATGGATGTTAGTTTGCGTTAATCTATTTCATAAACAGCAGTTGGTTAATAAATATTACGGTTATTGCTTGTAGTTGTTTAAAAGTTGCTGAAAGTGTGTTAATCATCCGGATTCATTTTGCTACATTTGCGGTGAGGTTACTTTTAAGAAGCAGAGAAGACGTTTTACTCCGCTTGTTAAGACATGTTAGAAGCTGTACTTTGGATGTCAAGTCGGTGACCAGGACAAAAATTGGGCGCCTCAAGTCTGCTGTATTACCTGTGTCAGACTCCTAACAGGTTGGGTAAAGGATGTTAACACATGAATTTTGCTGTTCCAATGATCTGGAGGGAACCAAAAGATCACTTGACAGATTGCTACTTTTGCCTTACAAACATTGCAGGCATTACTTCAAAATCAAAACACACTGTAAATTACCCAAATTTACCATCTGCCATGAGGCCTGAGCTTCACTGTCAAGAATTGCCGGTGCCAAATCCTCCAGAAAATCTTACAGTGAATGAGGATGAAGAAGAAGAAGAACCAATGAATGCTGATGATGTTGACGATGATGGTGATGCTGTAATGCAGGATCCAAGCTTTGAGGCATCCAGTTCCTCTTCTGAACCACATTTACTGGACCAAGGCGCTTTGAATGATCTCATCAGAGATTTGAATCTTTCACAGCGACAAGCAGAACTGTTAGGGTCACGATTGAAAGGCTGGAATCTTCTTCAGAAAGAAACCAAAGTGTGCACTTTTAGAAATAGGCATACTGAGTTTGTGGATTACTTTGCCTTTGAAGATGGAATTGCTTTTTGTTGTGAAGTTAAATCCCTGATGGAAACACTTTGTCCGGATTATAAAACAGAGGATTGGCGACTATTTATTGATTCTTCTAAATATAGCCTAAAAGCTGTGTTTATCCACAACGGAATATTTTACCATCAGTTCCAGTAGCTCATGCCGCCAATATGAAAGAAACGTACAGCAGTATGCATCTCCTGCTAACAAATATCAAGTATGAAAGGCAGAAGTGGAATATTTGTGGCGACTTAAAAGTAATTGCCCTCTTGCTTGGACAACAGCTTGGTTGGACAAAGTATTGTTGCTTTCTGTGTGAGTGGGACAGCAGGGACAGGAAAAATCATTACATCCAGAAACAGTGGCCAAAGAGAACATCACTAGTCCCAGGCCAGAAAAATGTTGCACATGACCCACTTGTGGAGCCGAATAAAGTATATCTACCTCCACTCCATATAAAGTTGGGTCTTAAGAAGAACTTTGTGGGGAGGAGTGGCCTAGTGGTTAGGACAAGGTACTTCAGGCCGGAGGGTTGGGGGTTCAAGTCCCACCTGGGGACAGCAATCTCAGGCCGGAGGGACTGGGATTTCTAGTCCTATAGGCACTCCTTGTGGTCTTGGGCAAGCCACTTAACCCTCCATTGCCCATGTTCCCTGTAAGTATTAGCGTATGTGTGTCATATCCCCTCGTGTTAAATGTATCTCCCAATTGACCGCTTTGACCTGGTGAAAAGCAGGACATAAATACAGCTAAATAAATAAATAAAATAAATAAACTTTGTAAAAGCCATGGATAGAAGTGGACTTGGATTTGCATATCTAAGAAAGACATTTCCATGAATCAGTGAGGCGAAGATCAAAGAAGGGATCTTTGTAGAACTTGATATTAGAAAACTGATGAAAGATGAAAACTTTGATGGTCAGTTGAATGAAACTGAAAGAGCTATATGGGAGTCTTTTAAGACTGTTTGCCGCGACTTCTTGGGAAATAACAAGGCAGACAACTACCTAGAATCAGTGGCTACTCTACTGAAATCTTAGCAGAAACTGGGATGTAACATGTCTTTGAAAACGCACTTCTTGCATTCACACTTGGATTTTTGTCCTGCAAATCTAGGAGCAGTCAGCGATGAACACGGGGAAAGGTTTCATCAGGACATTTCGGTAATGGAAAATAGGTACCAGGGCAAGAGGAGCTCCAGTATGCTTGCAGACTATTGTTGGACCCTTAAGAGGGATATTCTTGAGGCGCAATACAGCAGAATATCATATACAACTACCTTTTAGGAGAGATTACGTTACAATATGCATCTATATACATCTAATGTAAATATGAGCAACATAGTCTAAATTTAAACTACATGTTGTAATAGGTCTGTTATATCTGACCAATTGTTGTATTGTTTCAATGTAAACCGCACTGATGACAAATAGCGCGGTATATAAGAAAATTAAATAAATAAATAAATGTCACTCAAAAACGTTACGTGATGGAGAATTTCTAAGTACTGTACATATCCGAGTTCGTAACCAAAAACAGTACTAGAATCAGCCATTTTCATTTCTGTGACAGAAAATATTTTGGATTTCGTTTACCAGTGTTATTTTTGAGCATCTGGAGTAGACTGCATACTTCATAGAGCTCACTGACATGTGCAGGACATTTAAGCTCCTTCAGTGTGCCGTTGCAGGCAACGAGTGAGTACAATGCAGTTATATCAGGAGAAATGTTTGATCTCACTCCTTCTTATTTATGAGGGGGTCTTCTAACTAAAGGTAAAGTTGCATTAATGAAATGAACGCGTGTTAAGTGCCACTGCAACCATAAAAATAAGATGGTTCTGGGCACTTAACACAGTTAACTTTATTAACGTGCATTAAATCCTTTAGTAGACATGCTCCTAAATATGTTCTGAATCCAAAGTAGGAGAAATACTGGTTTAATAAATAAATGGATCCATGTCTATTTTGAAGCAGGTGATATCTCGAAATGGTGAGCCTTTGATATAGGTTATTAGTGAATTGCTGTTTTATTTATGCAGTGTTTAAATTAAAGTAGGTAGGTTATATGATAGAAATAAGCATACAAAAATGAGTTCAAGCATTCCCTGCATGACACAATGTTAGGCACAAACTAGATTCAGGATTGTGGCAGTGAGGACTGACTAATGGAGCCTGTTGGTGCACTGGTGAATGTCATTTTCTTTTTTAAGTGCAGCAAGGTGAAAGGAGCGAAGTCTGGAGTTAGCAATAGAAGAGAAGGACACGGATAGAAGCAATTTGCCAGGAGAGCAGAGTTCCCAAGGGGGGTTGTAAGGAGAGATAAGAGAAGAAAGGTAGTGAGGAGCTGCAGAGTTAATGCACTTATAGGTCAGCAGGAGAAGTTTGAACTGGATGCGGAAATAGATAGGAAGCCAATGAAGTGACTTGAGAAGAGGCATAATATGGGCATGACGAGGCTAGCGGAAGATTAGCCATGCAGCAGAGGATTGAACAGATTGAAGGGGAGAGAGATGATTCAAAGGGAGAACAGCAAGGAGTAGGTTAAAGTAGTAATGGGAGGTGATTAAAGAGCGGATAAGCGTATTAGTAGTGTGTTCAGAAAGGAACGGGTAGATTTTGTTGATGTTATAGAGGAAGAAACGGCAGGATTAAGCTATCAGATGGATATGTGTGGAGAAGGAGAGAGAGGAGTCAAAGACAACCGCAAGGTTGCAAGCCAAGAAAACAGGAAGGAGTAGAGAGTTATGCACAGAGACTGAGAAAGGAGGAAGAGGAGAGGAGGTTTTAGGGAGAAAGATAAGAAGCTCAGTCTTGGCCATGTTCAATTTCAAGTGGTGGTGAGACATCCAAGCAGTAATGTCAGAGAGGCAGGCAGAGATCTGGGTCTGGATTGCCGGAGAGATTTCAGGCGTAGGGAGGTAGATCTGGGAGTCATCGGCATAAATATGGTACTGACAGCCATGGGAAGAGATGAGCATACCAAGGGATTAGGTATAGAGAGAGAAAAGGAGCAGACCCAAGACAGATCCTTGGGGTACACCAACAGAGATCAGGATAACAACAGAGAAGGATCAACCAGAATAACACTGAAAGAGCAATGGGAGAGATAAGAGGAGAACCAGGATAGTACGTAGCCCTTAAAACCAAGCAAGGACAGGGTATCAAGGAGAAGATTGTAGTCAACAGTGTTAAAAGCAGCAGAGAGGTCAAGAAGGATGAGGACTGAGTAAAGGCCCTTGGAGTTTTGCCAGGAACAAATCACCGGAGACTTTGGCAAGAGACATTTCAGTAGAATGTAAAGAACGATAACCAGATTGTAAAGGGTCCAAGAAGGCTTGAGAGGAGAGGGTTTCTTGAGGAGAGGTGTAACCACAGCATGCTTGAAGGCTGCAGGGACAGTTGCAGTGGACAGCCATAGGTTGAAAATATGAGAGATGGAAGGGACAACAGTGGAGGAGATGGGGCTTAGGAGACAGGTTGGAAAAGGATCAGAGGAGCAGGTAGTGAGTTTGGAGGAGGAAAGAAAGGTGTGCAGTTTCCTCTTCAGAAATAATAGAAAAGGAAGAAAGGGTAGCAGAGGTAGAGGGGGAAAGTTGGGTGTGAAGAGGGGGAGAAGGGGAAGTAGCTGACTGTGTGGGGAATTGGAGGGTGATCTTCTGGATTTTATCATGGAAATAGCCAGGGTTTGGGCAGAAAGGGAGAGAGGGGTCAGAGGCAGAGGCACCTTGAGGAGAGAGTTGAGACGGCGAGGGTCAGAGGCAAGAGAGTTAGTCAGATGGACATAATAGTCTTGTTTGGTGAGTGCTATGGCTGACTGGAAAGAGACAAGCATGAATTTAAAGTGTAGAAAGTCCACAAGGGTGCGGGATTTGAGCCAAGCACGCTCAGCTGAACGGGCACAGGAACGTAGATAGTGCATAGTGGAAGAAAGCCAGGGCTGGGGTATAGTTCACCTCACAGGAAGTGACATGGGCAGAGCGAGAGCATCCAGAGCAAAGGAGAGTGCAGCGTTATAGGAAGCTACTGCCTCATCAACAGACTCAGATGACATAGCAGAGGAAAGAGGTGATGAAACAGTGGAGGAGAGAACCAAAGGGTTAATAGCATCAAGATTTCTAAATAGGTTGGAGGAGATAGGACGAGGTTGAGGCAGTGGGTGATGAAGAATGAAGCAGGTGATGGTCGGATAAGGGAAGAAGAAATGAGGTACAGAAATTTGAGAGTAAGCAATTTGAGAAAAAATACAAGGTGAAGGCAGTGTCCATGCTGGTGAGTTGGGGCAGTAGAGCAATGCTGGAGGTCGAGTGAGGAGGCAAGGGAAAGGAGCTTGAAAGGTATAAGGATCAGAGGGGTTATCAACATGAATGTTAAAATCCCCGAGAAGAAGAGTGGGGAAAGAGGAATCCAGAAAGAAGACAAATATATCAAGACAAACATATGACTTTCTACTTGCTGTTGTGACATCTCCGAGTGCAGAGAGATCATTTAGCAGCACTCTGGTCATGCAAAAGACGAGCTTCTCTGGTCTGTAGTGCATCAGCACATCTGCATCATCCATGTTCGTGGGTAGTTTGCATGAGCACCACACCATCAGTGTGAGGAGCAGCTTTAGGGATGCAGGTTTTAACTGGGGAGGCGTGGCCATATGGAGATGGGCAGCATTGGATACATACATCTCTTCGGAATTTGCCAAGGGTAGGAACATCCAGGCTGATTGCTGCGTAAACTCATCTCCCGGAGTTTGGGCGTGCTGCGCCAGAACCATCTATGTCCTTGATTCCGGAAGTGTGGATGCATCTTCACCCATGGTTGCAGAATCGAGTTTAAACAGGCCTGTCTTTGATTTATACATGCTTGAAGTTCAGACATACATGTTATGGAATTGCGCTCTACGTGTATATCTTTGCACCTGTCTACATTAAATTTCAGCTGACATTTGGATGCCCAGTCTTCCAATTTTTCAAGGTCCTCTTGAAATTTTTGTGTCATCTGCAAATTTGATCACCTCACTCATTATTCCAATTTCCAGGTCATTTATAAATATGTGAAAAAGCATCAGACCCAGCACAGGTGCTCCACTATTGACGTTTCTTCATTGAGCAAATTGTCAATTTGCCTTACTCTTTGTTTTCTATCTTTTAACTAGTTCCTTTTCCTCCTCCTATCCAATGACTCCTATCCCATGACTTTTTTTTTCCAAAAAAGCCTCTCATGAGAGACTTTATAAAAGGATTTCTGAAAATTCAGATCACTATATTAAGCGGCTCACCTTTATCTACCTGTTTATTCACACCTTCAAAAAAAAATAACAGATTAGTGAGACAAGACTTTCCTTTGCTAAATCTATATTGGTTTCCTGCCATTAAGCTATGACCATCTACACTTTCAGTAATTTTGCTCTTTATAACCATTTTGCCCAGTACAGATGTCTGTAGTTTCCTGGATCACTCCTGGAACTCTTTTTAAAAACTGGCTTTGCATTGGCCACTCTCCAATCTTCATTTATGACAGATGATTTTAAGGATAGTTCACAGATTACTAAAAGTAGGTTTGCATTCTCATATTTCAGGTCTTTTAGCACCTTGAGATGTATGCCATCCGGTTGAGGTGACTTGCTGCTCTTTAGTTTTTCAAATAGCTGTAATACATCTTCCCAATATATTGAGATTTGTTTCAATTCCTTTGATACATCACCTTTGAAAATCGTTTCTGGCATGGGTAAGTTTCCTACATCATCTTCAGTAAAGACTGAAGTAAAGAATTCATTCAGTCTCTCTGCTATGGCCTTGTCCTCTCTTAGGGGTATGTTTACTAAATTGCGGTAACATAGCAGTGGCTACATAACACGTGTTAGGTAACGTTAACGTGCGCTATGTAACGTTAACTCTCATTAAGGTAACCTAACGTTCGTTAGCATTACCGGCCACGGTAAACACCACAGAGAGTGGAGAGAGGGCAGAGAGAAGGGGGTCAATGGGCGGGGAGTAGGCGGGGAGTGGGTGGAGAGAGGCCCTCACGACACCGACGCAGGGAACTGAAGGGCTGGAAACTACCGCAAGTGAAAACCTGGCGTTAGATGCACATTTGCAGGAGAGAGAAACAATTTCAGTGTCAGCAATGTACAGCCTAGGCAGGGAGCCCGAGAAAGGTGATAGTAGTGCTCCATCTGCAGCAACAGTATAGTGGCCAAGTTATGAAAGGCCACTATGGTGATGGTGCAAATAGGGCATAGGGGGACTGCAGGCGGGACGTGCAATGGGGACAGCTGGGGCACAGGGTGAACTAGGCCGTCGCCCAGGTGGCACATAGGAACATAGAAATTGGAAATCAGCAGGACAGCAGCTGACCAGGGCCAAACTTGCCCAGTAGTCCATGTTCCACAGTGTCCCATCCAGGGGACATTACCCGGCAAGTATCCCAAAAGTCACACAGGTACCACTATGCTGTAATAGGACAAGCAGTGCACATCTGGGGACCACACTAACAAGGGTCCATAGACCACACCCAGAATGGGTCCCAAACAGTTCATAGACCCATCTAACTGAACACACTTTATGGCAGCCCCTAGTAAGGCATTGCAGGGTGTGCCCATACGTTGTCAGAAACATATATACACCCAGTAGGCCAATCTGGGTACACCGTACCAGAGGCGCATACCCTAGCCTGTCCACAGTCAGCAGTAACAACACACTCCACCTACATCTATCTGGTCCACCCTAGCCAATGGTTGCTAAAGCACCAGCCTGACATCCCCCCAGTCATCACTCCCCCATGTGGTCATGGGTTTGATTCCTTGTTGTTCCCTCTTTTCATGCCTGTCCAACTCAGATATTTTGCAGGCCTGTAACAGTCATATCTTTGCAGATCCATGCTGCCAGCCCATATTACCCTCACCACTGTTGCCAACAATCCTTCAGTCCATCTTTCTGCATCTGTCAGCTGTGTAGAGTCATGTCTTCCTGTGCAGGCTGCCACCCCATGTCCTGCACTGGCACCCTTTCCTGCATTGTGATTCTTCATGCTTGCCTCGCCTGTGCCTGATCTGCATGGCACCACCACTCCTCTGACCACCCATCATTGTATCTTTCCTGCCACTTCCACCTCCACTGGGTAACACGTATTCCCATTGTCTGCCACAAACTGTCTTTCCAGTACTTTACATTGCCAACACCCTGTGCTGTGGTACAGTTGCCCCCACCATGTTTGTCAACAGTACTGGCAGCCACATGGGATGCCCACAGATATGGCAGGTCCAGCAGCTCCCAGCTGTCCCGCCTTCACTCACCTTTTCATTGCCTTTCCTCAGTGCTCTATATAGGGTTAGGGCTACATCTGTCCCTGTGCCTCACAAGTCATGCATGTTATCCTGAAGCACCTTGCAGCCCTTAGGGCACACTAACCTAGGGCACCGTAACCTTGTTAGGTCACCTTAACCTATAGTTCCATAGCCCAGGGTGCCTTCTAAGGTGCCTTGTCCAGGAGTGCCTAATATGGCACTTAGCCTAAGGAGCACTATAGGGCGCCTTATGAGGCAACTTGCAAGGCATCTAACAAGGCACCGTATAAGGCACCTTAGAAGGCGCCTTGTAATGTGCCTTGTAAGGTGCCTTATAAGGCACCTTGTAACACGCGTTATTCTAAGGCGCCTTGTAACGTGCGTTAGCTGATACGGCTTGCTGTAACGATGCACCACCCATGCCTTTATATGGGCATCTGTACCTTTACCGTGGAACCTAACGCAGGTGACATTATCGCAGTTTAGTAAACATACCCCTTAGTGTCCCTTTTACCCTTCCATCATTTTCATCATTAAAATCCCACTAGAGGACAGCAACCTTGGGCCGGAAGGACTGGGGTTTCTAGTCCCACAGGTGCTCCTTGTGGTCTTGGACAAGCCACTTAACCCTCCATAGCCCATGTTCCCTGTAAAATAGTTATCTCCAAGTTATAATGCCCTGTTCAATGTAATTTCAGTTTGTTCAATGTAACCTGCACTGATGCAGAATAGTGCGGTATGTAAGAGAATGTAAATAAATAAATAAAAATACTATATAACTTTTGTGATTCAGAGGATGGTTAAGTAATATTAACCTATTCAATAAAGTGCAAATAAATGAGGGAAGTGGCTGACAACAGTGCCAGGGCCCGAGGGAAAAACGGTCTCATATAAGGAAAAAGAAAGAATGGAGAAAAAAGGAGAGAGGGAAGAGGAGAACTACTATTAAGCCTTGAGGAACAACACTTAGTGCAAAATGTAGGTGACCAAAAAAAAGCTATGCATTGGGAAATGAGTTCAATTGCTCATACTCACTACTAGAAATATGTGTGTCGATGAATACATATACAAAATTAACTTATTGATAGTGCAATGAAGTGTATACCATGATCCTTCTACCTATATGTTGCAAGGAATAAATAAAATAGGGAACGGTGGGTCTTTCCTACGACATATGTGCATTAAAAGATTGTGCTCAATGCTCAATGCATAAACAAACTTCAAAACCTAAACATCTGACTAGATAATAATAAGAAATGTAAAAACAAAAGAGTCAAAGTGAAGTGTTCACAAAATAAATGGATAAACCTAACCGCAAAACCTGTAACATTGATAAACTAAAATTATACTCAAGCTATTTATGCCTACCTGTAACGGCTACTGTACATAAAAACAGCACTGGTACTATAAAAATGAAATCAGTTGTTAAAAATCTGATATGTTCTTAAAAGCATTTAAAACTTACAAAGGTAAAATCGCCACCTAAGGAATGAAAAATGCTCTCCAGGATACTTGCGTGGCTAAGGAGCAGAAGCGTACGCAGCAAAATAATGAAGCTGACTGCTGCCATTTAAAAAGCCTAGAAAGCCTACCAATATGAAAGGGCAATCCATAAACAAATCATAAAACATTTAACTATGAAGGGATTCCACCAAGGGGGCAAAAAAATAAAAGTAAAAAATAAATAATAAAATATCATAAAACCATTAGTGAGATTTTAAAAACTAATGGCAAGAGTTAAATACACACAGAAGGAAACTTAAAACCTTGCTGTTATAATCAGCAAACAAAAGCTTGAGCAGCTCCCATTAAACACGCTCAAAACCATACACAAGGAAAAAGAATGTAATAATGTAAAAACTGTACAAAACCATGATACATGAAAAGCGAACACAATCATATACAAATACATGTCTCTTGATTATGACTATAAAAGTAGATTCAAGTTTGCTGTATCTGGTGCCATTGCTGAGTCCATCACTCCTCCTTTGATTTGTTTGTAAAATAACCCCCGAAAATATGTGCAATTTAAAAGAACATCTGTAATAATCTGTATTGCGTCCTCTTGTGTGATATGACTTTTTAATTTCATCAAGAGTCTCTCATGAGGGACCTTGCAAAGGTTTTCTGAAAATCCCGATACACTATCAACCGGCTCTCCTTTGTCTTCATGTTCATTCACACCTTCAAAAAAATATAACAGATTAGTAAGACAAGACTGTGTTGTGGTATATATCCCATCACAACTGTAATCTTGAAGGACCCTGGATAGCCTGAAGGAGATAGAGGAGGGACCCTGGTATAGCCCCCAGGTCCGATCATGAAGCCCCCGTTAGATTTGTGGAACAAGAAAACCAAGGTTAGTGGGAAGCCCTAGGGTAGAAACCAAGCTCCTGTCCTCAAAATGTTTAGGGAGATTCAGGCCCCTTCCCCTGGGCATCTTGGGGTTATGAGGAAGGATTAGGGAGGACTCCGGAGACTGGAGAGGACATGGAGGTTGAACTCCTGGGAATGGAAATGAGTACTCCCTGAGGAAATGGAATTGGGCACAGACTTACCAGATGAGATGCCCACGGAAGTGGAAATTCAACCAGCTGATGGCCTGCCATTGGATGCCTGAGACATATCCCAGTTGGGCTAGGGAGAATTAGGCTTTTCTGTTGATTGACTTTTATTTTGGCTTTGAATTGAAAGAGCAAATGAGAACCTAATTTGCATACTGTTTGAATTTTTGCTCTGAAGGACCCTTGTGAGGGCTAATACTGCCCATGCACCCTATATAGAATCATCCCCATATTGTATAGTAGTAGGTGCTATGAAGCAATTATATTGGATATACTCAACATATTGTGTAAAAATGGAACATCGATATGTATATAGAGAGATGTGCATTCCATGCAATTTATCAAAGGGGGTATGTTGCATTCACCTAGAGAATGATGCAAGAAGTACATACCTACAAAAGGGGTGTGCTCTGGTTGAGGACGCTTTCGTTTGGTTGATGGTCTGGTTGAATGATGCTCTGGTTGAGGTGCATCCTACATATTTGATATCATAAGTACATACCTATATCACAAAAAATAGGTGAACATATTTACACCTACTATCAATGACACCTAAGCCTCATACAACTTGTCTTTCGGGATCTGGTGCATGGATACTGGTTGGTGCTGGAGAAAGTGGTCAGTGTTCCTCTTGTCCTCTGCATCGTCCCGTCCTCCTTCCTCCACTTCTGATCCTCTTTTACCTTCTCATCAGCTCTCTGTCCTTTATCTCTGGCTCCTGTTTCTTCTTTTCCTCGTTGTCTCTGTGGCTACTTAATCTTTCTTTTTCCCCCATCTGCCTTTCCATCATCTTTATGCTTTTCTCTCTGCATCCACCTGATCCTCTCTCTGTCTGGTACCAAAACTGTGATCTTGACCGGGTATTAGACTTAATTCACCCTTGTTTTTCTGCAACCTTTGAACAGTCCAACAGGGACCCGCTAGCCAGATGTTCACTCTTGTACCATACACATACGTATTCATGCTGATATTTGTACCTGAATTCTAATAATGTAGTAAACCATCTCGAGCATCACTTGGGAAGGTCAGCTAAAACCTAAAGTTATAAATTATGATTATGGACCTTTCATAGGCTGCTTTGCTCACATAGCAACAGACCTAAGTGAGTTATAATAATAGAAAAGCTCTGTATAACAGGCATTCATATTGGCTGATTTACTTGGGAGATAAATAATGCTGACTCCTTAACTAAAGAGTCTTCCGGTGTCTGAAATTGACTCTTCCCTTGCTCTCTTCCATTTGGCTGCCAGGCAACCGCAGTAAAATATTACTGAAAAATCTATGATGAGCAGTGATGCAGAGATGGTCATAAAATCTCACATGCAGTGAAAGTGGGTCTTCTGAGATAGAACTGCATCTGCGGGATGTATTTTATGCCTCTTGTATGTTGTAACTTCGAAAGCAAAGAAAGCGTCGCTTTCCATCAGTTTCTCTGCATTAAGCTGAGCGTACCTTAGGGTCTCTGTAGACATAAGTGCATTGAGCACATTTGTTAATAGAACCATTTATAAGAGATGATTTACTTGCACACAGTCCTTGACTCAAGAGCACCTAGGAAATAAAAACCCATTCTGAAAACAGGGAGGCCGCGAGACGATGTGCGCATCATTCATTATAGAGGTGAGCTCTATTGTGGAACAGATGGAGCAGGAATACAACAAATCCACGCAATGGAGTTTACCATTGAGATCTGAAAATGAGAGGAGAGAAAAATATTTCTAGATTGTTATCATTAAGTCTATTTTGCAGCAGGTGTAATCAAGCTGTGGAATGGATTAGAATGGAGGCAGGGACTTGGAAAAAATAGCGGCAAGTGGCTCCTTGAAATCACTATAAACCATGCACAGACGGATACTGATGACCAGTTGATCAACTTTGTATCTGAGATGCCAAAGGATAGAAAAGCTATAATTATATATTTTGATGATAATGATATAGAACTTAAGAATTTGAGGGATCTGTCTAAACTAAATGAAACTGATGTTCTTTTTTCTACTCTTACTACTAATGATTTGTATAGCGCTGCAAGGCATGCAGTGCTGTGCATAGATTAAGGCAGTAAACACAATTATCGTAACTATTTTCACTGGAAAAGAAGGCTTCAGTGATTGCGAGTGGAACCAGTCCGACTTCTTACATAAGACAAGCAGAAGGACCTGCCATTTAAAGACACAAGTGTTATCTCAGCTGACGCCGCCGCAGAAAAATGAAATTGCTGATTTCATTTGCTACCGAATTTTCTCTTCTAGTGCCTGCAGGACATGTGGAGAGTAATTTGAAAACAGAATGAGGCCAATTCAGATCTGGACGCTTGCGGCCTGTCCAGACATCCAGAATCTGTTCTTAGTATTGTAAACCGCCCTGGTGCCATGGACTGGATGGTGTATCAAATGTGAAATAAAGATAAAGAATGGTACCCAATTCTGTTCTCACTGAGGCTACACATCCCTGGATGAGCCGGTCGTGCCCCGATTCTGGGTCCCCAGATGTCTAGCCACTTACCTGGCTAGCCCAACCAGGCTCCTTTATGGAGCTGCAATGTCGTACAATCCTGTTGCCATGGCTCCATGCAGAAGCCACAATTCCCAGCAGACCCCAAAATGATCCTTTCCCTGCTGTCTGGCCCCGATAGGGCCTGCTGTGGCCATATTTGGATTGTGGAGAACCCCTGCACCCTCTTACCTCCTTTTCCCTGCCCATAGTGAGGGTTGGCTGATATCTAAGGGGACTTATTCCACCTCTGAGGTAGAATAAGTCCCCCATCCCAAACGGCTGACCCAGACTTACAGGGCCGACCCCAGAATCAGCCCTGTACATCCGGGGTAGGGGCCACACCTCTGGTCCGCCCTCGCTCCTCCCTCTGCCCACCCCCTCCCACCCCTGTACAGAGCTCCCAGCACATCTCTGCTGTACGAGTGGGGAGTTCTGTGGGTGGAATCGGCACCCTGGCATTTATCGGGGATATACGTCCAACCCAGACATATATGTCCGCTAACATATATGTCTGGGTTGGACGTATATCCCCCGATATAAACATGGGTGAGAATCTACCCCAATACCTAAAAAAAATGAAGAAGGTATCTATTTTATGCTTATTTCATAAAGATAATGGGCATATTTTTATTAAGCAACCTCTAACGATAATCCCTAATAGTGTTGAAATGCTCACACGTAGAGTTACACCTGTACTGAGGCAGGTGTAACTTTTGGCATCCACAGTAGGAGGTAATTTTATAATGGAAGGTGCTATATCCATGCCTATATTGGGCCAGTAGGAGCATTTATAGTGAGAAAGGCACTAAGTGCTGTTGTATGTGAGCAAAATAGGTGCATATATAGGCAACGGAGCCTACATTTACACACCGTCAGATGGGATATGTTTGGGGTGGAGAATGGGAGCGCATTAGGCAGGGCAGGAGAGTATCTACTCTATCAGCAATTAGTCCACTGACTGAAACCCAGACACGGTTTAGGACAACAATTTGCAGGGTCTCCATTTAAGAACAACAGTACATATTGCACAGAATGGAAGGAAGCTGTCATTTTTGACCTGGACCCTTTGTTGGTACTTAGCGTATCAGTATGTGGTCAGTCCACCTTTCTCCTCAAATAAAATTCTCATTTACACTCCCTTAATTTTTAGCAGCTTCCTGTTTTTTGATCTTCTCTCTACTGCCCTCTCCTTCTCAATCTACTCTTTGTTCTCTAATACCCCTCTCTACAGTCCCCTCCCCGACTTTTTTCTCTTTTACTCCAAAGCTGTGTGCCTGGGTGTGTTTCTCAGGGTGCCTGTGCTAGTGTTTCTGTGTTAAGGTTGCCCGAGTTTTTGCGGGTAAATCTGGGACACTTATCTGAACTGTGTATTTGTGTGGGGGAAGGGGAGGGGGAGGACATCTCAGTTCCAGGTTTGCGCAACAAGGCGTAAAGGAGGAAAGAGGAGTCGTTACCTTGCTCCCTCCATCCATCACATGATAGCAACAATATCATGTCCAAGCCGACAGATCGATAGAGAAATAGAAACAGTGATGCATTTCCCCCATAAAGTACAAAATATAAAGAAAATGGATGTACGAGTACATTTGTAAAACCGAGATACTGAAATCAATAATTTGAAAATATCTTTTCTTTACCCCCTTAGTCCCCATTGCTAGAATCGGGGACAGAAGACTGCCAAACAGACAGGAGTCGGGAACAGGGCTTTGAAATCAGTGACAATCCCAAAAAATCAGGGACATCTAGAAACCCTATTCTGTGTGTGTTTGCATAGCTCAGTTTCTAGAAGTTTTTCGAAGGATATACACACAGAGCCTAATATTCAAAGGCATTTCTCTGGCTAACTAAATAAGTGCCAATGAGAGAGATATTCAGTAGCAATGTCTGGATAGTGCCGGGGCAGTTTGTTGATGGGGCGAGAGTAGCCCCCAGCATTATCCAGTCAGCAATGTTCTTTAATCCACGTGGAGCCCAATCCTAGAAGGAGCACATCCGGGTCATCTGGATGGCTCCAACCAGGATGAACCTGTTAGGACCTGATTCTGCACCGGGGGAGCAAGACGGCCCTATGGGTACAGGATCAGGACCTGAGAGACAGTCCGGTGTGCCCCTGCATTGCTGCAAGGATGTTCTCCCTATGGCTCAATCTGCCCGCTGACTCGGACCCCCCCATTACCCCACTGCCCGACCCCGACAGGGGCAACTGGGACCCAGATTGAGTGGTGGTGACTCTCCCTGCTCTCTGCTGTCGCCACTGGGGGGCTGGCTGGCTGATCTGGGGGGAGGAGGGTAGCCAGTGCTTATTCCACCTTCAAGGTGGTATAAGCTGGCTGTCCCCTCGGATATATAGGGACATACAGGGCCATCACTGGAATCGGCTCTCTACGTCCGGGGGTCAGTCCCGCCCATGCTCTGCCCACTCTCCACTCCCATGATGCCCCTATCCTCCACAGTTTGCACAATGGCTCTGTGCGTGCAGGGGGGCCAGGAGCCATTCCCCCCTTAAAACTTTTGTGAACTAATTAATTCTGCTTAGAGAAGGGTTACAGTGCCCTGCTTTCCCACATGTTCTAGTCAGCTAATGACCTTGGAGGAGAATTGTATCAAGAGTCTAAGAACTGTCCATTGTAATGGGGACTGTAAGGGGGGCAACCAGGTGCTGAGCCCAGACCAAGGTCCTCATTGGATGACTACATAGTGGTACCGGGACCAATAGATGGAGCATGAAGGGTTACCGGGACCAATGAAAAGTTTGCCTATGTACAGAATGGAGAAGAAAGGTATAAAAGTTGTTGTTTTGCTAGAAACCATTGCTCAGCCATTTTGAATGTGATTCTGCTTGAGTCTTGTGCACAATAAATGATTTGGACCTTCTGAACAGACTCCTGGTATTATTGGATTGTTTGCGCTCTGCCGCTACAGCAGCATATGGTGAAGGTGGATACCGGGCCTGCACGTCCCACCAGTGGGATGTGCAGCTCCGCTATGCACCTTACAGAATTGGGGCCTAACTGGATAACAAACCACATAAAGATAGGCCACACATAAAATGAGGCCTAACTTTATATGGCTTGCTAGCTAGGATAGTTGCTGAATATTACCACTATCTGCATAGCCGCTGGTGGTCACCACTGAAATCGGATATTCAGCGGTCACTATCCAGAATGGAGAATTCCTTTGAGTTCTGTATTCAGCCTTTGCCAGATATGAGTTAGGCTTCTATGGGCATCCCAACTAACTCCTCTTCCTCGCCTTCAAGAAATGAGTCTCCATATTCCAGATTCATGCAGAAAATATCCAAAGAAATGTCTTTTCTTCTTCAGCTGGAACAGTAACCTTGGGTATTTGGATTGTTAAAATATATAGAAGCACCATAGCTGCACCAGTCCATGTACTACTGAAAAATCCAAGTTATCAATGTCCCTGTTTAATGTACATTACCAAGTTTAAGTTACAACGTAAACTACTTTGACCAAAATGATAAAGCGGTATAAAAACCTGCTAAATAAAATAAAAAAATAAATAAAATGCAACAACAACAACGTACGTGGCAGACTCCACCCACAGTTCAGTCGGTATCAAAAAGACTGGATCTGAAATATAAAGTCCAGCCTTCCTGGGGTTTTAATAAACAACAAACTGTCCATTTCTTCAATTGTAACTGAATAAGCAATGAGGAGAGTGAAAAAAATGCCGAGATGTTTCCAACCCTTCTCCTGGAAAAGACCCTCGCATAATGGATCATTTAGGGAAGATGTTTTTCCAAGGAGCATTGCTGCCCATCGTACTGGATCCAGCCTTTCAAAAGGTGTGGGAATGTACTCCATCTCTTGATCAGACCGATAAGACCCAACTTACTTCCATGCGTAGGGTCATGTTTACTATAGGGATCAGTGTGACATTTTGGCCTGTTGCTAAAAACGCAGCATGGGCCCCCGTGCTAAGAACCCCCCGCTACTCTGGGCAGGGCAGTAACATTCCTGGCGCGGCACTGCTTGTATGGGTATTTGTGACCCATGCCACCTGCGCTTGGTGTAGGTAGCAAAAGGAGATTAAGGGGGGGTCTTTTCCGAATGGGTGCTAGCATGTTCTGTAAAATGAACTGAAACCCCCCACCAGAAAACAGGGAAAAAATTCAGAAAAAGACAACAACTGAATTTACTGACCCTGCACATCCCTATTCATTAGAACGTTTGATTTGCTTGGTAAGCCTTTTATACAAATGGCAGTCGGGAGCCACAGCACATAGACTAGGAAGCTTCAGCCCATATTGTCCATCAAGATACTTGACTGCAGTGTGGGCATCTTCCCTGCAAGTGACTGTTTCATGGTCACGTTTCCATCTGATTGCATTGTAGTTAGCAGCTGAAGAACGTGCAGTGGCAGCTGGAGTCTCTTGAAATCTGCTGCTGATACCGGTTTGGCTTGTCCTCCTCCAGGCAGTGTTCTGACAGCACTGGACGGACAGTTTTACACTGGTAAAAGGACAGCAAATGATGCATTTAACTTTTCATTGCTGCACTGATTGTCTGTAGACTATTTCCAGGAAAGGCTTTTCTACATGACTGTACCTTTTCAAGCACTATCCAAAACTAATTAAGTATCCGTTTGCTGTTTTCAGTGGTTGGAAGGCTCATTTGTTTTAGAGGGGCAATTTTAGAAGACGTGTGTACAGTAAAACAGTGTTTTAGAAACATACATACGTACTTACAACATTTTCCAGGCGTACAAATGCATGAAAGCTTGTGCAACCGATGCATGGCTTATGCATAGGTGGTCCTGGAGGCAGAGAAGGATTTGGGGCAGAAATAATACTTTAGGTGCGTATCTTATAAAATACATGCATAAGCACCAAAATGTACGTGGAAAGTTGCGCTTTTCTCAGGGCAGCTATAATTTGTGCAGGATCCTTCAGGAAGGCTGCTTTATAAAGGCACATGTTTAGTGCTGTTAAGTCGGTGTCGACTCACAGCGAAGGTGCTTATGTTGCCTTTGCAAAACAGATGCAACATATGCACCTATGCAGCTTTCTAGCTAAATGCTCTGTTATAAAAGTACCCTCGATATGTGCTCCGAGGATAAGGAATAAACATTGGCAAGCAGAGCAGGGTATGTCACTTTTAAATGGACAACAGTTTCTCATCAGCAAAGAGCGATGGATACCACCTCCTAGAGAGAGGGTTATTTGCGTGGTACAAAGAAATCCATCATAGCTATAATACATTTGTGTATACATTTTAGTATGGAAAAGTATATCCGATATAAAATGTAAATCTGAATTGTCAAAAGATCCAACCAGAGGTGCACTAAGAGGATGGGGACCACTGTGACCCCAGATATAGGTTATTTATATATGCCTGATCTAAAGATGTTTTTAACCCAGCACCCAGCACTCTTTCTCAGACTATGTTGATTTATGAAAAAGTTAAAAAACTGTATCAAAGATATTTGACTTCTTTGGCAAGGTGATACAAGAGTACTTGATCAATTCCATTATTTTGCCAAGCCTATGAGTGTATGTGGGCCACATGAGACGCCCACCTCGGATCCGGTTGCAAGAATATAAACCCTCTGTAATAACTAAGAATGTGACAGCTCCGATTGTGAATCACTGCTTGGAATATGCCCATACTTTTGAGCAATTACACTGGAGAGTAGTAGATTATGGAGGAGATAGGGATGTATTGTTAAACTATAGGGAGCAATTTTGGATATATATGATAAATACTGTGCATGCCACCATAGGTGTAGCTTGGGTGGAGGCATGGGGGCAGTGACCCCCCAAATATTGCAGGCACTATTGACGAACTGGCTCCTCTGTTCCCTCTTCCAGTATGACTTCCTTACTCTTTGCCCCCCCCCCCCAACAAAGTAAGAAGGCAAACTATACCGATGCACCCTGCTGGCTTTAATACAGAAACGGAATGGTTCTCATTAGTCTGATTGACTAAAGTAGATGGCGTGATTGAGCGGTTCTGTTTGAAATGTGATTGGCAGCTCTGCCTATGGGAAGGATTAGGTATATTAAGCTTCCGATCAAGAGACAGCCACTATTCTTTGTAAGTGATCATTTTGAAATGTTCTAATGAATAATGAAGAATTGTTTGACGTGTGAGTTGTATAAATGTTCGAACTGGGACCTGCTCTACTGTGATAGTTAAGTATTTGTTCCTGCTGCCGAAACATTATTTTGAGAATTGTTGCTGTGATTTCAAACTACTACTATTACTACTACTTACCATTTGCATAACTCTACAAGTAGTATTGTACAAAGACATGTAAAAGATAGTCTCTGCTCATAAGATCTTATAGTCTAGTCAAGACAGACAAAACAACAACTGAGAACCAGGATAAAATCTAGGGGAATGGTAAGTAAACACATAGAAGGTGAACAGGCAATTAAGAAGATCAAGATCCAAAAGCAGCCTCAAAGAAGTGAGTTTTAGCCTGGATTTAAACAGGGCCACAGATGGAGCCTGACACCAAGGGGTATGTTTACTAAACTGTGTTAGTGCAAATCGCGTTAGGAGCCGCGTTAGTGAAAGGAAAACCATAAAACGACATGGGCGGGACATCGTAACGACTAACGCGCGTTCCAAAATCTAACGAGCGTTACAGGACGCCGTGGCGCGTTAATCATTTGAAGGCGTACAGACACAAATCATTGAAACAGAGCTGTAGCACAATGGTTAGTGTACTCACCGCTGTTACAGGCAGCATGGGTTTGCGTCCCCAGTGTGCCTAACGCAGAATGCTATCCCAGGCAGCACCCTGTACATTACATAGGGAATGAGGAGACATGTTTTTCTTTACGTTCAGTAGTTGCTAGTGAAACACACTCTCGCAGTGCGCATAGCCATGTATGTTGGTACGTGCGTGGCTGCATGCGTTGTTACGGGCGTAGCCCCGTGCGTTGGTACGTGTGTACAATCGTGCGTGGGTACGTGTGTTTTTAACAGCGTGGGCACCTTATAGTACAGACACTTTAGGGTGTCTTGCACCTATGCACTATGCTAACAGATGTACGTGTGATGGCCTATGGTTTAGCAAAGCCTGAGAGCAGGCGCTGGATCTTCCCAGGGTTGGATTGTGCCAGTCACACCCATGATGCACTGCACATGCAAATCAGCTGTCCACAGATACACACCATGGGGAATGCACCCCCACAGCACCTCGGCCTGGTAGGGGGAAGTGACCATGTGCACCCCCACAGCACCTCGGCCTGGTAGGGGGTACTGACCGTGTGTTGTACTGGCACAGAGTAGCTACACACCGTCACATTGTGCTGGTACTGTGCTCACCCTGAGGGTGTAGTGAGGCGCCCAGCACCAGGTCCACGGCACAGGTCCAAAGCAGTGTTAATGTGCAGGATAGGTAGTTTCTGCACAAGCACCTTGCAGTCAGGTGTAGCCCCCATGGACCCCCCCCTGCGCCAAGGGTGGCAAATAGGGTCTTCTAACAATAGATCCACTCTCTACCTCCCTGCAAAGGTGGCAGTAGAGAGGAACATCAACCCCAGTTCTGGTGAGGAACAGACACCCCACAGGGCAGGCACCAGAGCTCTGTACACAGACAGACATCAGGCCTGGATATGGTAAGCTGCACCCCACCACCATCTGATATACTCCTGCAGCAAGCCATCAGCCACTTCACCCTGCAAGCCACTCCATCAAGACACATACCAGCTGCAAACAGTCTGCTAGTTAGTCCATAATGCATGTGCCCAGTGGATATGCATGCACCCAGAACTGGGATGTCAGCATACACAGCAAGCAGATAAACCAGTGACTGGGCCCCAAAAGGAAACCCATATCTATCATATCAGAGAAAACCTGTATAGCACTATGGGGGTGCCTAGCCATGCTGTGGTCACTGCACAGTCAGGGTGAGAGTGATCTCTCAGCAGGACATACTGAGGTCACCCTGTCTGTGTAGGTGGTGGCCGGGCACTAAAATGTGCCTGTCACTGCCCTGTGCAGATGCACCCTGGCCAGGCCACCCTGTCCGGCCTATACCCATGGTACCTTGCTCCTCATTATGCACATTGGCAGCTCAATACTGGCAACATTGCTGGCAGTGTGGGCTGTGGAAGGTGTTTGCAGCCACCACACACTGGATAGACAGACAGACAGACACCCCCACACCTATGCCAACATTGTGCAACTATAGAGGTGTTCAGCAGCCATACCCACCACACCAGTCCTGGGCACAGTTCAGGCATGGATAATGTACGCAAGACTGTTGGGGGTCACTCCCCATGGTGGTACGCACTGTCAGAGACCAGACCTGCAGCACACACCGCAGACAGCAGAAGGATTGTTATGGTGGAGTTCACTGAGCAAACTGTGCTTAATGTAGGAATTGATATCTGCCAGTTATCACAGGAAACGTTTGATAACTGTGTACCATATACCCAGGTGTAGGGTGGCATTGCTAAGGTATGCAACTGCTAGTATTGGGAGATACAGGCAGGGCCCAATGTCCTGCTTCTCCAGGAGGCATTGGCCAATGGGGCCTGTGGGTGTGTCTGGCCCTGTTGGCTGCTGCTTTACGGCAGAGTTCCCCAACTCCAGTCCTGGTGTTCCAAACCTGTTCGGGTTTTCATGCTGTCCCTCATAAATATGCATGAGCTACATCTGCATACCATGGGGGTGGTGCATAGATATGCAGCACAGGCATCTTTATTAGAGGCAGCATGGAACCTGAATGGTGTGGGACCCTCCAGGACTGCAATTCCGAGACTCTGCTCTGGGTAATGCACCTGTTTCTGATGTCTGTGTTTGGTGTGGTATAATATAGGCGTATTAACCATGCGTATGTACTCTGCAATAAAGGGGTGTCTTTACTATCACTGTTTAGTGGAGGGTAAAACTATGGGGACTGGGTTGGCAGGAGCCCCAGCTGGGATTTGAACCTATGACCCTCTGGTCTTACAGGCACTGGCTGTGTCTGTTGCACCACACTGTGGCCACAGAGATTGTGCAGTCCCTGGAGTTAGTTAAAGTGGCCTGCCGAGTCAGAAACCCTGCTCTGCACAGGTTTACTTTATTTATTTATTTTATTTATTTATTTAAAGTCTCTTATATACCGCGCTATTTATCTTTACTGTGGGCTCATTTACCTTGTATGGAGACAAAAGGTGCACATAAACCTCAAAACAGACCTCAAAAAAAGGGGCAAACACCCATAACCAATCTGGGCAACAATGATATCATTGGGCAACATTACACACCACTCCCAGGAAAGCTCCATCACAATGAAATGATCTTTGAAAGGGTCTATGGAGCGTAGACCCTTCCAAACATCATTTCTTTCTTTGGTGCTTTCCAGGGAGTGTTGTTCATTGTTGCCCATTGCTATCACTGTTGCCCAGCTGAATTGTGCTTTTTACAATGTTTCTTGTGGTCATTCTTAAGGTTTTATGTGAACCTTTGGTCTTTGCACATGTATCACACTGCTCACGTTTTGTAGGATTCCCCGGTTTTGCTGTACATTGCTGACGGAAATGGTTTCTCTTCCCTTTAATATGCCTTTAACGACAGGTTTTCATTCGCGTTGGAATTGAGCTCAGAAATTCAGCACGTTAGTATGAGGGGAGCCTCTCCCCGCCCACTCCCCGCCCATTGACCCCTTCTCTCCGCCCACTCTCCACCTTCTGTGCTGTTTTAACGCGCCGCGGAGGTTTATGATCGTTAACTGCGGTTAACGCGCGTAAAGTACGTTTAACGATCGTTAGCACGTCAGAACGCGCGTTCGGACGTGCTAACGATCGTTAAACATACTTTACGCGCGTTAATCACGATTACCGCACTTTAGTAAACATCCCCCCAAATGTGTAGTTTGTTCCAGGCATAAGGAGCAGTAAGATAGAAAGATTGAATTCTGGAGTTAGCAGTGGAAGAGAAGGGCACAGAGAACGGATCTGTCAGAAGAGCGGAGTTCCCAACAAGAAGTGTAGGGAGAGTAATCAACATTATTGGCACCCTTGCTGTTCAACCCAGTAGAGCCCAAATCCAGAACATGCACGCCCGGCCCATGAGCACGTCCAAAGTGAAAACTGGCTCGATTTAAACATGATTCTGCAACTGCGGAGATAGATGTATGGTTTCGGAA
Organism: Ichthyophis bannanicus; assembly: GCA_033557465.1. Taxonomy (NCBI): domain Eukaryota; kingdom Metazoa; phylum Chordata; class Amphibia; order Gymnophiona; family Ichthyophiidae; genus Ichthyophis; species Ichthyophis bannanicus. The sequence goes on from CM066031.1 coordinate 1,605,839,473, forward strand.
TCAGGGGCATAGATGTTTTCGGCACGGCACGAACAAAGTACTATGGAGTACGAGACACGGCTAAATACAGCAAATGGCTTTGTACGTCCCGGCAAATACCGTGTATACCAGCGAACGGCCATGCCACTTGTAAAACGTGCATCTCCTAAGTTGCTCCTCTCACTGACAGTGTTGTGCCGATGCAAACTACACATGAATTATGATGATACATAAAAGTTGAAGCAAACTAGTCTATATATACCAATCTGTTGCATGCCCAGAACACTGCAAAGTGATCTCAGTGCGCTCTAAGATAGTATAAAAGCAGGTAAAAAGTGATATGGCAATAGAAGGCATCCATAGTTATGCTTGCATTGGTTATCTCTGAAAACGGTCTGTACAATGCTAAGCATAGACCAGAAAAAATCAGAAGATGTTCCCACTGCATTAAGTGGAGTGGAGGAGTAGCCTAGTGGTTGGGGCAAGGTACTTCAGGCCGGAAGGTCGGGGGTTCAAATCCCACTAGAGGACAGCAACCTTGGGCCGGAAGGACTGGGGCTTCTAGTCCCACAGGTGCTCCTTGTGGTCTTGGGCAAGCCACTTAACCCTCCATAGCCCATGTTCCCTGTAAAATAGTTATCTCCAAGTTATAATGCCCTGTTCAATGTAATTTCAGTTTGTTCAATGTAAACCGCACTGATGCAGAATAACACGGTATATAAGAGAATGCAAATAAATAAATTAATTAATATACAGGGTGGCCCAAAAAAAGTGAGAACATCTTGTAAATTAAAAGCTTAAATAGTTTACTTATTTACCTTTTTTAGCTATATAACGTCTTCATTTTGACAATTTCCGGTCGCCATCTTTTTTTTTTAAAATTTGTCAATCGTTTACATCTGTCTTTTTGAATTTTTAAATAACTTATATGCTACGAGATGTTCTCACTTTTTTTGGGGCCACCCTGTATACCCAAAGGCACCATCCATTGCTCTCTACAAAAGTGCACATTTTTAGAGACCAATGATGGTGCTTCTGGGCATGTCTTAGTGCTGTTTGTACTACTGAATGCTCTCATTCTGAGGGTCCTTTATTAGTGACAGGGATATGTTTTTTTTAATTAATTTTTACAGTTTCACACCAACATGCAACCAATATAGTGACAATCTTGTTATACTATACCATCTTAATATATTCTACCTCCCCTCCCCAACCCCACCACCCACCTATTTTAATCTCCTCGTCCCTGCCTCCTCCCTCCCTCCCCCCCCCCCTCGTCTCCTTGTGGCACGCACAATTTGACATCAAAAATATAAGAAGAAGGATGTTGACAATCCTCTGTACAGCTGATTTACACAGGTCTCACTTAGCATTTACTTTTGCCAGCACAGCAAACTCGTCCATATACCACTATTTATGATTTTTTGAACTCATATTATTGTTTGTTCCATCTTGCGCTTCCTGGAACTTATTTTGGCCTCTTTGAGCCATCAGTTTGTCTTGAGTTTTTTCATATCTAACATATAGGCATATTAAGTTCCACCAAAGCATAACATCTAATTTGGTTGAGTCCTTCCAACAGTTTACAATCACTTTGATTGGCTACAGCTAACATAAAGTTGAATAGATGTACTTTATCCTTTGATAAGTTCAATACACTATCGTTAGAGTGCAAAATAGTTCTCCAAAACAACTGTCCTTTAAAATGAAGTACTTTTTGAACCCTGTCCCACACCTGAACCCAGAAACTCTGAACATGTGGGCAGCTAAACATCATGTGCTTTAATGTACCCGGGGATTCACCGCAGGACCAGCATTTGTCACCTGCTTTTAGGTCCCATTTAGAGATCCTCACTGGAGTGATATAAGCCCAATGAGTCAGGAAGAACAATGATTGAGTTATCGCCGCCCCTCTTGATATTCTATTTGTCTGCTCCCATATCCGCACCTACGTTCTCTGTGAGGCGGGCGTCTCCAGATCATTTCCCCATACATTTTCTAGACCCAGCAGTCGAGAAGAAGTCCCATCTATTAGGGGTATGTTTACTAAACTGCGTTAGTGCGATTCGCGTTAGGAGCCGCGTTAGAGACAGAAATCCCAAATAAGGACATGGGCGGTACATCGTTGCTGAGAACGCGCCTCACAAGGCGCCATAAATGAACGAGCGCTACAGGGCACGTTACCACGCATTAATCTTAAGAAGGTGCACAGGCATACAATCACAACAACAGAGCTGTAGCACAATGGTTACAACACTGATGGATGGTACAGGGGTCATGGGTTTGATTCCCCAGTAGGCCTAATGTATAAGGCTGGCTGAGGCAGCACCCTTTACATTTAAGTTGTGATTGGTGAGGCATTTGACATGTATTTTAATTTGTGCTGCCAGCAAACACACCCTCACGGTGGCATAACCTAAGGTGCCGCATAAGGCACCCCATAATGGGGAGGAGTGGTCTAGTGGTTAGGACAAGGTACTTCAGGCTTGAGGGCCGGGAGTTCAAGTCCCACCTGGGGACAGCAATCTCAGGCCAGAGGGACTGGGATTTCTAGTCCTATAGGCACTCCTTGTGGTCTTGGGCAAGCCACTTAACTCTCCATTGCCCATGTTCCGTGTAAGTATTAGCGTATGTGTCTCATATCCCCTCGTGTTAAATGTATCCCCCAATTGACCGCTTTGACCCAGTGAAAAGCAGGATATACATACAGCTAAATAAATAACGCACTCCATAGGGCACATTATAAAGTGTACTTTCTGCCAAGGCACCCTATAATGTCCCCTATAGGACACCTTATAAGGCTGTGAACAAAGCCCTGGCTGGCTGCAGGACTGCACGTCACCACACAAACTGTATGCTGTGGTTACCAGGATAGGGTTAACCCACCCATACCCATGATGCACTGCACATGCAAATCAACAGCCAACAGATGGGCACAAGATTGGGTATGCACCCCCACAGCACCTCAGTCAGGTAGGGGGAACAGACCGTGTGTAGTACTGCCACAGAATAGCCACAGACAATCACATTGTGTGGGAACTGTGCCCACCCTAAGGTTGAGGTGGGGTTCACAGCAGCATGCATGGCTGAACTATGCCATGCTGCAGGTCCCCATCAGTGTGTGTGATAGGTAGTTCTGTTAGACCAGTGGTTTTGAACCAGTTCTCCTTGAACCCCTAGGCCAGTCGGATGTTCAGGATAGCCCTAATGAATATGCATGAGATATATATGCATTAGAGATATCCTGCCAACCTGACTGGTTTGTAGCCCTCTAGGGCTGGATTTGGATACCCCTGCCTTACACCTGTCATTTAAGATTGTGAGTGGGCAAGGTGCAGATGTCCTAGACATCAAAAGGGGAGATAGAATGTGCCACATGCCTCCTCAATTCTCACCACCACCAAAAGGTTGTCTAATAGACAATATTTTGGTGGTGGTGAGAAGCAAAAAGGCATGTGACAAATTCTATCTAACCTTTTAGATGTCTTGGTGATCTGCACCTTGTCCACTCACAATCTTAAATGACAGGTGTAAGGCAGGGGTCTCCAAATCCAGCCCTAGAGGGCCACGAACCAGTCAGGTTGGCAGGATATAATAGACCTCATTCAGGCCGCTCCACCCAACAGATCCAGGAGAACAATATCAACAAATATTCTAATCATCCCTAAAGCAGCGACAAAATGCCTATCAGTGACATCCAACAGGGCTTTCAGATTCTATGCCCCTAAATGCTGGAACGCTCTACCCCCAGAAATTCGTGCTATCACTGATCTATCCCTTTTCAGAAAGGCACTCAAATCCCACCTCTTCCCCCAATATTACTTAACCAACTAACCAATCTTGATCACTACCCAAACTAAGAAGAAATCCTGTCATGTATACTTGTAAATACTCTTGTAAATAGTTGCAGTAATGACTTCCCATGTTTTATCCAAGTTCTCTGACCTTGTTCTCTGTAAAACCAAACAGTTTGTTCAATATGGTATGTTGTTATATTGTGAACCGCGCTGATGCTAAATAGAGCGGTATATAAGAGCCTGTAATAAATAAATAAATAAATAAATAAATAAAATAAATAATGCATATATATCTCATGCATATTCATTAGGGCTATCCTGAACACCCGACTGGCCTAGGGGTTCAAGGAGGACTGGTTCAGAACCACTGCATTAGACACACCTAGGATACATCTGTGCCCTGCTGTATGTCCCGGTCATGTTTAGTCCCTATGGGCGATGATGCACCCAGAATAGTGCATATCCTGTGTTGGTGCCATGGTTACCTGCTGTAGGTGAAGGGGGGGGGGTGTTTGGACCCATGGGCAGATCACATACCACCACACAACCCAAGCTCTGGGGCACACGGTGGGAAACAGGATCACCCACCAATAGATCCACAGTCTACCTCCCTGCAATGGCAGCAGTAGAGGGGACCAGCAACCTCTGTCTTGCTGGGGAACAGACAGAGCAGTAAACATCCATAACACAATAGCAGACAGATGGCAGGCCTGGAAATGCTCAGCTGCCCCCCACCATTATCTGATATTCTCCAACAGCAAGCCTCCAGCTGCTGCACCCTGCAAGGTGTTCCAGCAAGACACATACTAGCTGGAGACAGTCCACCAGCTAGTCCATAGTGCATGGTCCTGGAGAAGATGCATGTACCCAGAACAGGGATGTCAGCATACACACCAAGCAGATAAATCAGTGATTGGGCCCCAAAAAGAAACCCATAAAGATCACATGAGAGAAATACTATAAAGTACTATGGGGGAACCTAGCCATGCCATGGTCACTGCTCAGTCAGGGTGAGAGTGACCTCCCAGCAGGACATGCTATGGCCACCCTGTCCGTGCAGGTGGTGGCCAGGCACTACAATTGCCATTGCCCTATGCTGTGTGCAGATGCATCCAGGCCAGGCCACCCTATCCAGGCTATTCCCACGGTACCTTGCTCCTCATTATGCACATTGGCAGGCCAATACTGGCAACAGTGCTAGCAGTGTGGGCTGTGGAGGGTGTTGGCAGCCACCACACACTGGATAGACAGACACACACTCCCCACACCTATGCCAGCATTGTGCAACTATAGAGGTGTTGGGCAGCCCAGGCCACCACACAAGTCCTGGGCACAGTGCAGGCATGGCTATGGTACGCAATACTGTAGGAGTCACTCCCCAGGTTGGTAAACACTGTCAGACACAAGACCTGTAGCACACTCCACAGACATCAGGAGGGTTGCTATGATGCAGCTCACTCAGATAATTGTAATTAACCTAGGACTTGCTATCTGCCAGCAATCATAGCAACCTCTTTAAAGATGTGTACCATATTCCCAGGTTTAGGGTGGCATTACTAAGGTATGCAAGTGCTAGTATTGGGAGATACATGCAGAGCCCAAAGTCCTGCCTCTCCAGGAGGCTTTGGATGATGGGGCCTGTGGGTGTGGGTGTGTCTGCCCCTGTTGGCTGCTGCTTTATGGCAGAGGTTCCCAACTCCAGTCCTGCGGTGCCAAACACTGTTCGGGCTTTCATGCTGTCCCTCATGAATATGCATGAGATACATCTGCATACCATGGGGGTGGCGCATAGAAATGCAGCACAGGCATCTTTATCAGAGGCAGCATGGAACCGGAATGGTGTTTGGCCCTCCAGGACTGCATTTGGGAGGCTCTGCTCTAGGTAATGGCCATGTTTATGGTGTCTGTGCTCTGTAGGGTAGAATGTAGGTGTTTTGGGCATGTTTACATCATCTGAAAGAAAGGTGCTGTCTGTATTAACACATTCTAGTAGTGGGTAAAATATGAGGACTGGGTTGGCAGAAACCACAGCTGGGACTTGAACCTGTGACCTTCTGCTTTGGGATACAGTGGTTTTGTGCACTGCACCACCATGTTATCACAGAGATGGCACATTCCCTGGTGATACCATGACTGTTGGTCAGACAGGGCCTGTCTGTTGCAGTGCATGGCACCCACCTACACAGGGCTAGGCCACGGTCTGCTCTTGCCAGCTGCCACTGCCCCCTCCACCACCAGTATCCCTCAGCCACCATGCTGACATGCCCTTCTGCTGGTGGAGCTGGTGGTGCACAGTCTCAGGCCATCCAGTGTGCAGGTAGGCGGCTGCCTATGGTGCGGGTTCTGGGGTAGGGGTGCCTGTATCGACGTCCACGCTCCCCCCCAGCCCCGCCTGCCAATGTTCCGTGCCCTTGGGGGTAGCTGTTGGGTACTATCCCCTGTGACACTTTGGGAAACCCACTCGTGCCCATGTTGGGCCTTCAGCAGTTGCTGTCTGGCTGCTACGCTGTTTCAGCATTCGTATGGGCCACCTAGGCATCACCCTAGTCTGCACTGTGGCCCAGCTCCACCACAGCATGTGCCGCCTGCGGCCCTCTGTATCCCCTTCTCCGGCATCTGTCCAGTTGCCGTTCCGACATGCCCGCTCTGATGTTGCGGGACATGTGCACGCCATAGGAACCCTGTCCGATGGTGGGAAAAACCCTGAGCAGTGCTATTTCACTGTGGGCCCATTCACCTTGTATGGGGACGGAGTATAGACCCTTCCACGATTTATATCTGTTCTATGGAGCTTACTCGGGGGGGGGGGGGAGGAGTTGATGTTTCTCATTGATACCACTATTGGCCAGCTTGGTTATTGTTTTCTTTCCAGTTTGTTGGTGTCATTTTCAGTGTTTCTGTGCCCTTTTGTTCTGTGCACATTATTACACTTATCACTTATTTTTGGTTTCCCTGCCTGGGCTGTACATTGCTGACACTGAAATGGTTTCTCTTCCCTGTAATGTGCCTTTAATGGCAGGTTTTCATTCGCGTTGGAATTCAGCCCTGAAAATCAGCGCGTTAGTGTGAGGGGAGCCTCTCCCCGCCCACTCTCCACCCACTGACCCCTTCTCTCCGCCCTCTCTCCACCTTCTGTGTTGTTTTACCGCGCCGCGGGGCTTTACGATCGTTAGCGCATCATAACGCGCGTTATGTAACGTTAACGATCGTAAGCGCAGTATACTATACTATAAAGTATACTATATCTGGTGGCACATTAATCTCTAATCAGTATTTATATATTGTTTTTTCCTTTTTTATATATATATTATTTTAATTTTTTTTTAATTGTTTTTTAGATTATTAGTGTGGCATAAAAGCTAGAACTTATCCCTTTTTCATTTATACATGCCTCCACTACTGCCAATAGTTTCCAGTCTGGCGCTAGACTCTTGATTGTAATTTTTGCTTTAGAAAGACAATGAATTAACTGAATCCACTGGAATTGGCATGAATTGGGCAGATTAAACTCCTGCTTCATCTTCTCAAAGGATTTCCAAGTGTGAGTGTCCACTAGCTGACTTAGCGTCCATAAACCCTTGCTTTGCCAAATTTTCCAGGAGATTACCTTTTGCCCTATTTTAAAACAAGTATTAAACCATAAGGGTATTTGCGACAAAGGGGGGTCAGCATACCCCAACCTTTGCTCCAAAAAACGATATGCTTCTTGCGTGGCACGAATTACTTGACCCGCTATAAATGAGTCTGAAAGTTTCATTCCTATTAATAGGGAAACAGGAATAGGAGCAACAATTTGATCCTCCACATTTAGCCAAGTTGGTCTTCCCCCTATGTCATCTGGCAAAATCCACTTTGCTCCTTGTTTAAGTTTAAAAGCATGATGATAATTTTTAAAATCTGGGAGTTGAACCCCTCCCAAACTTCTCTTCGCTTTTAGCTTTCTAATTGTGATTCTAGGGGGTTTACCCTGCCACAGGAAAGTGATAATTTTATGATCTAACAACTTGTAAAAATTAGATGGTATTGAAATTGGGAGCATCTCCAGAAAATAATTGATCTTTGGAGCCAAGACCATTTTTATTGACTCTAATCTTCCCCACCCCGACAAGTGAAGGGGTGACCATTGCACCGTGAATTATTGCACCATATCCTGCAGAAGATTTGTATTTATCTTTACAGTCGCATCCAAATTATAATTATATCTCACTCCTAGATATTTGATCGCCTCTGATGCCCAGAAAAACGGGAAAGGCTCAATTATAGCTTTAAAAGTCATTTTGTTCATTGGGAACGCAGTAGACTTCGACCAGTTTATCTTATACCCAGATAGCTGAGAATATTTTCCTTTTATGTTCAAGATTTATTTAAAGAGGAGGGGTGAGCAAAAAGTAGCAAGTCATCTGCATATGCAGATATTTTGATTTGCAAATCATTAACCTCAACACCTTGGATCTCTTTGGAATGTCGAATCATTAGGGCTAGAGGCTCCAAAGCAATATTGAACAGGAGTGGGGATAATGGGCAGCATTGTCTAGTGCCCCCATGGAGGGATAGAACATAAGAACATAAGATATGCCATACTGGGTCAGACCAAGGTCCATCAAACCCAGTATTCTGTTTCCAACAGTGGCCAATCTAGGTCATATAGCGGAGCTGATATTATACCATTTACAAAAATGTGGGCCGAGGGGTTAGTATATAGCACTTTTATTAGACGCATAAACTTGTTCCCAAAGCCAAACCAGTGCATAGTCTGATTCAAAAAGGCCCACTCCAACCGATTGAAGGCCTTTTCTGCATCTAACGAAAGGCCTACTAGCGGCGTTTCTCTGCATTCTGCTATGGAGAAAAGATTTAATAGAAGTCGTGCATTATCAGATGTTGATCGACCTGGAATGAACCCGCATTGATCTGGGTGAATCAAATATGGGATAACTTTTGCCAGTCTCTGGGCCAGAACCGAAGAATAAAGTTTGTAGTCAGAATTCAGTAAGGATATTGGCCGGTAATTCTCCACTTTATAAGGGTCCCTACCCGCTTTTTCCAAGACAATAATTGTGGCTTCATCAAAGGAACCTACAGCAGGCAACTGGACATCAAGGAGAGTGAAGTATTCCACCATATACGGAATTAATTCTAACTCAAAGGTCTGGTAAAATTCAGATGGGATTCCGTCTGGTCCGGTCGCTTTTCCCTTAGCCATTATTTTTAATGTTTCCTGAATTTCGCTAGCTGAAATCTTGTTATCCAGCTCTAATGCTTGATGGGAAGTAAGGGTTGGGTGTGACACCTGTGCTATCAGCTTCTGAAAGCTATCTGAGTTACATTTTTTCTCTGACCCATATAGGTTCTCATAGAAAGCACGGAAGGTTTCCGCTATTTCTGAACTTCTTAGCAGTCCTTCCTGAGACTCTCCCTTTATAGCCTCAATTCTATTCCTTGAGGCCCAGGGTTTTAAAATATTCACCAACCTACTGCCGGCCTTGTTATTTTCAACATAATATTTAGCCTGTTGATAACCTAGTACTTGTTCGGCTTCTTCGCTTAATATGAGATTATACTGATATCTCAGCCTCTGTAGGCGTATCAATATCTCAGGCTCAGTTCTGGATATCAACAGTCTTTCTCAAGCTTTGATTTGGTCATCTAGCGCAACCAGTTTAGCCTTCTTTTCATGATCTATTTTAATTGTGTAACTTGTTATTTTGGCACGGGTGTATGCTTTGGACGCCTCCCACCAGGCCCACCCAGCTGTATCTCCCGGATGATTATTATTAAAATATTCCTTAATGCCCTGTTTTATGTACTCCTGAAATGCTTTATCACCTAAAAGGGATCTTCTAAAGAAAAAGCTTGGTTTATGCACATTTATTTCTCTGTTTGCTAATGTAAAAGTAATAGCCGCATGATCCGAAATTTGTGTTGCACAAATATCTGCTCTTACGACAGACAGAATTAAAGTTTTGGATATAAGAAAGTAGTCTATACGAGAATGAGAACCATGTGGGAGGGAAAAAAAAGAGTACTCCCTGTCTGTGGGATGTTTTACACACCAAATATCCAAAAGTCCTTCCTCCTGCATAGTGGATAGGACCACCGAGGTGGTCTGATGACACCTATGAGCCCTAAAGGGGTTACAGTCTATCAGAGGATGTAACACTAAATTTAAATCCCCTCCCAGTATAATTTCGTGAGGAGATAAAGAATGGACTTCTTCTGCGATCTTTTGAAAAAATCTAACATCGTCACAATTGGGGGCATATATATTCATTAATGCTAATTTCCTTCCCTTTATTTGTATCACCACCGATGACCACCTCCCATCCATGGCAGCGGGGTTAGGCTTTTCCTGACCAAGATTGCAACTCCATTTTTCTTCTGTGAGGCTGCTGAATGGGACACACTGTCCTAGACCCAATTTCCTAGCTTCCGAGGAGTTAAGATGAGTTTCTTGAAGCAGAATTACAACCGCATTCTCTTTTTTACAATATAACAAGATCGTCTTTCTTTTGATTGGATTGTTTATGCCATTCACGTTCAGAGAAAGGAAGTTAAATGTGCACATGGGACAGGGTTCTTCTAGATAAAGTTAACCAGAGAGACGGTTTGCCTAACTTCCAATGACCTTCTATTACCTTACAACATAATCCCACTGAAAATATGCCACAAGGAGACAAAAAAGCTCCCGAATTGCGGAGTTTAAAAAGGGTGAACAAACATTAACACAGAAAACCACCCAAACCCTCTACCCGCCATTAATATACAACATGACAAAAAAAATGAATTCCCCCAATTTTTTTTAATCTCTTTACAAATCCATAACTACCCGCTGAAATCTTACCACAGATACCGTATCATGGGATCTCCCATTTTACTTTCCATGCTGATTTTACAATAGAGATCTGCCAGTTTACTGCTCTGCACAGACTTAAAACCAACACGGTCCCCATTAACCAAAACCAACTCGTCTGATTCAAATGCAATACAGAGCCACAATGCCACTCTTCAACCCATTGCAGAGGCTTCTTTCTCTTCAATAAAAGCCCGCAGTTACTTCGGGTCTTCAAATGTACGCGTTTGGTTATGTAGGGTGACCCGCATTCTTGCCAGTGAGAGGAGTCCATATCAGGCCTGCAATAGCTGTAACCTTGGACGTAAAGCCAGCAGCAATTTTCTTCTCTCCACCATTGCTTTGTGGAAGTCTTGGTAGAACGCAATATTCCGGCCCTCAAACTTGATAGACCCCATCGCTCTTGCCGCCGCTAGTATTTGCAACGCTGTGAATGCCTTAATGCACACAGGATGATTTGGCGCAGCTGTTTCATGTTTGGGCCTGTATGCGTTGGAATCCGATGCGCCCACTCTATCTCGAAAGGTAGGTCAAATTCTACTTTCAGCAACTTTGTGACAGTTTCTGCCAATAAGGCTTTAATGTTTGTTCCTTTAGCACCTTCCAGCATCCCTATTATGTGAACGTTGTTTCTTCTGGTGCGATTATTTATATCTTCCAGATTTCATTCTAGGTTCCCGATCCTTTTACTGTTGGCATCAACCTGTTTCAAACACTCCTCATGTGCGCCGATTTTGACTTCCATCCCGTTTAACTTCTCTGTCAGCGCAGTGACTTGCTCCTTTATCTCCTTTAATTCTGTAATGTACGATTGAACTCCATTAAGAGTTTTGCCATTGGTAGCCACCATCTTTCGAATAGCTCAAATTTCCTCTAAAAGCTCCTGCATTATCGTTGAGCCTTCCCGAACGTCCAGCGCTTTTTGAGGAGAAGGGGGATCAGGTTTGGCCCTTTTAACTCCTGAGCTGGGACTCGTGTTATAATCCAACTTTGTAGGCTTGCCGGCAGTCATTGCCCACTGACACCACCGCCAATTATTAGTCCATCTGAACAGAACGAGCAAGGGAATTCAGGATTCTTTCTCAAAAGATTGGCGAGGAGGAAAGTTAGGCAGCCATAGCCCCTGTTGGCTCCGCCTCCGACAGGGATATGTTTTGATATTCGCCATAGAGAACCTCATCTGATCACACTGGTTTCTGGTGATGCTGCGGTCATCCCTATGGTCCAGGTACTGGCCAGGCATTCATGCCCCCCCCCCCACAGATTTGTGGATGAGCACAACAGATCTTCCTGTGCAACACTGAAAACACACACACACACACTTTCACTTGCAGTCACAAATAACATACCTCTACCAAAACCATGCCCTGCACCTATAAACAGCTGCTGTGAAGACATAATGGCATGGCGTCTCAGGACACCACATTTGATCAGCATTTCTCAGCCAAACAAGATTCTGCTCCATACTGCCTCACATACCATCCCTACATCTGCATTCCTATTTTTCCGAACACTGAATTTGTTAGGGAAGCCTAGAATAGCCCCTTTTGCACAAACAACAAATGATAGCATAGCCAGAATAAAGACTATTGCAGTGCTTTATATTTCTGTAGGTGTGTTTTTGATTGTTCCTTAGCCTTAAAACATCCTTCACCTGTGCATTCTATTCTTTACAACTGCATCTTGTGCCCTCCCAAACAGCAGACACACCAGTTCAATACAGACATGTCACAGTCATTCTTCTCCGTGGGACACGTTGAAGATCAGATCAGAAATTTTTCTAAGTCCTGACCTTATTCCACGTTGCCAATGGTATAACATAGGCATCCGCGGGAAACATTCAGGATGTACATGGGCCTTTCCTGAATATGCTTTGTAGTCTCTGTGGCTTGCCATGCTCTCATTCTGCCCCCTCCTGCCCACATTCTGAGATCCCCATCCAAGCGCTGTGTATGTGCAGGGCCGCAAGGTTTTGGAATACTGTTCCAGATGTTTCAGCAAGAAAAGCGTCTATCCCGAACATCTAACTGGCTTATTTATGTTCTAGAATGACCCCCTTAATGTCCAATATTTCCTAAAGAAAATGGCCAGTGAAATGGCTTTGGACGATATATGCACATATATTTGACATATAAAATAATCAAATAAAACAAGACCAATTAAAAAAGGAATGGTAGGAAATAGTATAAAAACTGGGACATTGCCAGGACATGATTATTGACACCATTATAAGCATTTGAAATCAGTTTCAACAGAAGAACCATATTCTCACTGCAGTAAAATTAGACACACCCTGTGTTCAATTGTCAGTACTCACATGATTTGAATAAACTCTAATGTTTAAAATGGCCACATTCACTCCCTGTTCCATTTTCACACCGGTGAAGACGAGAGAACAGCCTGAGACTGTCAGAAAAGCCATTATCACCAAACATCAAACTTCAAAGGGGTATAAGGCCAACTCCAAAAATCTTGGGATTCCTGTGTCTACAGTTCACAATGTTATTAAGAAGTTTTCTACTCATGAAACTGTCAAAAACCTCTCAAGATGTGGTGGGAAAAGGAAAATTAATCCAAGAAGTCTTTGAAGATTAATGATAACTTTTGGAAAAATACCACGTACAACTTCCAAAGAGCTTAAGGCTGACCTGGAGCAATCTGGAGTGGTGGTTTCAACCTGCACCATACGCCACACATTAAGCAAAGAAGGACTTCATGGTCGAAGGCCAAGGAAGATCCCACTTCTCAAAAACAGACATAAAAAGGTATACCTAATTTTTGCCCAAACCTACCTTGAGAAACAACAATCCTTCTGGGAAAATGTTTTGTGGACAGATGAAACCAAACTTGAGCTCTTTGGCAATGCAGATCAGCGATACATTTACAGGAGAAGAAAGAGTGGTAGTTGCGTGGAATAGTCTCCCAGTGGAGGTGGTAGAGATGAGGATAGTATCTGAATTCAAAAAAGCTTGGGACAAACACAGAGGATCTCTAAAGGGAAATAGGGGACTGTTGTAGTGGCTGATATGGAAGGGCAGACTAGATAGGCCATGAGGTCTTTTCCTGCCATCATGTTTCTATGTTTCTGTAAGAAAAAAACACACCCTTCCTATAGTTAAATATGGTGGAGGTTCCATAATGTTGTGAGGCCTGGAACATATCAAAGGAATCATAAAGTCAAATGACTATCAAAGTATTCTGGAGCGAAATGTGCTACCTAGTGTCAGAAAGCTAGGTTTGGTTCGAAGGCCATGGGTCCTCCAGCAAGGCAGTGACCCAAAACACATCAAAAAGTACAAATGATGGTTAAAAAGGAAAGAATTGACTATTTTAAACTAGCCAGCAATGAGTCCTGATCTCAATGCAATTGAGAACCTTTGGAAAGAGCTGAAATCTGCCATCGGTAAAAGGAATCCTGGAAAGATTCATGAACTAGAAGAAATCACAGTTGAAGATTGGGAGAGACTACCCAGTAGACAGATGTACGAAACTTATATATGGTTACATGCAGATAGACAAACAAATAGAGCACACAACACCCCCATGACACACATAAATACTCATAACACTACTGGGAGCTACTTACTATTTTACAGATTAAATTTTTTAGGGAACCATCAAAATTATTGCACTCACTTAACAAAAGCAAAACATCTAGTAAGGTGCTTTGCTTGCTTTCATAATAGGTCCATTTCTTTCATTTTGTTGGTTATACCCATGATTATTCCATTTCAAATCCATATATTATCTATCCCCTGACATAGCCCTATGCCTTGAAAGAATAATGACTTACCGTATCTTTGTGCTTCAGAGTTTTCAGTATTCCACGGGTTTTTCACTACTTAAATCTTCTAATTTTTTTACTTAGGAACTCAACCTCTTTAATTAGTACTCCTGTTGCCCCCCATCATATATATTAAAAAAAACCCCATGGTGTCAGCATCTTAAATCGTCTGATCAGTCATGTGCTCAATTCAAATTAATGATTGCCATTCAATTTCAGGATTTAAGCCTGCAGGGGTAACCGTATTAAGTTTATGGATCTGGAATTGTTCCCTATAATTAAACCAATAATCCTGGTCCCACCCCCGCCCCCAACAGTTCTCAATAACTCTATCAATAAACCCACCACCACAGGTCTGTCAATGCACATGACATCCCCATAGCATGCACACACATAAATACACCACTTGATACCCATCCCATGACACATAACACAGCTCCAAGCCAACATGCACATACTCACCCGCAGACATAGAAATGTTCAAATGCAGAGCTGCTCATACCCCCACAAATAGACAGCTAAACTCTGCCCATGGAGATATCCACATACAGTAGATATCATTGATATCGTCTGAGATATCCCATGACCTATGAAAATTCTTATAGCTGTAACGGTACTTTGCACCACGCTTAAGCCCTAAACAATGTATATCTGTATATAATGTATATAGTTTTGCACTGTTCTGGGCTAGTTAACATTTACATTTGTTTTCAAATTTTATTGTTTTTTATTGTTTTTATTGTTTTTGGTTATATGATGTTATATGTAAAACGAACTCTGCTTTGTTGATTGTTGTTTATTGTGAACCGCAACTGATCTATGGAAGATGCGGTATATAAGTGATTGTTAAATAAAAATAAAATAAATAAAATAAAATATACAGGCATTCCCACACAGCCCAGATACCATCAGTCATTACTCACACTATGCTCATCTGTCCACTCAGACATCTCCTGCTATCCTACGGAGATAAACTTTACCATGGCTGTTTCCAGCAAGTCCGCCACAGAGATATGCCTCAGTCTGTGAATGGAGGAAAGGTGAAACACACCATTATTTCCTTAAAGTATATTGGTAACTATTTCCCTTGGCTCCTGTTTACTAAAGAGTGGTAAGCTTTTGTAATTACTTTGCATTAATTGCCAAAATTAACATGTGATAACTGCAAAATCTTCATTTTAATAGCTGAGTATGTGTCCAGTATCTTTCCATACAGATAACACAAACAATACGCTTACCATGTATTGGTGGTATAGCAAATTCATAAAGATAACATAAACATAGCATAACATAACATAACTGTATTGCATATAATACAGATGCAGTTAGCATCACCTATCGATGTGGTATTAACTGCATCTGTGATGATAATAATTAATAAGTAATTACATCCATATTAGCAGAAAGATATGTACATTCTCTAAGCATTATAATTTAATGCAGAACTTTGCATGTGTTGTCAAGTCCCGTGCTACCAGTGCACACTAATTTCCATATTAACTACTTGTTGATGTTAAGTGCCGTCAAGCCAGTGTCAACTGATGGCGACCCGCTGGATAGTTGTCCTAAATTGCATTTGGTCTTCAGTAAGGCGGCTCATTGTTGACAGACTGGCACTCTTAGCTGCTGTTATTGTATCGATCAATCTCATTGCCGGTCTTCCTCTTTTGCGCTGACCTTCTACCTTGCCAAGCATGATGACTTTCTCTAATGATCTCTCTCTTCGCATGATGTGTCCAACGTATGAAAGTCAAAGTCTGGTCATCTGAGCTTCTAAAGAAAGCTTAGGTTTGATCTCCTCTAGTACTGATTGGTTTGTTCTTCAGGTAGTCCGTGGTATACACGGTATTCATCGCCAGCACCATAATTCAAAGGCATCAATTTTCTTCCTGCCTATCTTTTTCACTGTCCAACTTTCACATCCTTATGACGTTATTGAAAATGCCATGGCTTGAACAAGTTGAATCTTTGTATGCTTTTGAGAATCTTGTCTAGGTCCTTCATAGCAATTCTGCCGAGCAATGCATCGTCAGATTTCTTGACTGCTTGTTGCTTCTTTATTGATAGTTGATCCAAGTAGGTTAAAGTTGTCAACAAATTTAATTTCTTCTCCATCAATAATGAACTTATTCATTTTTCCAGTTGTCAGGATCTCTGTCTTCTTAATGTTAAGGTGCAGGCCCATTTTAAGACTACAGTCCTTGATCTTGAGAAGCAAATGTTTCAAATCGTCTTCACTTTCAGCCAGTAATGTGGTATCATCAGCATAGCAAAAGTTGTTGATGAGTCTTCCACCAATCTTCACACCTCTGTTGTCTTCATACAGTCCTGTTCTTTGATGATTTGTTCTGCATATAAATTAAGCAGGTAGGGGGAAAGTATGCAGCCTTGTCATACAACTTTGCTGATTTTAAACCATTCTGTTTCTCCTTGTTCTGTTTGAACTGTTGCTTCTTGATCAATGTAAAGGTTGTGCAAGAGAACAATCAGGTGTTCTGGTATACCCATGCTTCTTAATGTGGCCCAGAGTTTCTCATGGTTTACACAGTCAAAAGTCTTGCTGTAGTCAATAAAATACATATGGATATCCTTTTGGTATTCTTTTGTCTTTTTAAGGATCCATTTCACATCCGAGATAATGTCTCTCGTTTCTCGCCCTTTCCTGAAACATGCTTGCACTTCAGGCAGATCTAGTTCCAGGTATGCTTGGAGTCTCTGCTGAATGATCTTGAGTAAAATCTTGCTGGCATGTGGGATCAGAGCCATTGTGCGATAATTTCCACAGTCAAGTCATCACCTTTCTTCAGTATTGGTATAAACACAGTTCTTTTCCAGTCAGTTGGCCATGAATTTGTTTTCAAAATCTCCTGGCAGATTCTTGAAAGTATGGTAACAGCTTCAACCGATTGCTGTAATGCTTCAATGGGAATGCCATCAATGCCCAGTGTTTTGTTTTTTGATAAGGCTTTCAATGCTGCTTCGACTTCTTCTTTCATCACCAATGGTTCCTGATCATAAGGTATAGGTAGAAATGGCTGTTGGTCCACTTGATCTTTATGGTATAATGACTCTGTATATTCTTTATACCTTTTCTTGATATTCTCAGTATCATTCAACATGGATCCTTGAGCATCTTGTAGCATTCCAATTCGAGGCTGGAATTTTTTCTTTAACTCTCGAAGCTTTAGAAAAGCCGATCTTGTTCTTCCTCTAATATCTTCTGATTCTATTTCATTGCATGTGTCATTGTAGCACTTTTCCTTGTCTTGTTTTGCTGCACATTGGAAATCTCTTTTGAGTTCTGCGATTGCCTCTCTTTCTCCTCTGGCTTTAGCTTCTCTGCATTTCTGGACAATTCTCAGAGTTTCTTCAGACATCCATTTTGGCTGTTTTTGCTTTTTCACCTTATCTAGAAACTTCTCACTTTCTTTCTTCCAACACAACCTTGTTGATGTCATCCCATAACTCTTCTGGTACTCTGTCATTTGTATCTAAAGCAGCAAATCAATTTCTCAGGCAGTCTTTAAATTCCAGTGGTATATTCTCAAGTCATTCATGAATGACTTAATCTTTTTCAACTTTAGATTGAGTCTGTATTCTAGTAGTTGGTGATCTGTACCATAGTCAGCTATAGGTTTTGTCTTTGTTGGTGTTATCAAGCTTTTCCATCATTGTCTTTCACAGATGTAGTCAATTTGTTTTCTGTACAATCCATTGGGTGAAGTCCATGTGTACATTTGACACTTGTGTTGCTGGAAGAAGGTGTTTGAGATGAATAGATCATTGGTCTTGCAGAATTCTATCAGTCTTTCTCCAGCTTTGTTTCTGTTGCCAAGTCCATATTTTACAACCACTTTGCCTTTTTCTTTTTTGCCAACTTTTGCGTTCCAGTCATCCATGACTATTGGGATATCCCATTTGCATGTTCAGTAAATTTCAGCTTGTACTTGTTCATAGAACTCATCAACGTCTTCCTTTTCTGCAGCTGTTGTTGGGGCAAATACCTGAATTATAGTTGTGTTGATGGGCTTTTCTCATAGACAAATATAATTTAAGTGTTCACTGACTGCATTGTATTTCATTATAGTTCTTGCAAGTTTCTTATTAACTATAAATGCAACATCATTTCTTCTTTGTCTTTCATTTCCAGCATAGTAAAACCGTATGATCATCAGATGCAAAGTACCCAAAACTAGTCCATTTCAGTTCACTGACACCCAACAGATCAAGTTGTACACATTCCTTTTCATTCTTAACTACCTCCAACTTCCATTGGTTCATGCTTCATACGTTCCATGTCCAAATATGTAATATAGAAACAGAAACATGATGAAAGAAAAAGACCACATGGCCTATCTAGTCTGTCCTTCCATATCATCAACTACAACAGTCCCCTTTTTTCCTTTAGAGATCCTCTGTGTTTGTCCCATGCTTTTTTGAATTCAGATTCTGTTCTCATCCCTACCACTTCCACTGGGAGACTATTCCAAGGATCCACCACTCTTTCCATAAAGAAATATTTCCACATATCACTCCTGAATCTATCCTCTTTCACCATCATCCCATGTCCCCTCATAGCAGAGCTTGCTTTCATTCGAAAGGACTTATACAGAGGCACTATTACCTCCTTTCTTCTGTTGGCCATTTCTCTCCCTATGCACCCAAGAATCCTTCTAGCTTTTGCTGTCACCTTTTCTACCTGTTTAGTGTGATCCCTCCCCTTTCCAGTACCCGTAGGTAGGGGTTAAGGAGTTTAAGTTCCTTCTTTAAACCAATGTTCTGCTACTTCCTGGAGCAGTGCTCGTAGGGAAATGTAGTTTACCACCAGTTCAAATGAAGAGTAGTGTGACTCAGAATGTTTGCAAGCAAAAAGGGATTTATTTCCCCTCCCGGGGTTGGACTTCACAAGGATAAAAAGGTAACACAAACTATCTGCTCTCTGGCAGCAAAAAGGACAAAAATAAGAATAGCTTCCTTCAGCGTGAAATAAACATTTTCTTTCCAGCAGGTTGAAATTCAGCACATGGTTTCATACAGCTCTGTTTCCCTCACAGCCAGCTTGTATTTTCTTCACCATATCTTTCTAACATAAAGATATTCTCTGTTCAGCCCAAGCAATCATACAGTTCATTTCCTTCCTATGAACGTTTAACCAGGCTGGCTCTGTTCCTACACGTTCCCCCACTGAAGCAGAGATTGTTTGCCTGGCTCTCTCTGGGACCACGCCCTTTTCTCCCCCCTTGGGTTAATGCAGAGCTCTTGGGTTTGACGTAGCTCTAAACATTCATTTTCTCCCTGGTACTCTCCACCGTAGCCCCAACCTCCTGGGTCAATAAACCCCCAATATTTCTGGCAACTCCAGCCCTTAGGCTTACCTGGGGACCTGGCTGTGGAAGTTTTTCTCTGGGGTTTAAAAATACCGGTAGGTTCCCTTCTGAACCTGTGTGAGGCAGTTTCCAAATGCCTTCCTGGCTGCTTGTAATCCCGTGTATGCTTCAGCTGGTCTGGTCTGCTCCTTCGATAGCTCTCAGCCGGAGCCTCTGACCTCCCTTCAGCTGAAAACTCCTTCCAACTTCTGACCGGAAGTCTGCTTTCCTCTCTCTCTCCTCCTTTCTCTCTGCCTGCTGGGGCCTCCTTATGAGACAGCCTTCCTGGGTAGGGCCTGGCTCCACCCCCTAGCAGGTGTTCAGACTTTCCCCGTGACTCTTTGCTAAACTGATAGCAGGGGCATGTTTCCTTCTCTCGTGCCTTGTTTCCCTGACAACTGGTAGCCATGTGCCTTTGTTTATCTTGCAGCCCTGCACTTTCTACCTGGTTTTCAAGCATTTCTACTGGGCCAGAAGGACTTGCTATGTCACATTAGCTACTTTAAGATCCTCAGATACAATAACACGTAGGTCCTGCTCTTCTTTAATGGACAAAAGTACTTCACCTCCTATACTATATTGCCTCTTTGGTTTGCTGCAGCCCAAATGCAAACCTTGCATTTTTTAACGTTAAATCTCAGCTGCCAAATTCTAGACCATTCTTCAAGCTTAGCTAGATCCCTCCTCATGTTATCTATACCTTCCTGGGTGTCTACTCTATTGCAGATTTTGATACCAACCTCAAAGAGGCGAGCCTTACCCCACAGCCCTTCCGCTATATCACTAAAAAGATGTTAAAAAGAATCGAACCAAAGACAGATCCCTGGGGCACATCACTGGTGACCTCCTTCTCCTCAGAGTGAGCTTCATTTACTTGTACCCTTTGTCACCTCTCACTCGACCAATTTCTAACCCAAGCAGTATCTTTAGGGTCCATCCCTAGGGTGCTCAGTTTGTTTATGAGTCATCTGTCAAAGGTTTTAGTGAAATCTAAATACACTACATCTAGGTTTCTCCCTCGGTCCAACTCCCTGGTCACCCAGTCAAAAAAATCAATCAGATTTGTCTGACAAGACTTGCCTCTGGTGAATCCATGCAGCCTTGAATCCTGTAATCCGCTGGACTCCAGAAACCTCACTATTTTCTCTTTCAGCAGCGCTTCCAATAATTTATTCACTACCAAAGTTAAACTAACTGGCCTGTAGATTTCAACCACATCCTTACTTCCGCTTTTGTGTAAAAGGACCATGTGTGCCTTTCTCCAGTCCTGACTCCAATGAGGCATTGAAAAGGTCAGTCAGTGGAGCTGCTAGAACGTCCCTAAGTTCCCTCAGTATTCTAGGGTATATCCCATCTGGTCCCATTGCTTTGTCTACTTTAAGTTTAGCTAGTTTCTCATGAACACAGTCTTCTTAAAATTGATCAAGATGCCCCTCGCATCTGTTGCTGTTTGTGAGTGTTTTCTGAGGTCCTGCTCCTGGTTCATCATTTGTGAACAAAGAATAGAAATATTTGTTAAGCAATTCCGCTTTGTCCTCATTAGCTTCTACATATTCCTCCCCTTCACCCTTGATTCTGACAATACCACTTTTGCCCTCCTCACTAACATATCTGAAGAATGTCTTATCCCCCCCCCCCCATTTTATTACATTGGCTATTTCCTCCTCTTTTTGAATCTTTGCTTTCCTGACTACTTTGCTAACTTCTCTAAGTTTTTCCAAATATGGATGCCTGTCTTCCTCTCTCCATGATCTCTTGTATTTCATGAAGGCCTCCATCTTTTTCTTCACCTTTTTAGCTACTTCTTTTGAAAATCATGTTTTTATTCTTGTTAAGTGCCGTCGAGTCGGTGTCAACTCAGGGCGACCCTCTGGATAGTTGTCCTAAATTGTGTTCGGTCTTGAGTCAGGCAGCTCATTGTTGACAGACTGGTACCCATAGTTGCTGTTATTGTATCGATCCATCTCATTGCTGGCCTTCCTCTTTTGCATTGGCCTTCTATCTTGCCAAGCATGATGTCTTTCTCTAATGATCTCTTTATTCGCATGATGTGTCCAAAGTATGAAAGTTAAAGTTTTGTCATATGAGCTTCTAAATAAAGCTTTGGTTTGATCTCCTCTAGTTCTGACTGTTTTGTTCTTCGGGCATTCCATGGTATACGCAGTATTCGCTGCCAGCACCATAATTCAAAGGCATCAATTTTCTTCCTGTCTATCTTTTTCACTGTCCAGCTTTCACATCCATATGATGTTATTGAAAAAAAACATGGCTTGAACAAGTCAAATCTTTGTATGGAGAGAGCCATCTCTGCTCTTGACAATCTTGTCTAGGTCTTTCATAGCCATTCTGCCAAGAGCAATGCGTCATCGGATTTCTTGACTGCTTGTTGCTTCTTTATTGATAGTTGATCCAAGTAGGTTAAAGTTGGCCACAATTTCAATTTCTTCTCCTTCAACGATGAACTTGTTGATTTTGCCAGTTGTCATGATCTTTGTCTTCTTTACATTAAGGTGCAGGCCCATTTTGAGACTGTGTTCTTTGAACATGAGAAGCAAATGTTTCAGATCATCTTCATTTTCAGCCAGTAATGAGGTATCATCAGCATAGTGAAGGTTGTTGATGAGTCTTCCACCAATCTTCACACCTCTGTTCTCTTCATACAATCCTGCTTCTCTGATGATTTGTTCTGCATATAAATTAAACAGGTAGGGGAAACGTATGCAGCCTTGTCTTCTACCTTTGCTTATTTTAAACCATTCTGTTTCTCCTTGTTCCATTCAAACTGTTGCTTCTTGATCAATGTATAGATTGTGCAAGAGAATAATCAAATGTTCTGGTATACCCATGCTTCTTCATGTGGCCCAGAGTTTCTCATGGTTTACACAGTCAAAAGCCTTGCTATAGTCGATAAACCACAAATAGATATCCTTTTGGTATTCTTTAGTCTTTTCAAGGATCCATTTCACATCCGCGATGATGTCTCTGGTTCCTCGCCCTTTCCTGAACCCTGCATAAAAAAAATGCAACAACATAGCGGTCTCCTTTTACCTTTATTTACCATTTTACCAAAAAATTGGTTGCCCTTAAAACATCCCCTTTCAGTTTTGCCCACTGTTATTCTACATCTCCCAGCTGTTCCCATCCTGCAAACGACTCCCTGAAGTATTGGCTCATTTTGGCAAAGTTAGTTTTTCTAAAGTCTAAGACCCTTGCTTTTGAATGGATTTTAACAGCCCTAGTCCTAATACTGACCCACACATCTGGTGATCACTGGATGCAAAATGATCTCACACTATAACATCAGAAACACTTTCCCCATTGGTAAGCACCAAGTCCAGTATGGCCCCTTCACATGTAGGTTCTGTTACCAGTTGCCTAAATAGTTCTCCCTGTAGAGAATCCAGGATCTCCTTAATTCTATATGGTACTGTAGCCGGAATGTGCCAATCAACATCTGGCATATTGAAATCCCCTATCAGTAGCACTTCCCCTTTCCTGGCAATGCTGCATATGTCTTCAATTAACTCTCCATCCACTTCTTCCTCCTATGAGGGTGGTCTATATATCATGCCAATGCAAACTGATTTCTCTTCCCCTCTTTCTAGTTTAACCCACAGTGCCTCCTCTCTCCCTTTTAAGCTCTGTAGTTCCAATGCTTTAATATTATTTCTTACATATAGTGTCACTCCTCCTCCCCTTTTTCCTACCTTGTCTTTTCTGAATAAAGTATAGCCTGGTATAGTTATATCCCAGTCATGATTTTCTGTGAACTATGTTTCTGTAACTGCCACTAAATCCAAGTCAGCCACTCCCACCAAAGCTTCAATATCTGGGATCTTGTTTCACATGCTACAGGCCTTTATATACACTGCTTTCCATATGTTGCCCCTTTTACCCATTTCCATAAAGGTATTTAATGTTTAATTTACCTGTGGGCTTTCACTTACCTGGGGGCTTTCTTCATCTGTCCCCAACGAATCTAGTTTAAAGCCCTCTTCAGTAAATTAGCAAGTCTGCTACTGAAGACACGTCAACCTTTCTTGGACAGATGGATGCTATCTCTGCTCTGCAACCCTTGGAACAGCATCCCATGGTCTTTTCATGCACAGCTACATCAGCAGATCCATCCACATCATAAATGATAGTTTTACTCTGAGACGTCTTCAGCTCATCCACAGTAGCCATTTGAGTGACTTCCAACCTGAGGGTCTCATTTTCCAGCACTATAGTGCAATTTGTTTTGTCAATATGCATTGGGTTTTCAAGGCAAGATACAGAAGTAGATTTGCCAAGCCTTTCTTCTGCACAGTTAATTCCAATGTTGCTGCATTTGTCACAGAAATATGATCCTCCCCTTACAACACCATCCCATTCTGCTGCTGCCCAGATGGGTGGTTTGTCTTAGTCTGGCATCTCAGCTGAAACCTGTCTATCTTGGGAGACCCTGCCAGTAGTTAAGCTACTGATAGTTTAGCTCTCAGCATCATTGATGCACACAAGCCCTCACAGCACGACAAGCTGCAAACCAAGTGAGGGATTAACTACTTACTGCAGTTTAATAATTAGGGCCCTTAAAGACTTTGTGGTACCAAGTCCAGAAGAAGAGCAGTCAATCATGTAACTGGCAGGGTCATCAACAGTCAGGACCGTACCTAGCCCTGTGTGAGCGGTGCAGCCGCACAGGGTGCAACAGCTTAAGGGATGCATTTCAGCTGTCTGCCATTGCCTGCTGCCGCCACTTTCTCTTCTCTCAGTGGTGGCAGGCAATGGAAGACAGCTGAAATGCACCCCTTAAGCCTTCTCACGGCACACTAAGCAGGTCTGGTTCCTTGCCGTGTCAGAAGAGGGAGGGACCAGACCTGCTTAGTGTGCTGGCGACTTGCACATCGTGCATGCCTCTTCTCTCCCGCCCCCCAATAGTGGCTAGATGGAGGTGTGGGGGAGGGGGTGCACCCCCAATGTTCAAGTCACACAGGGTGCGTTTCACGATTGGTACAGCCCTGTCAACAGTATAAGATGGCCTCCCTTGACTATGGCAAGGTTTCAGCAACTGGCACAGTGGGGGAGACAGGAACTGTGCTGTGTGAATTCCTCAGTCCCTTGATAGCCCTGCAAAGTCCTTATTGTAGGATGTAGCACACATTTAGACATCTGCAGGGTGAAGTTGTCGAAGGAGATACTTTTGCAAAAATAATGATATTCTCTGCTGTGGCTGGGACCTTAATAGATCCTCCCTCCTGCCTGCACGTCTGCTGTATAGCACATGTATTTTCTGCATCAAATGTACATGCTGCTGCTGCTGCATCTTTGCCCCTCTGCTTTCTGAAATGAAATACCTCAAATCCAGGCTGTCTTCTAGCTGCTTAAATCCATCTTTCTTTGACGACAGTCAGATGTATTGCACTAAAAAGGTGATGGACATTTTCAGACGCACTTTGACCTCATGCTCAGAAGGCATGATGTAAGATATTCTTCTCCAGACTGTGTCCGGTGCAGGATACCTAGGAACATTGTGGGGGGGAGAGGGGGGATATTCAGTAGTGGTGGCATAGCTGGCCCTGGCATTGAATATCTGGGTTGCCTGCCTTGCTAGGAAGGTAACCTGGCAACAGCAATATTAAGACGCTTCCCGGTTAGCTCCTGTGATGAAAGATAGGCTCTTGATTGCTTTTGCCTGGTTATCAATGGGTACCACTTCTGGAATGCCCCAGGCATTGCCCAATGCTAACCGGTTAGCACCGGGACATGCAGCTGCGGCACCCACTGAATATCCCAGAGAAGGGGATTAACATGGTTAACAGGTCTGATAACTGTGTTCATCTCTTAAAATAGCCTTCCATCATTTTTAGAGACTTGATATACTACCTTCCACGGGACAATAAAAACAAAAAGTAAGGAACAGAAGTAAGAAAGGAAGTTCATTCCGAATGCAAGAGAGAGACAGCAGGTGGAGAGCAAGGAGAGTTAAGGAAGAGTAACACCTAACTCTCTAATCTATCTATCGTCACCTGATAGTTCTCCTGTACTCCAAGCCTGTATATCTGCCTGCCTATCTGACATCATTGCCCGGATGTCTCACCACTGTTTGAAATTGAACATGGCTAAAACTAACCTGACCATCTTTTCTAAGTTCAAATACAGGACACTCAATCAAGCCGGAGGGTTCAAAGTTAAGGGAAAAAAATATGTTTATAATTACAATTTTAATTTTAACCCATAATTTTAATCAGTAGTCTAGGTTTATAACTTTACTTACAAATGTGCCAATCAGGCCTATTTGTACTTCTCTACAGAGTGAATTTTCTTCAAAATAGCTACATTTCCACTAAGATAATTACAAAAGTCTGGGCAACTCAAAATTGTACTTTACAATCATTAGACATTTGAGAGTCTCTACATGCAGTTGTTTTTTTTTCTGTAGACCACACTTTGTTCATAATTGAAAAGCATCTTTCAGTTGGAGCATTGGAAACAGGCAAACATAAAAATATTCATTCAGTTTGCATACATCTTTATATGGTGCCTCATTACTTTGGAGGTGTCCAAACACCTCCTTCCATTTTTCATCAACTGTGGTGTCTGGTTTTTTTTCCATTTTTGAACTTTTTCTTCAGAAACAAATGACTTAAGATAAGAGAACTCATCAAACAGTTCCGTATCATTTATTACTCACTCTAGGCTGGGTCTTGTAGACAAAACTTATTCTAAAGACGACTCTGCTCACACCACTCTGGTTATTTTTGAAGGAGAGTCCACTGTTGCTTCCCAATCTCCTGGAAGTGAGTGGACCACTGATCCAAGTAATCAATGCCAAGTGGTGTAGAAGGATGACACAGATTGCTTGAAATCTGCTTCATCAAAGCTGCCCTCTTCTTTGAGATCTTTTATCTTCTTTCTGATTGTCAGAGGCAAAAACACTCATTCTTCCTAGTTACTAACTTGTTTCTAAGATCACTGATTACTCCAGCTACCTCTATCATTGAGATTTTCTGAGGTTCAATTTTTAAAGTCGCATTTTGGAAAATCACTGCCTAACTGTGCAGAAAGTACAGCCAAACGTCTGCTGATTCAATCTCAAAAATGTTTTTGATGATAACTGGGCATTTTTCCTGGCTTGGAAAATTTGATTTCACTGGCTGAAACATTTAAATTAACCTCTCTATGGCTGGTAGTAAAGCCAGCCACCTAATGTTACTGTATCCGAGGAGCTTTTGATACTCACTCTCAACAAAGTCACACATCTCTTTAAGTTCTTCAATTCTTACTGTATAAATGGGAAAATGTCTGAATATCTTGTAAACAATAACTTCAATGTCAAATGGCAGGCATTCGGCTGCAGTGCTGGTACAATTGTGAGCAATGTGAGCTGCATAGTTTGCACCAATTAAATTACTTCCTAAATCTTTTTGCAGCTTGTAAAAAATATTGCTACTACCCCTTCTAGCAGCCTCAGCAAAATTGCAATTGGTATTAACAGCACACACTGCCAAAACTTTGGATCTTAGCCCATTGGACTCAAATGTATCAAGAATGCACTTAGAAAGAATGTCTGAGGTTTCACCTTTAACTTCATGGACATCAAGAACTTTTACCTGAACCACTTTTTCTGGAAGAAAGTATCTTACTAAAATAGGGCACACTTTAATGCTTCCATGGTTTGAGCAATCACAAAAAACTGATAAAAACTTGTCTCAGAAAGATATCTCTTGAGGGAATCAGTAGCGTCAGGTTTGAAAACATTACAGATGATTGCTTCCATTTTGGTTGGCGCACAAGAGTATTTTCCATCAAAACATTTTTTCAAGAAGTTTGAAATATAGTCTGCCGACTGAAAAGAATGGTTGTGAACAACACAGTGATAAGCCCATATATCCTCAACTATAGCCCGTGACTGAGTTTTCTCATCAAAGGTTTGACATTTAATAACAGAAGTCACAGTTCTACGTGAAGAAGCACTTACATCTGCTGTCTTGGGTTTGTCCGTCCTTAGGTGCTGAACAATGTCACTCTTTCCTGCATGTGCGATTGAAAAGGAAGACTGGCATGTGTTACAAAACACTGTGCTATCACCAGAATGTTCCTTAATGAACAGGTATTCATTTTGTAGTTGGTCATTAAACACACACTTTCTTTTCAACATTTTAAAATGAAAATAAAGTCTAAAGACGAAATAGAGGAGGCAAGAGGGTGGACTGAAAAGCCTATTGGTGCCGAGCTCCGAGCATTCCAAGGAATGATTGACTCATCTTTCCTGCTGCATGCCGAAGGGAAGGGCAAACACCCAATCCACCCTGAGAGTGAGGGCAGCTCACCTTGGACAAGCTCCGTATTTGCCCAGTAAAGGAGTCTGTGGCTGATTTGGACTGCTCTGGTGGTGTGCCTTCAGAGCAGAGCACAGAGGGGGCATCATTAAGTCCTGAAGAATAGGTTCTTCCCCGTCAACCCAGAAGTGTTTAGCAGGGGAGTGAGTTCCTCTGCCCACAAGCATAGCTGCTGAGCCGGAGATGGGAGATTCAAAGTCCTGGATGTTTCCCTCAATTCAAACTTGTTACAGATTGGTACAAAGGTGGATTCTTTGACAGAACTGGTCTCTTTTCAAAAGAGTAAAATAGACCAGCATGCTGCAAAATTGGGGCAGCTGGAAGAGCAAATGGTGGAGTTGAGGGTGGTTAAGGATGCCAATGTTAAGGAGAATTTGGGGTTCTGGAGAAAACTTGAATATCTCAAGAACCAGTCCCAGAGGAACAATCTTTGATTCCTGGGTTTTCCCTGGTCCCCGGAGTTGGTAAAAAAGTATTTGATGGAAGTTTTGGGCTGGGCATCGGACAATCGTCCTCCTATAGCTAGGACCTATTAATTTCCCTCTACTAGTGGAGTGCCAGGGAGCCCCACTCGTCCCCCCGGATCAGTTGGACTTAACCAGGTTTCTGGAAGTGTCTTTGGAAATGGTAACAGCCTGCTCTACCTTGATGGTGACTTTCACATTGGAGCAGGACAAAACATCTGCTCTTTGTTTATACTTCCGACACATGCAGGAGCCATTTTTAGGCTCTGCTATAAAAATATTTCTTGGTGTCTCTAAACAGACCCAGGTCCGACAAAAGGAATTCTTGGCCTTACAGCTTTGTGTCCTTTTGCTTGGGGGAACCTAGCTTTTGAAATTTCCTTCACTGTGTTATGTTAGTTTTGAGGGTAAAAATTATTATTTTTCTGAGTCTAAACAGCTCCTTGAGCTTATAGTTTTTTTGGAGGGGAAACTTGGGGCTAGTGTGCGCTCCGCTGGCAGTTCATGCTCCGCAATCTTTTTATTGTTGTTTATTTCCTGAATTTTATTTTCTTTACTTGCTTCCAAAACTTGTGGTTGTATTGTAATGAAGGCATGTTGCATTTTCCTTTGATATTTCTTTGTATTGTTAAATGTATATTGACATTGCCTTTACTGATATTGAAAATCTTGAAAACTAAAAATTTAAATAAAATAAAATAAAATAGAAACACACACCCTAGGCTAAGAGCCTACACAGAATCAATGAAATCAGCTGACCACTGACTGTGATACTGATACTAATGTTGACCCTGGGATCATAGGTGCCAGCTCTGTGGGTGCTATGGCTGCTTGAGCACCCCCAATATTTTCTCCTGTAGGTCTGTATATCTGTAGCAAAAAAACACTATACTACAGAGCTGCAGGACAAGGGAAAAAAGGAAGGTTTCTGTATCTTAGCTACTGCTCCCATCTCTCCCTACTCCTTATTGGCTGGTTGTATCTGCTGCAGCCTATTGGCTGGCTTTGTCTGACTGATGGTTGCCTGGGCCCTGGGGAGGAAGAAGAGCCAGATTTGTTTAGGAATGCCAACCATCTAAATTATTTTAAGATTCTACAACTTTGTAAAGTAGCTGTCTTAAAATGATGTCTAAATTGCCTGGGTATTTTTTACAGTTTAGCTCTACAGCTTGCCAATACTTCCTCCTCACTCTGCAGAGTAAGTTGTAGGTTCCAGCCAATGGAAAGACTGCACTAGTCACAGGAAGGGTAGGCTGCTTTTCTGCACAGGGTCTGGGAGAACATCAGTGGAATAAATGGCTTCTTGGTAGGAGTGAGTGGGGTTGCTGAGAAAGGGTAGACATGTAAGAGGAATGGGGTAAAGTGTGAGGAGGCTATTGCAGGCTGAGAAAAAGAACTGGTAGCAAAAGTAAGAACTGGGGGCATTGAAGTAGAGGCATGCAGAAGCAGCATAGTACCAGTAGACAATCAGAGACAGAATCTATCTGTCTGAAAAGTGCTAGTGTGTATGTGTGTACCTTATTTGGGAGGTGGGGGTGGAGGAGATGAATGCATGTGCGTGTACATGTGACTGAAGTACAACAGAGTGCATTCATGTGTATATGCTTCTGTGTCTCTGAAGGAAATAATCTCATATAAATAGAGTTTCCCTTTGAAAATTTCAGCTGGAGTGGAGAAGTCTGCTGGTACAAATGTGAAGGAATGGAGGAATAGGACACACGTTTGAAAATAGGGGACATTTAGGCATCCCAACTGAAGTAATATGATTCCAGGGACGAATCTTTAAAATGCGGGACCATATAATACGGGATAGCTGGTCACTTTAAGAACGTCTTATTTTTCCCCTAAACCCTCTTCCTCCCTTCCTCCTTTCTCTATCTCTGTTGATAACACTCTTCCGCTTCCTGTTTCCTCAGCCCATAACCTTGGGGTCATCTTCAACTCCTCCCTCTCCTTCTCCACACAAATCCAACAAATAGCAAGAACCTGTTGTTTCTTTCTCTATAACATTAACAAAATTGCCTTTTTCCTGTCTGAACACACTACTAAAACACTTATCTACTCTTTAATCATCTCTGGCTTAAATTATTGCACATCCTCCTTGCTGATCTCCATCTGAGTCATCTTTCTCCCCTTTAGTCTGTTCCAAACCCTGCTGCGCTGCTCATCTTCTGCCAGTCCCATTATATTCATATAACCCCTCTTCTTAAATCACTTCATCGGCTTCCCTGCCATTTACGTATCCAATACAAACTTCTCTTTCTGACCTATAAATATGTTCATTCTGTTGCTCCTCACTACGTTTCCTCTCTCCCTACACCCTTCCTAGTGAACTCCACTCATCCTCTGACCTACCTCTCTCTATGCCCTTCTCTCTGCTATCAACTCCAGCCTTCAGTCCTTTCACCTTGCTGCTCCTTATGCCTGGAACAAACTACCTGTATCTTTACATCAGGTTTAATCTCGCCCCCTTTTCATATCCATGCTAAAGGCTCACCTCTTTCAGGAAGCTTTTGGATCTTAATCCTTTGTTCTCCTGTCTCCTTACCCTTTCCTATTGTACCCTTGCTCTCATTTATTGTACTATCTATCTTGATTAGATTGTAAACTCTAATGAGCTGGGACTATCTTATTATATGTGTTTGTACACCACTGTGTACGGCTTGTAGCACTATATAAGTGATTAATAGTAGTCATATTAGTAGTTGGATGGTCTAGCCTGGCTTTCTTCAGAGGGGGTCAGACTACTGATTCTTTCCATTTTTCGGAACGGTTTCCAGTGATAAACTGGTGTTAATCATATCCAGCAGAAAAGTGGAGGCATGGTGGACAAGCAGTCCTTGATCAACCATGGAGAAATGTCAAACACAATTGATTGTGAGAGATTTAACAAGCCTACAATTTTGCCATGGTTGGCAGAAGGAGAAGCAAGAAAAGGAACTCTGATAGGTACCCGATGAATTTCTCATTACTGATGAGATTTCAAGTGTATTGATTTAGAATTTTACTAATCTGAAAGGTGGAAAATTGATCAGGATTGATTTCTGGAGAAGATGAAGCTTGATTTGTGTGACACAGGGGTGCTCTTATCAATA
Source organism: Ichthyophis bannanicus (assembly GCA_033557465.1). Taxonomy (NCBI): domain Eukaryota; kingdom Metazoa; phylum Chordata; class Amphibia; order Gymnophiona; family Ichthyophiidae; genus Ichthyophis; species Ichthyophis bannanicus. The sequence continues at coordinate 1,605,871,129 of CM066031.1, forward strand.
AAGGACTTTTGTTTCTACATCTCGCTCCCTTTTGTCCAGTTTGTTGCTTCTGCGAGGAGTTGTGCTTCCTTGTAGTTCGGCTGTTGACTAGTTTTTTTGAGAGATCTGGCAGATTTATTTTTTAATAGAGCTAACTTATCAAGGATGTCTAAAAGATGGGTACAGCAAAGTTGACCTTTATTGCCGATTGATAAGTGAAAAGTTATCTGTAAGATTTTGACATTCCTCTGTAAACAACTTTATCGGGTACAGTTAAATTTCTACCTGCAAAATAAGTTATGGTTTTATGTTTTTTTTTTTTTTTAAACTTTTATTTTCATTTTGCAACAAACAAAAGAAACAACACACCAAAGGAGACAAAACAAGTATACAATAAGGAAAAGCAAACCCTATTACCCCCCACCCCCCCTGCTTCTTCTCTAAGCCGACAGTATCAGCATGTGAGCGCTTCCAAACAACAGTGATGGTACATCAAAACGAACATAAATAGCATCTGCGATACAGAATGATCATGTGACAGAGAGTTATACAAATTTAAACAGTCAGATGAGAGCATTTAGCGGTGTGAACATAGTCATTGAGCATCTTCCATTTAGACAGATGATGGGGGGTCTGAACGGAAGAAGCAAACATACGAGGTATTTGTTCATATTTACTGTAGAGACAGACATGATTCCACCATTCATTGGGGCTCAGATGGGAGCTATTTTTCCAGTATTTCGTAATTAGGGAAATAGCTATGCCCAGCATAAAGTCTAAAAGGAAGTAAGCCGATTTTGGAAGAGAGGGGATCCCCGCAGCTGAGCGGAGTCCCACTATCCTCCAAGACAGGGGCTCTTGAAAGTGCAAAATAGATTGGATACGACCCCAGACCCGACGCCAGTAATACTGTAGTGCGGGACATTCATACATAACATGAGTTAGTGAACCAATGGCCGCATGGCATGTCCAGCATCTATTGCCCTGGGAGGTGTTCCATTTGGCTAATCTGTCAGGAGTATAGAAACACCGGTGGGCTAGAAAGAAGAGTGTCTGAGTGAGTGAGGCGGATCTGGAGACCCGTGTCACTCTACTCCAGACAAGGCTCCATTGCTCCGGGGTCAAAGTTACATGCAGTTCCCGCTCCCATGCTTTCTGTGCTATAGGGGTACCTCTATTTACAGCATTACTTAAGGTTTTGTAAAAGTTAGATGCTACACCCGGTGAGCTCCCGATAGATCGGATAATCTCCGACAAGTCTTGGGTAGGGGATTCCGATGGCGGGAGCACCTTAGCACTCCGAAGACAATGCTGTAGTTGCACCAACTGAAAGTAGTGTTTCGCTGGGAGACCAAAATCAATTTGCAATTCACGAAAAGTTTTCCAGCGATCAGCATGGAACAACTGGGTAGGGGTCCAAATGCCCCTAGTGTACCAGGGGCTCCACGCCATCGGTTTATTTTGTATTTGAAATCGAGTATTGTACCAAAGCGGGAGTCTATCTAACGGACAGAATCGGGAGTCTAGAGATTGAATAAGAGTATTAAAGGCACCTAAAGTGTCTAAAAGCATTGGTGGATAGTGGGAGTCTGATGGGAGAGTCATACCAGGGAGAGAAGTAAGAGGAAACGGTTTGCAAAGGTCCTCCTCTATGTCTAGCCACACAGGTCTACTCTGTGCTAGATCTTCCAGCCAACGAGCGCCTTGTTTGAGAAGAAAAGAGTGGTGATATTGCAGGAAATTAGGGAATCTGACACCCCCATTTTCCTTATCAGCTTGCAACTTATGCTTCGCTATCCTAGGTGTCTTGTTTTGCCATAAGTATCTAGTCAGAAGGCCCTCTAAATCTTTATATGTACATCGAGGTAGGAGACAGGGCAACATTTCTAAAATGTAATTCACTTTAGGAACAATCATCATTTTTATGGTTTCTAGGCGACCCCACCAGGTAAGTGTTAAAGGAGTCCAACGGTGAGTAAGCGCCCGGACTTTAGAGGTTAGGTCTTCGGCATTAAAGGAGATAGCGTCTTCCAAAGGAGAGCAATAGTGAACCCCAAGGTATTTGACCATGCGAGGTTGCCATAAAAAGGGAAAGGATTGCATATCTGCTTGATGAATCAGAGGATTTAGTGGAAAGGCTACCGATTTGGTCCAATTTATCTTATACCCCGAGAGTTGTGAATATTTACCGATTTGCTCTAGGACAGCCGGCACTGAGTCTAAAGAGACAAAGAGCATAAGGTCATCAGCATATGCTGAAATTTTGATTTCCCTGTGAGAGAAGGGGACTCCATGAATCTCCTCCGATTGCCGGATTAGTAAAGCTAAGGGTTCGAGTGCAAGATCGAAAAGAAGTGGAGACAGTGGGCATCCCTGACGAGTACCGCGTTGAAGGGGAAATGGCTGAGACTTTAAAGCATTAGCACAGATACTGGCTGTAGGCTGTGCGTACATGGTGTGGAGACAACGGAGAAAACCTTCTCCGAATCCGTACCAGCGGAGAGTTGCAAACAGGAAAGGCCATTCTAAGCGATCAAAGGCCTTCTCAGCATCAAGTGAGAGGCCAACAAATGGTCGATCAAGATTAACTGCGGTAGTCAGTACATGACATAGAGTCCGAGCATTGTCAGCAGTTGATCTACCGGGAATGAAACCGCATTGATCTGGGTGTATTAGAGTAGACATCCTATCAGAGAGCCGGGTGGAGAGAATGGTGGCAAATATTTTATAGTCCGCATTTAGGAGGGAAATTGGACGATAATTAGCTGTTAGTTGCGGATCTCTCCCCTCTTTCTCAAAAACTACTACATTTGCCATTGAAAAGGACCCAGAAGGAGATCCCTCCTCGGCCAGAGCAGAAAAATAAAGTTTCAAAACTGGAGCTAAGTCAGCGTTAAAGGTTTTGTAGAATTCAGCAGGGAGACCGTCCGGGCCTGCAGCTCGACCTGTGGCACATCTCTTGAGAGCAGAATGAATTTCTGATAAAGTGAATGGTTTATCCATGGCCTCTCTATCTTCGTCAGATAGGGTCGGTCGTTGTACCCCTGAGAGCAGTCGTTCAAATACTTCTGGCTCAAAATCACATTCTGATTGATAAAGCCGAGTATAAAAATCACGAAAGAGTTCTAAGATTTCTGTATCTTTAGTGACCAGGCCCCCCCCCCCCCCGACGGATTACGGAGAGCGGTAACACGCTTGGCTTCTTTTTGACCTTTCAGGGCATTCGCTAACAATTTGCCAGCATGGTTATTTTCCCGGTAATATAACCCGTGTTGTGATTCAATATTTTTAGCAGCATCAGTATATAAAAGCTGATTGTATTGAAAGCGGAGGCGTTGTAAACGGAGTAAAATACATGGGTCAGTACGGGACGTGAGGAGACGCTCCCCAGCTTGTATCTGTTGCTCTAGAATCAGTAAGTGTTGCTTTCTTTGTTTCCCCTGTCGAATTTGATAGCTGGTTATAGTAGCACGGATAGATGCCTTAAAACCCTCCCACCAAGCCCAGCTCGCTGTGTCATGGGGTGAGTTAAAATGAAAATAATCTTGGATAGCGGCCTTTATGTCAACCTGAAAATCTTTTTGATCTAGTAGGGATCTATCAAAAAACCAAGCACGGGGATGATCATCTCGCGTAGTGACATGTAATGAAAAAGATATGGCAGCATGATCAGAAATATGGAGAGGATGAGTCCTAGCCGTGTCCACTTGAGAAATCAGTGCTTTGGAAATGAGAAAGAAATCTATTCTAGATTGTGAGTGATGGGGGGCAGAGAAAAAGGTGTACTCTAAGTCGGAGGGGTGAAGCAGCCTCCATATATCTACTAGCGCAAGATCTTGCATCAGAGCTGTAAGGGTAGCAAGACTCTTGGGTGGACTACTCATTCTAGGCGGTTGTCTATCTATCAAAGGGTCTAGCACTTGATTGAAATCGCCACCGAGTATTAATGGAGTATTGGCAGAGGCCTGTGCCAACTGCGCAATACTTGCATAGTAAGCAGGGTTATCCACATTCGGGGCATAAATACAAATACACGTGAATTCACTATCTCCAACCTTAAAGTGTGCACGGGCCCATCTACCCTCCTTATCAGAGCTAGTATCTATTACAGTAGCTTGCAAAGACTTCTTAACCAGAATGGCTACCCCACACCGTTTGGAAACGGCGGGAGAATAGGCAGCCACCATGTAAGGTTTAGCATTGAGTTTCAGTGTTTCAGCGGAATTTAGATGCGTTTCCTGAAGAAACACTAAATCAGCATGCTCATGGTTAAGATAACTAAGAATTTTCTTTCTTTTGATTGGGCTATTGATGCCTTTTACGTTAAGTGATAAGATCTTACATAAGGCCATTGAGAGAGGTTAAAAATTCTGAAAGAGAGCATGATAACGCACATAATTTCACAATGTCCCTCATAGTAACTGTATCTGGCTGTACACATGACATGATAGAAAATGAGCTAATGTAATACAATGAAGCGCCCCACATTAAAAATAAGAACCGCAGTGCGGTAGAGAAGAAGCAGAACCCCAAAAATTACTGGCGACCATGTGTCTGCGGGGAGAAACCCCAGAGAAGGCCGAAATTGAAAACATATAACCTGTATAACTGTGCAAGCTCCGAATCCAACCGAGGCACACATCATGGAGGGATAGGAGACCAAAAAAGTCATATAAAGACAGAAAGAAAAGTCCAGGCAGTCTCTGTGCTTGGCTATGACCACCGCGTCGGGCCCTTCAAAATGGCGGACAGAGCCGGCAGATAATAAGTCCAAGTTGTTGGGTTAGCGCATCTGCTCTGCTTCTTTGGAGTCTAAAAATGTTGATAGTAGATCAGGATCTTCGAATGTCCTAGTTTGGTTGTGGAGAGTCACTCGGAGCTTCGCTGGATACAACAGGCCAAAGCGAGCCTGTAGCTGTTGAAGTCGAGGGCGAAAAGCAAGGAGTCTCTTCCGACGGTCAACTGTGGGCTTTGCCAAATCCGGGAAGAAGGAGACTTTATGACTTTCAAACTCCAGATGACGATTCGCCCGGGCAGCATTTAGAATTTGTTCCACTTGTTGATATCGTAGTAATCGAAAGATAATAGGCCGGGGGGTCGTTCGGTTGAGCGCCATATGGGTAGGAACACGATGTGCTCGATCAATTTCCAGATCTCTATGAAATGTGATCTTCAGCAAGGAGGGAAGAGTTTTGAGCAGGAATTCTCTTATATCTCCTGCTTCCGCCCCCTCCGGTATTCCAAGGAGCCTCACATTGTTGCGACGGGCTCGATTATTGCTATCTTCTAACTCTTTTTGAAGATTCTGTATCTGGCGCTCAGCCTTGTCCAGTTTGACCAAGCGCACCGCGTGCGAGTCGAGGACCCCCGCCATGTTGTCCTGCCGTAATGAAAGACTTTCAAGTCGGTCCTGGAGCACACCGAAGTCTTCTCGCATGGCTCGAAGCGCTTCTCCGTTGGACTGCACCAGTTCCTTTACGCTGCGGATTTCCTCTAAGATCTCCTGATGCATTTCGGGGTTTTCCCGAAGTGGAACCATCTTCTGTGGGGAAGACACCTCTGTTTTGGAGCGTTTTCCGTGTGAAGAAGAAGGAGACCCGAAGTCCAAGCGCGCTGGTTTATGGGCCGCCATCCCCCCCGAGGTACCCCGGTAAGTTCGGAGCGAAAAATTGAGTTTATGTAGGTATTAAGTCAGGATTCTGAGTAGGCCTCTCGGGAGCTTCAGCGCGAAGCGTCTAAACCCGCTGGACATCAGGCTCCGCCCCCCTATGGTTTTATGTTTGATAGCAGTAAATGATAACAAGAATGCACCAAAGAGTGATAGACCATGTGCGATGGGGGTCTATAGAATGTTACCCGTCCCTCTCCAAAGGGATTATCAAAAGTCCCCTTTAAAAGAGTCTGCAGCCCAGAGTTCAAGGATGGGAGGATGCAGCTCACAGGGAGAAGTTAAGAACCTAGCAGGCTGCAGGAGGGAGAGAGGCCTGTGGAGCCAGACGTCCTTCCAAGGCAAGCTGTGCAGAGGAGTTCAGAGGCAGGAACTTTAACTGGGACTGGAAGAAAAGCAGGGAGAACCAGTTTGTGGAGATTTAACAAGTTGGGACAGAAATAAATCTGTTTTTGTTTTTCCTGAACTGCTGTCTCTTCTGGGTTTTGCTTTGGGGAGGTTTAACAAGCTGAGAAGAAGTAAAGTTGCTTTTGTTTTCCCTAAATTGCTGTCTACCCTGTGTTGTACAGAAAACCCCTTCCCACTACATGCTACACTACCACACCATGATAAAAAAGGCATCATTTTATTTGAAGTACCTATGGAGTTATAATCCCTGGTAGCAACTAAATCTAAGCAGTGACTGCTTTGTGGGTGGGGGAAGGTGCTAGAAATATTAAGTCCAATTCCTCCAACAAAGAAAGAAAATCCTTTTCTGCTTTTCTACTAGGACTGTCAGCATGAATATCGAGATCTCCTAGCATTAGTAGGGCGTCCTCACTTAAGCTGAATTCAGCAATTAATGAAATTAGTTCATCACATAAAGTGGCAATCACTGGAAGACCTTGATAAATTAAACAATGGAAAGGTCTAGGACCATTTATCCTTACTGCAAGAAGTTCAAGAGAAGCGGATGAGCAACAAAACAACTCCTTGTTTTTAAACCATCCTGCACCATTCAATTGCAGGAAGAAAGGCAAAACAATGGGAGCAAGATTGTTTAAGAAATGTCACGTCACCATCTTTAAACCAAGTTTTGCATAATGCAAGTTAATCTAGAATCTAGATCATATAAGAGAAATAAGTCACACATCATATCGTATTTACTCTTTAAGGATCTGACACTGACAAGGTCTACCCGAAGTTGCTGAGGAACCTCCGTATCTATTTGTGAATAGATGCTCTGCAAGGAATCAGGAAAAGAGTGTAGAGCGCGAAGATATTGGTAGTCAAGTATTGGTAGTATTGGTAGCATTGGTAGTCAAGCCCTAACTGGATTACACAGGTATTAAATGTGAGTCCACAATAGTAATAAGAATAACAAACAGGAGATTAAAAGTGCTCAGTGGAGGCTTGCCCAGGAGACACGCAAAGGAGTAAGACATTCTCCTTCAACTACTATGCCTATGACTGTTCTGATGATTGGTGCCCACTTGCACTTTTGGGATTTTGACCTACTTTTCCTCCAGTTTGGCCAAGAGCTTTGACTACTGCTATCCAGCAGAATAGTTCACATTATTTAATTGAACTGGTTTGGAGTTTTCCTATTTTCTCCCTGCTTAAAGCACCCTCCTTTAGGGTCATCCTCATCCCCTCATGAGAGGCCAGTTATATCTTTATTGCAGCCCTAAGACAGTGGTTCTCCAGTCTTTCCTGGGGATCCCAACCCCGTCATTTTCAAGATATCTGCAAGAAATGTCTGTGAGATAGTTTTGCATGCAATGGAGGCAGTGCATTTAGATCGATCTCATTAATATTCATTATGAATATCCTGAAAATCTGACTGTTTGGGGTTCCCCAGGACAGGCTTGAGAACCACTGCACTAAGAAAAGCACGACTACTCTTGCATGCAGTTAGGACTGGATCAGCCTGCACTGAAAATCAGGAGCCAATTGGCAGGTCCTTATTTAAGATTCTAGGGCCCGATTTTCATTTAGGCAGGCTATGCACCGTGTCAGCACATAGCCTGCCCGCAGACCCCCTTAACCCGGATCTTCACTTCTGCGGTGACAGAAGTGAAAATCCGGGTTTGGTTGGACACGCTGGCAGCCGCTAAGGCTAAGTGGGTAGCAGTGATTTTCGATGCTACCCAGTTAGCCCCAGCGCCTTAAATATAGGTGAGGAAAAACCTCTCTGTTCTTAGGGAAGAGCAGTGCCCCTCCTAAAAGCTCTGCAGGAAAGGTGAATTTCATTTCTTGAATGAATTTGCTGGCTTGCTGTGAGTCCTGTCTGTCTGTCTGTCTGTCTGTCCCTCTCCATATATTTATTTATTTATTTGGCATTGTTAGTGTGCTCGCTTGCCTCACTGCCCCCTTTATTTTGCACTTTTGTTCAGCTTTTCTCAGTTGAATAACTTGCCCTTCCCCATAACTAACTGGAACTTAACTTTCCTTTCCTTCCACTAGCTGGCCTGTCTGTGTTGGCCAGGTTAACATTTAATTCAATATCTATCCTTTCTCTGTATCCAGCTGAATAATTTATACCCCCCTCCCCTCTACCCACCCACCCCGTGGCTCACTGTCTCTTATAGCTGTCATCTGCTCATTACCTACCTCATGCACAGGTGCACCTAAACCCGTTGGGCTCTCTCCCACCTCTATATCCTCTGGCCTTTGTTCTCCTCTCTATTCCTCTTATATGGCTCCTCATCCCATTGTCTTCCTTTTCTTCATAACTGTCTCCCCTCCTACCAGTACCTCCCCTCCTTATCTCCCCTTTACCATCCCTCACTTCCCCTCCATTCTGTCTTCTACCTATCATCAGCTCTTGAGCTTCACCACTGTCTCCCTCTCATTCAGCCATCTTTCTCTCTCTAAGGCAACCTCACCCTCATTTCCACCGTACTGCCTCCTCTTGCCCCTTACTCTGCTACTCTTTCTCCTTCTCTCATCCGGAGACATCAATCCCAACCCTGGCCCCCCTAGACTTCTGTGACACTTCGAGAAGAGATCTTCACGCAATACCTCTAATCGTATTCATATCCCTCTCCTTTTCCCTTCCTCTCTCCCTTTCTCTTGTGCCTTGTGGAACACACACTCCATCTCTAATAAACTTGCTTTTACTCATGATCTCTTTATCTCTAATGCTCTCCATCTTCTTGCTCTAATTGAAACCTGGCTCCTCCCAGAAGACACTGCATCTGTCACTGCTCTCTCTGTCATGGTGTCTATCAGTTCTCCCACAGGCCTCGTACCACGGCTGTGGTGTTGGTGTTGGGCTTCTACTTTCTCCCTCCTGCCAATTCTAACCCTCCTGCTGCCTCAGTCTCACTCCTTTCCCTCTTTTGAAGTCCATTCCATCCGCCTTTTCACTCCACTACCTCTCTGGGTATCTGTTATTTATCGACCTCCTGACAAGTCTACTTCTACCTTTCTCATTGACTTTGACTCATGGCTTTCCTTTTTCTGGATTCCTTTTCCCTCACTCTTATTCTCGGGGATTTTAACATTCATGTTGATAATCCCTCTGATCCTTATGCTTTAAAGCTCCTCTCCCTTACCTCCTCGTTTGACCTCCAGCTTTGCTCTACTGCCCCCACTCACCAGCATGGCCACTGCCTCAACCTTGTATTCTTCTCTAATGGCTTACCCTCAAACCTCTGTAGCTAAGTTCTTCCCTTATCTGACCATCACCTTTTAAGCTTCACTCTTCATCACCCACCGCCTCAATCTTGTCTTGTCTCCTCCAACCTATTTAGAAATCTTCATGTTATTGATCCTTTGGTTCTCTCTTCCACTGTTTTTTCATCTCTTTCCTCCACTATGTCATCTAAGTCTGTTGACGAGGCAGTAGCTTCCTATTTATTTATTTATGTGCTCTTATATACCACCTTTCACAAATCAAGGCAGTTTACAATGAATTCAAAAATTGCATCATAACATACATGCATTACATGGAACGTTAAAACAAGGTGTGTCATAATAGTAAAACAATTGATAAGATTGGAAAAGTAAATATAACTAGGAATAACAATCAACGAATTACATGTAGTAATTGTGTTAAATATGAATTGATTTTAGCTAACTGTTGGTCAAAAATTAGATTGATTTGCTTATTCCAGATATGGAGGCTGTTGTCCTGTGTCTTGTTTCAGGTGAAGTATTGGGTGATATAAAGATTAAATGTAAGTTCTTTGGGTAGCCAGGACTAGTTTGTTTTAAGTAATTGATTCTCCAAAATGCTTTCTGAACAGGAAAGGTTTTATGAGATTGCGGAAGTTTGTTTTGATCTTTAGTATCCCTTAGGTTGTCTGGGAGTGAGTTCCACAGCATTGGAGCATATAAGGAGAATGCCCTCTTTGCTGTTGTTGCGTTGTTGCCTTGCTGTTTCTGAAGATTGAGGGGACTGATAAAGGTTTTTTACTGTTGCTTCTTCTTAATCTAGTTTCCGGGTTGATATTAATTAACGTTCTTAAGCTTGCTGGAGATTCATTTTGAAGAGTCTTGAATATTGTGTGAAATATTTTAAATTTTATTCTGTTGGCTACTGGTAACCAGTGTAATTCCTTTAAAATTGGTGTAATGTGTTCCTTTATTGGTGTTTTGTGTGGATGATTTTTCCTGCTGTGTTTTGTGCTAGCTGGAATGCTGCAATCTCCTCTGCTCTGGATGCTCTCGCTCTGCCCATGCCACGTCCTGTGAGGTGTTCTGCACCCCAGCCCTGGCTTTCATCCACTACCCACTATCTACATTCCTGTGCCCGTTCTGCTGAGTGTGCTTGGCTCAAATCCCACACCCTTGCAGACTTTCTACACTTCAAATTCATGCTTGTCTCTTTCCAATCAGTGATAGCACTTGCAAAACAAGACTATTATGTCCATCTGACTAACTCTCTTGCCTCTGACCCTTGCCGTCTCTTTACTTTTCACAGCTCTCTCCTCAAAGTGCCTCCACCTCCGACCCCTCCCTCCCTTTCTGCCCAACCCTGGCTGACTATTTCCATGACAAAATCCACAAGATCAGCCTCCAATTCCCCACAAAGTCAGCTACTTCCCCTCCTCCCCCTCTTCACTCCCAACTTTCCCCCTCTACCTCTGCTACCCTCTCTTTCTTTCCTGTGATCTCTGAAGAGAAAACTGCACACCTTCTTTCTTCCTCCAGACTCACCACCTGCTCCTCTGATCCTATCCCCATCCATCTCCTAAGCCCCATCTCTTCCACTGTTGTCCCTCCATCTCTCATATTCTCAACCTATTGCTCTCCACTGCAACAGTCCCTGCGACCTTCAAACATGCTGTAGTTACACCTCTCCTCAAGAAACCCTCACTTGATCCCACCTGTCCTTCTAATTATCCACCCATTTCCCTCCTTCCCTTCATTTCTAAACTACTTGAACGCATGGTTCACTGCCGCTGCCTCGACTTCCTCTCCTCTCATGCTCTCCTGGATCCTTTACAGTCTGGCTTTTGTCCTTTACACTCTACTGAAATGGCTCTTGTCAAAGTCTCCAGTGACTTGTTCCTGACAAAATCCAAGGGCCTTTACTCTGTCCTCATCTTCCTTGACCTCTCTGCTGCTTTTGACACTGTTGACCACAACCTTCTCCTCGGTACCCTGTCCTCGCTTGGCTTTAAGGGCTCTGTACTATCTTGGTTCTCCTCCTATCTCTCCCATCGTTCTTTCAGTGTTAGCTCTGGTGGCTCCTCCTCTTCTGCTATCCCGCTCTCAGTTGGTGTACCCCAAGGATCTGTCTTGGGTCCGCTCCTTTTCTTTCTCTATACCCAGTCCCTTGGTGCGCTTATTTCTTCACATGACTTTCAGTACCATCTTTATGCTGATGACTCCCAGATCTATCTCTCTACGCCTGAAATCTCTCCGGCAATCCAGACCCGGATCTCTGCCTGCCTCTCTGACATTGCTGCTTGGATGTCTCACTACCGCTTGAAATTGAACATGGCCAAAACTGGGCTTCTTATCTTTCCCCCTAAAACCTCCTCTCCTCTTCCTCCTTTCTCATTTTCTGTGGATAACTCTCTACCCCTTCCTGTTTCCTCAGCTTGCAACCTTGGGGTTGTCTTTGACTCTTCTCTGTCCTTCTCCACACACATCCATCTGATAGCTAAGACCTGTCATTTCTTTCTCTACAACAACAAAATTTGCCCATTCCTTTCTGAACACACTACTAAGACACTTATCCACTCCTTAATCACCTCCCGTCTTGACTACTGTAACCTACTCCTTGCTGGTCTCCCTTTGAATCATTATCTCCCCTTCAATCTGTTCAACATGCTGCTGTGTGGCTAATCTTCTGCCAGGCTCTCATGCCCATATTACCCCTCTTCTCAAGTCACTTTCATTGGCTCCCTATCCATTTCCGCATCCAGTTCAACTTCTCCTGCTGACATATAATGCATTCATTCTGCAGCTCCTCACTATCTTTCTCCTCTTATCTCTCACTACACCCCCCCCCCCTCAGGAACTCCACTCTTCTAGCAAATCATTTCTATCTGTGCCCTTTTCTTCTATTGATAACTCCAGACTTCTCTCCTTTCACCTTGCTGCTCCTTATGCCTGGAATAAACTACCTGAGTCTGTACATCAGGTACCTTCTCTGGCCCTTCTGAAATCCAAGCTGAAAACTCATTCTCTTCGCTACTGTGCTTTTTGTCTTGCCTCACCTGATCTCCTTGTTTCTTTCCATTCCCCCTTATTTTAATCCCTATCTGCACCTTCTGTGTGTCTGTCTCTTGGCTATATTGTAAGCTCTGGTGAGCAGAACTGTCTCTTGCATGTCTGTGCAGTGCTGTGTATGACTTGTAGTGCTATACAAATGCTCAGTAATAGTAGTAGTAGTAGTAGTAGAATAGTGATTTTGATTTGTTGTCACTATTGTTAATCATAGTTGAGAAGACGTTCTGCTTTGGCCAGTTTCATTTGCTTCTCCTGGATCCTAAATATGTCTTTGATGTTACTGAGAGCAAGCGTGGTTCTAGAACCTAGCTAGATGCAGTCAGCTCTGCAGGTTTGCCTTTTAAGGAGTAACAAGACCCAGGGGATACCAGGGATTGCAGGGTTTCCGAGACAGAGAAACGGGGCATAGGGGAGCATGTTTGTCAAAGTATGCTTAGAGGGAAGTGTTCCAGATTTCTATTTGATCTATTATGGATAATGTTGTATAATTCTCAGTAACTAGTTCAGCTGCAGAGGGTAATGTATCAAGTAGAACTTCATGAAAGGATCTAGTCAATCGAATATTAGGTGGGCTAGTGACCTTTGAAGAAGAATATGGCAAGAGAAGGTAATGAGATAATAGTAAGTTCAGGAGAGAGGAGTTGAATCAATAGAGCTAATTGTATTATGCAGATTATCATATGAAAAGATAATGAACGCAGACATGTTGCTGAAAGCCAAGATTAAATAAGAAATCCAAAAGGAAACAGCCCCTATGCTTGTGCGGGGTCCTCAGCATGGACGTTGAAGTCCCCCATCATGAGTAGGTTAGGGAAGTGAGGGAAAGTATCTGAAAGCAAAGAGTAAAAAAGACCCCAGGATGAGGAGGACATTTGTGGAGAGCAATATACTAACATCAGATAGATAGGACACACCAGATCATCTATCTAGACCAATAAGGCTTCTGAGTAAGAGAGAGTTGTTGAATTAGACGTTGTTAAAGAAAAAGCGGGAGTAGCATAATGGCTAATCCCCCTCCATGATGGGATGAACAAGGATAAAAAAATAAGAGTGATCAGGAGGAGCAGATTGAAATAAATATCTCTTGTCATCAGACGCAAGCCATGTTTCAGAAATACAAAGTAGAGATAAGTGAAAATCGTAATAAAGTCATGTATAAGGATAGTCTTAGAACAAAGTGAGCAAACATTTAATAATCCTATAGTAAGAGCAGGAAGTATAGGAAGATAATCAGGTTCTGTGTGCCCTGAGAGGGGACAAGAAGTTAAATATCTTACCGTAGGACACTGATTATTCTTCCAGGGTCTGGAGGGTCGATGGTCTCAGTGAAATGGGGATGGACTAAAATTGCATGGCAGATGTAAGAAGTACAGAAAAATAATAAGAATTGGTGTTAGTCTGAAAGTGAGGGGCTTGATATGTGCAGATAACCCAGAAATCATCATATTTGTGATCTCCAGGAGTCACCCCAAGGAGTTCACCCAAGGAGCAGAACAGAAGTATTGAATTTAATTGTACTGCAGCATCTGACATCACCTACATTGTAACGGGTAGGCAGTGAAAATGTTTGGGCAGTATGTGAGGTGGATCAAGCAGCAACAAGACCAGTTGTGTTGCATCGGATGGTTGTGGGCAAACATTGGTGGCACTTGGGATGGAACAAGCAGTAAAAAGACCAATTGCCTGAAAAAAAGTAAGTAGTGATAAAATTACAAACAGCAATAGACCACAACCATAGAGTTAAATTTATAAAATAAGCCCCACTGTACTGGGCTTTATAAAATTACCCTTGTGCATTAAATTGAATTAGCATGCATTAATGTGCATTAATATATGTTAATGCGCGCTAGTAAATGAAGGCCTTTGCTTGCTTCAATCTTGTCCTTCAGCAGACTCTTTTACAAGCTCAACAGAATTTCCTGTGTCTGCATTTGTTCACTGTATGTAATGTTCATTTCTGGATGGTCAGAAAAACCATGCCTCTGTGCCCATTACATACAAGAACTGATTTTGTACCTTAAGAGTTTAACTACTGGACCAACTTCATAGCTTTACAGAAATTAAATATGGAGGCCACTGCAGAATATTTTAATAGTTGTCATAAGGTTTTAATATGTAAAAAACTCCTCTAAGTATGATGTGTGTATAGCAGGTTGCAGTTCAAAGTAAGAGTGGAAAAATGATAGTCACAGTAAATTCTGAAGTGTCTGTAACAGCAAAGAGGACTGAAGGTATATGTGCTTTGCTCACTGGGGAACAGATTTTTTATCAAGTTAGCTTTCTTAGGATGAAATCTAAAGGGCTTCTACCAACTTCCATATCCTAGAAAGAAATGAACCTAGTGGGGACTTAAATGGAGAAATTACAGTCCTGACTCTGGAAACCATCTGGTTGCACAGGGAGCGTCTACTTCTTTAGTTTGCTCTCCTTTAAATCTCTTGAAGCTTGGGAGCTATGCATGTGCAACATAACTGCGTGAACTGTCGGGGACGTGGAAAGGATATTCCAGTAGTTAATGTGGAGCCCTGTGCCCTAACGTGCTACACTAATAGATAGCATGGATTGCACTTAACTCTACCTATTAAGGTGGCATTAGGTGATCCCCTGCTAATTGCAAGCTTCACAGTTCACGGTATTTAATCCCCACCTATGCTGTGGTCACCATACCCCCCCCCCCCCCCGCCCCTATCCTGTGCCCGTACCACCCGATGCGTGATTTGCAGTTAGCATGGAAATCCAGCCCCTTCTAACTATCATGGCCCCATGCTAGCTGTCAAACACGTGTCCTAGCATGCCTTCAGCACGTGACAGAACACACCGCTGACCGTTAGCACCCTTTAATAAAAGACCCCCTTATTGTGCACTAAATCTGTGAATTAACATGCATTCATAGAAACATAGAAAATATGATGGCAGATAAAGACAATACGGTCTATCCAGCCTGCCCCTTCCATACCAACTACTAAGCTCTACAGTCCCTTTTTTTTTCCCTTTAGAGATCTTTTGTGTTTTTGTCCCATTTTTTCTTGAATTCAGATACAGTCTTTGTCTCTATTATGCTCTACTACGAGGACTATTCCCCATACATCCACCACTCTTTCTATAAAGAAGATATTTCCTCAAATTACTCCTGAGCCTATCCTCTTTCACTTTCATCCTATGCCCCCCTCCCCGTTGCAGAGCTTTTCCTTTCAATTGAAAAGGGCTCTCCTCCTGAGCATTTATACACAGAGATATTTTAAATGTTTCCAGCCTATCTCAGTTCAGTTAATTAGCATGTGTTAAGAAGAATTCATGTTGCATATTTTTTATTCAGACGTGAAATTAACTGAAAAAAAGATCCAAAAATTGAATAAAAAAGCTCAAACCAATAGCAAATGAACTAAAAATTTTTGTTCCCATGTAAACCCGTGGTTAGGAGTAGCTATATTAATTATTAGGCCCGATATTCATCTGGGCAGGGCTAAGCGCTGTAGCCACTTAGCCCTGCCCGCTGATCCCTTAAACCCGGATACTCACTTCTGTTGCCGCACTGCATTGGATATTGGATACTGCTCCGGCATTGGATGCTGCATGGTTAGCCTCGGCGCCTATAAGATAGGAGAGGGTTTTTCCTCACCTATCTTATAAGTGTTGAGCACTAACCATACAGCTTCCAATATTGGTGCTGCACGGTTAGCACTGGTCCCCACCTCTCCTCTGACCCGAATTCCCCAATGCTAGCCGGCTATCATCAGGGTGCGTAGGTACTTAATTGGGGATATTCGATCGTACTACCCATGTAAGTGCTGTCGAATATCTGGTTAGCCGGCACTTACATGGTTAACTGGGCTGTTAACTGTGTAAATGCCCTTTGAATATCAGGCCTATGTGTTTATTTATTTGATTATTAAGATTTATTAGCCATCAATATAAAGAGATTCACATATCTCAGACAGACGGTGGCATATGATTTTTTTTGTTTTTTAGTATGTGATGGCAGCTAGAATACTTACCAATCAATCTACAGTGTGCATTGTTAATAGGACAGTTCCCAGGGCTGCAGGACGATCTAAGAGAATACACAATGAATTTTTGAAATAATTTAATTGAAGCCAGTTTCTTATAACTCCCCCCAAGCCAGTAGTCAGAACGTTCACAAAATGCATAAAATAAAATGCAATCAAATAAGAAAAATGGTAAAATAAAATACAAAATATCATCATTAAAAAAACAATATAAAATAATATAAAATAAACTCCATAATTTACTCTCCACTATGTATTTAGTGCAAGTGCTGGTTAGCATGGGCCATTAGCACATGCTCAAACCTGTGTTAACAGCTAGTGCAGCTTAGTAAACACATCTCTGTGGGGTATGTTTACTAAACCGTCTTAATGTGCGCCTGACGATAGTGTGCAGAGATGCCATAAAAGGAGTGGGGTGTTTCGGTCTTCACGTAGCAAAACGGGATTATCGTGCGATAACGCACACTGTGGACATTATCGGGCGAACGCCGCTAAGCACGTTAAGCGCGCGATAATCTTAAGTAGGCACGCAGACATGCAACCATAGAAGCGGAGCGAGGTTTGTAGCACAGTGGTTAATAACTGACTGATGGTATGGGTCATGAGTTTGATCCCCCAGTGTGCCTAATGCATAAGGTTGGCTGAGACATCACCCTTTACATTTAAGCAATGCTTTTTTGAGGCATTTTATTTTTATTTTAATAGTGCTGCCAGCAACACATCCTCATGGTGGTGTAACCTAAGGTGCGACATAAGGCAAAACCCATAACGCACTCCATAGGGCACATTATAAAGTGCACTGTCTGCCAAGGTACCCTATAATGTCCCCTATAGGACACCTTATAAGGCACCTTATAAGGCGCTTAATAGGGCGCCTCATGAGGCACCTTAAGGTTACAGTACTCTGAGGGTGTTTTGCTGGCAGCCCTAATGTACATTAAAAATAGACAATGCCTCTGACAGCCCTATCAAATAACCCCACCATGAGTTTGAACCATGACCTCTGGCTTCACAGGCAGTGAAAGTAATCAAGGGCTACACCTCTATAGCTGCCAACAAACCCTGGCTGGCTGCAGAAGGACTGCACTTCACCACACAAACTGTCTGCTGTGGTGACCAGAAATAGGGTTAACCCACCCGTACCCCATGATGCACTGCACATGCAAATCAGCAGTCAACAGATGGGCACAAGATGGGGTATGCACCCCCACAGCACCTCCGGCTGGTAGGGGGAACTGACCATGTGTGGTACTGGCAGAGTAACCACAGACCGTCACATTGTGCAGGTACTGTGCTCACCCTGAGGGTGAGGTGGGGTGCCCAGCACCAGGTCCTCAGAACCTATCATGGCTGACATGTACCATGCTGCAGGTCACATCACTGCTACTGTGTGTGATAGGTGTAGTTCTTGCAGACACATCTAGGTTACATCTGTGTTCCTTCTGTATTCACAGTCATGTTAGCCCTTATGGGCTATGATGCACCCAGAATAGTGCATATCCTGTGTTGGTGCCATGGTTACATGATGTAGGTGGGGAGGGGGGAGGTGTTTGGACTGGTCCCCCAAACCTGTCCTGGTGAGGGCCGCAATTAGACAACTTAGAATGTAAATAGTTTCCCCCCAAGTTACCTCCATGTTAAATCCTGTTCTATGTAGTGATGGTCTAATTTAACTGAACAAGTGTTATATTGTTCAATGTAAACCGCACTGATGACAAGAGCGCAGTATATAAGAGATGTTAAATAAATAAATTAAATGAATAAATAGGCGGATTATGTACTACCACACAACCCACCCTCTGGGGCTTAGGGTGGGAAACAGGATCACCCACCAATAGCTCTACATTCTACCTCCCTGCAATGGTGGAAGTAGAGGGGACCATCAACCCCATTTGTGCTGGGGAACAGATACCCTACAGGGCAGGCCATGCAGAGCTGTACACATCCATAAAGCAATAGCCAACAGACAATAGGCCTGGAAATGCTCAGCTGCCCCCCCACCACTATCTGACATTCTGCAGCAGCAAGCCTCCAGATGCTGCACCCTGCAAAGTGTTCCAGCAAGACACATACTTAGCTGTAGACAGGATGCTAGCTAGTCCATAGTGCATGGTCCTGGATGAGATGCTTGTACCCATATTTGGGATGTCAGCATACACACCAAGCAGATAGTTGTGATTTTGGGCCCCACAAGAGAGCCCATAAATACCACATGAGAGAACTACTATACAGCACTATGGGGGAACCTAGCCATGCCGTGGTCGCTGCTCAGTCAGGGTGAGAGTGACCTCCCAGCAGGACATGCTATGGCCACTCTGTCTGTGCAGGTAGCGGCCGGCCACTACAATGTCTGAGCCATTGCCCTATGCTCTGTACAGATGAATCCATGCCAGGCCACCCTATCCAGGCTATTCCCACAGTACCCTTGCTCCTCATTATGCACATTGGCAGACCAATACTGGCAACATTGCTAGCAGTGTGGACTGAGGAAGGTGTTAGCAGCCACCACACACTGGATAGACCAGGGGTCCCCAAACCTGTCCTGGGGGCAGCAATTAGACAACTTTTTGGTGGTGGTGAGAATCGAGTAGAGCAATGTGACCAAATTCTGTCTACCCTTTTGATGTATAGGATATCTGTACCTTGTCCACTCACAATCTTAAATGACAGAGGTGTAAGGCAGGGGTCTCCCAATCCAATACTGGAGGGCGACAAACCAGTCAGGTTGGGAGGATATCTCTAATGCATATATATCATGCATATTCATTAGGGCTATCCCAAAAACCTGCCAGGATTGCGGCCCTCCAGGACAGGTTTGGGGGACCCCTGGGATAGACCAGACACACACTCCCCACCTATGACAGCATTGTGAATCTATAGAGTTGTTGGTCAGCCCAGGCCTCCACATCAGTCCTGGGCACAGTTCAGGCAGGCTATGGTGCGCAATACTGTTGGGGTCACCCACCAGGGTGGTAAACACTGTCAGAAACAAGACCTGTAGCATGCTCCACAGACATCAGAAAGGTTGCTATGATGCAGCTCACTGGAAAATTGTACTTAACCTCGGAATTGCTATCTTCCAGTAATCATAGCAACCTTTTGATAGCTGTGTACCGTATTCCCAGGTTTAGGATGGCATTGCTAAGGTATGTAAGTGCTAGTATTGGAAATGCATGCAGGGCCCAACATCCTGCCTCTCCAGGAGGCATTGGATACTGGAGCCTGTGGGTGCAGATTTGTCTGCACCCTGTTGGCCATGCTTTAGGGCAGAGGTTCCCGACTCCAGTCCTGGTGGGCCAGACACTGGGTTTTTCATGCTGGTCCTCATTACATATGCATGAGATATATCTGCATACCATGAGGGCGGTGCATAGCCATGCAGCTACAGCTCATGGTTTATTAGATGGCAGCAGTTGGAACCCCTTTGAATGGTGGTTTGACCCTCCAGGACTGCCATTTGGGAGACTCTGGCCTAAGGTAATGCGCATGTTTTATGGCTTGTCTGTGCTCTGTAGGGGAAAAATGTAGGTGTTTTGGGCATGTTTATGTAATCTGCCAATAAGGTTATGTTTGCATTAGCACTTTTTTAGTAGTGGGTCAAATTTCATGGGGATTGGGTTGACAGGAGCCACACCTGGGACTTGAACCTGGCTGACCTTCTGCTTCTGTGAACATCAGTGGCTGTGTGCACTGCACCACTGTGTTGCCACAAAGACAGGGCATTCCATGGTGATACCATGACTGTTCATCAGACAGGGCCTGTCTGTTGCAGTGCATGGCACCCACCTACACAGGGTCTAAGGCCACGGTTCTGCTCTTGGGCAGCTGCCACTGCCCCCTCCACCACCAGTATCCCTATGCCACAACTGCTGAAGATGCACTTCTGCTGGTTGGTGCTGGTGGAGCACAGTCTCAGGCCATCCAGGGTGTGGGTAGGCGGATGCCTATGGTGCGGGTTCTGGGGTAGGGGGAATTTGCCGGCATAGCTGTCCACGTTTCCCCCCAGCACCGCATGCCAAATGTTCCGTGCCCTTCGGGGTACGCTGCTGGGGGTACTATCCCCTGTGACACAGTGGGAAACGCACCCACTCGTGCCCATGTTGGGCCCTCATCATTGATGTGACTGGATGCTCCTACTGTTCAGCATTCCTATGGGACAGATAGGTGGCCATTATCCTAGTCTGCCACTGTGGGCCAGGCTGCACCGCAGGCATGTGCCGCCTGCAGCCCTTTTTGTCCCCTTTTCCTGCATCTGTCGAGTTTGCCCATTCCGACATGCTCCGACCTGCTGTTGTGGAAACATGGGAATGCCAAAGGAAACCTGGCCAGGAGGGAGTCGGAAAACATGCGTCAGAAACAATTACACTGTGGGCTCATTCACACTTGTATGTGGGACGGGAGCATACACGCTTCCAAAATTCATATCTTTTTTTTTGGAGCTTTCATTGGGAGATAGTGATTTTTGATGTTTCCCATTGATATCCACTATTGGCAGGTGGGTTATTTTATTGTTTACATTTTCTTCTGTACATTTTCACTGTTGAGTTGCCTTTTTGTTCCGTGCACATGTATCACACTTATCACTTTGTTGTAGGGTTTCCTTGGTTTAGGGGCTGTACATTGCTGACTGGAAAGGGTTTCTTTTCACTTTAATCAAGCTCTAACGACCATGGGTTTCAATGGCGGTTAGTTTTGAACCTCGGATTTCACAGCATTAGTGGTGTGGGGAGCCTATCCCCTCCCACTCTCCAACCCATTTACCCCTTCTCTCCGCCCTGGGGAGCCTTCCTCCGCCCTCCGGGAGCCTTTCCCTGCATTCAGGCACTCGTTTGCCGCCACTACGCGCGGTTATCGCCGCGATAAGATACCTGTGCGGCCTGATGATTTAAAAGCGCCATTGAGCGCGCCGGATAAGGTAACCTTATCGCGGCGCGGGATAACGTCACAGAGCGCACATTAATACCGGGTTAAGTAAACATTACCCCTATGTTGTCTTTATCAAAACAGACAGGAAATAGGCATATCATGCTCTGTTAACATAGGAAACCATGATATAACAATGGGCCTCATAGAGGACACACACGTATGGCACCTTCTGAGAAGAGGTATATTTGGGTTGAGTAGAGCATTTGTGCATTATCTGGGGATAATGGTGCTGAGTCTATTTATTGAAAGAGCAGAGATAGGCCTTTATGAAATAGGCAACCTGTTTCCACTTGTCACATGAGGTGTCCTGAAATATAATAATTGGACCCATATGGGAAATAGGAAATACATGCCAAAAGGTCCTTAACTTAGAATAACCAGTAGGGGGGAACATAAAATGAAAGGAAATGGTATAAGTTCCTTTGTTTTGTCCATTTTTGCTTTCATTTTCCAACTCCTTCTTTTTGCTGAATAACATGTTCCAAATTTTATAGCAACACTCCTCCCTGTCCCATGCAATCCACTGGATACCCATCTAGAAAAATGGTTTATCACCCTCGCATCACCTGGCATGAATTGGAATAGGGCACAGGTGGGGTCAAGATAGCAATCTGGCCTACTTAGACCCCAGGAATAGCCAGTTAAGATGGAAGAAAGGGTTCTAGGTGTATAGACAACGAGCTTGGGAAAGAGACAAACATTTATATTTATACGGTAATATCAGGTTCGCGATTTGTGTTCCAGCTACCAATTCGTGGTGCACCGCAAAAAACCGAATTACCCCTCACCAATAAAGAAATACAGAAAAATTACTTAAAACAATAAACCCTCTGCATAACCACTAGTAGCCAAAACTACCAATTATTCAATGCGCTATGTTAGTTCCTGTCAGGTTAAAGCCCCTTGACCGTTGATGTTACAACTAGCACCGTTCAATCGGTGACTAATTGAACCACTTTACTAGGGGTGTGCCACCAACCAAACTCTTTCATATCCATCAACTAGGGCCCATTTGGTTTACTATAGCGGATTGCCAAAATCATTAATGGGTAGTCATATTACAGTCTGTTAAGGAAAAGTTATTTTACAATGGAACAATGAGGAGGCCTGCCTCCATTGTCAATCAACCTGTTCAAAACTGTGCTGGTAGGAACTCTATAACAGCACCACACAATCATCAACGAGTGTCCGTAGACCCCCCACGGTGCTAGAAGAAGGGCAAAGGAGACACATTAGTGGAAGGAAGGCTAAAACTCTAGAGACACGATATAGGCCATACTGGGTCAGACACAGGTTCCGCAGTGCTTGATCTTGTACTGGGTTCAAGCATTGAGATCCTGGGTCCCTTCTTAATAATGAGTTCATGGACCTTCCTCAAGAACCACGGTTCCCAAACCTTTTTGAAACCCAGCTATACTAACAGCCTTTACTACATCCTTGGTAACAAATTCCAGAGTTTGAGTACAACGTTGAGTGAAAAAAATAGTTTCTTTAGTTTAGTCTTTAAATCGGTTATGTACCCTGTAGCTTTCATTGCATGTCCCCCTAGTCTTTCTATATTTGATAATGTAAACAATCGATCTACGTTTACTCTCAACAGACTGGGCCCTACCAAAATGACCAGGTTGGTTGTCCAAAACAACAACCTCGAATTAAACTACAAAAAGACTGGAAGCTTTACTCATCACTCGGAACCAAAGCTTCATACAGCCCTGCCAAATATAAAGGTATACAAAACACTACCATACCAATAAGGTGCAGAAGTGAGATACAGCGGGGGTACTCTGGACCAAGAAAACTCAATCTCAAGCCCAACATAGGAACAAAACACAATCCAAAAAGCCTACTACAAAAATGCGAATCATTAAGGGAGACTGAAACCACTCCTCCGACCAAATGAAACACTTCCGTACCGTGGTTTTGGGCAGCACTGATAACCCAAATACTGGACTTCTTGCAATCGGATCTACCTTGGAACTACTGAAACAAGCCATCAAACCAAGCCAAACATGGCACAAAACATCACGCAGCACGGATCATATATATCCGGAACTGAAAGGAAACAGGAGCAAATCACACCTACCTTAAAGGACTTACCCACACTGGGTTCCAATCAGGTGCACGTAATCAAGAGACTAAAAATATCAGAAACCTATTTAAGATAAACAGTCACACATCCAGCCAAAAAGGCTTGCACCAACCCTCATGACAACCAGACACAGCACACTGTACTAGAAAGAAAACCAAACACACAACCGAGTCAGCACACCCAAGTGAATACAAGCACACACGCAAGGAAACAACAGACTGAGCACTCTCCATGGCAGCGACAACAATAATGGAACAAGCTAAAGGAAGATTTGAGGGCAACTACAGACCTCAAAGACTTTAGAAAAACAGCTGACAAAGAGAGGGGAGGAGCATGATGTCCAGCGGGTAAGACGATTCGCGCTGCAGCTACCGAGAGCACTGACTTCAGAAATCATGAAATAATACCTATACAAACTAACTATTCTCGCCTCCGGGCTGAAGGGGTACCGTCCTCGGGGGGGAGGGGATGGACGGCCCATAAACCAGCGCGCTTGGACTTAGGGTCTCCTCTTCTATCACGGAAAACGCTCCAAAACAGAGGTGTCCTCCAACAGAAGATGGTTCCATTTAGGGAGAAACCCCGAAATGGCAACCATGGACGATTTTAGCGGAAGAACGCGGCGTGAAGGAATTGGTTTTGCAGTCCAATGGCTTAAGCGCTTAGAGCCATGCGAGAAGACTTGGAAGAGTGCGCCAGGACCGACTTGAAGGGTCTCTCATTACGGAAGGACAAATATGGCGGGGGGTCCTAGACTCGCACGCGGTGCGCTGGGCCACAATGGAGACAAGGCTGAGCGCCAGATAAAGAATCTTCAAAAGGAGTTAGAAGATAGCAATAATCGAGAGAAGTCGCAAACAATGTGAGGCTCATTACGTGGAATACCGGAAGGGGGTGGAAGCGGGAGATATGAGAGAATGCCTGCTCAAAACTCTTCCCTGCCTTGCTGAAGATCACATTTCATAAAAGAAATGAACATAGCCGAGCACAAACGTGTTCCGACCCACATGGCGCTCAACCGAACGACCCCCCGGCCTATTATCTTTTGCTTGCCAGCGCGATATCAACAAGGGGACCAAATTTTAAATGCTGCCCCGGGACTCGGAGTAGAACCATCATTTGGAATGGAAGGTCACAAAAGTCTCCTTCTGCCGGATTTTGCAAAGCCTACAGTCGACCGACGGAAGAAAACTCCTTGCTTTTTTCGCCCTCGGAATTAAGACAGCTACAGGACGCGTGGTGGCCTGTTGTATCCCGCCGAAAGGACTCCGAGTGACTCTCCACAACCAAACCAGGACACTTCGAAAGCTCCTGATCTACTATCAACATTTTTAGACTCCAAAGAAGCAGAGCAGATGCGCTAATCCAATCGACTTGGACTTTTATTTGACGGCCTCCGTCCGACATTTTGAAGGGCCCGATGCGGCGGTCATAGTTCAAGTACAGAGACTGCCTGGACTTTCTTTCTTTCTTTCTATGACTTTTGTTGTGTGGTCTCCTATCCCTCCATGATGTGTGCCTCGGTCGGATTCGGAGCACGCACAGTCCTACAGGTTATGTGTTTTATTTTCAATTTCGGCCTTCTCTGGGGGCTTCTCCCCCCGCAGACCCATGGTCGCCAGTAATTTTTGGGGTTCTGCTTCTTCTCTACCGCGCTGCGGTTTTTCTTTTTTCATGTGGGGCGCTTCATTGTATTATCTAAGCTTATTTTCTTTTCTGCCATATGTACAGCCAGATACAGTCAATATGAGGGACATTGTGAAATTATGTGCGCTATCATGCTCAGAATTTTTAACTTGTCTGAATGGCTTTATGTAAAATCTTATCACCGGGGTCAACGTAAAGGGCATTAATAGTCCAATCAAGAGAAAGAAAATCCTTAGCTATCTTAGCCATGAGCATGCTGATTTAGCGTTTCTTCAGGAAACGCACTTAAACTCTGCTGAAACACTGAAACTCAATGTTAAGCCTTACATGGTGGCTGCCTATTCTCCCGCCGTTTCCAAACGGTGCGGGGTAGCCATTCTGGTTAAGAAATCTTTGCAAGCTACTGTAATTGATACTAGCGCTGACAAGGAGGGTAGATGGGCCCGCGTACATCTTAAGGTTGGAGATAGTGAATTTACATGTATTTGCATTTATGCCCCGAATGTGGACAACCCTGCTTACTATGCAAGTATTGCGCAGTTGGCACAGGCCTCTGCCAATACTCCATTAATACTTGGTGGTGATTTTAATCAAGTGTTAGACCCTCTGATAGATAGACAGCCGCCTAGAACGAGTAGTCCACCCAAGAGTCTTGCTACCCTTACAGCTCTGATGCAAGATCTTGCGCTGGTAGATATATGGAGGCTGCTTCACCCCTCCGACTTAGAGTTCACTTTCTTTTCTGCCCCCCATCACTCCCAATCTAGAATAGATTTCTTTCTCATTTCCAAAGCACTGATTTCTCAAGTAGACACGACTAGGACTCATCCTCTCCATATTTCAGATCATGCTGCCATATCTTTATCATTACGTGTCACTGCGCGGGACGATTCTCCCCGAGCTTGGTTTTTTGATAGATCCCTACTGGGTCAAAAAGATTTTCAGGTTGATATAAAGGCCGCTATCCAAGATTATTTTCATTTTAACTCACCCCATGACACAGCGAGCTGGGCTTGGTGGGAGGGTTTTTTAAAGCATCTATCCGCGCCACTATAACTAGCTATCAAATTCGGCAGGGGAAACAAAGAAAGCAGCATTTACTGATTCTAGAGCAGCAGATACAAGCTGGGGAGCGTCTCCTCACGTCCCGTACTGACCCATGTATTTTACTCCGTTTACAACGCTTGCGTTTTCAATACAATCAGCTTTTGTACACTGCTGCTGTTAAAAATATCGAATCACAACAAGGGCTATATTATCGGGAAAATAATCGTGCTGGCAAATTATTAGCAAATGCCCTAAAAGGTCAAAAAGAAGCCAAGCGTGTTACCGCCCTCCGTAATCCGTCGGGGGGGGGCTTGGTCACTAAAGATACCGAAATCTTAGAACTCTTTCGTGATTTTTATACTCGGCTTTATCAATCTGAATGTGATTTTGAGCCAGATGTATTTGAACGCTTACTTTCA
>CM066031.1:1609553660-1609638094 GCA_033557465.1 Ichthyophis bannanicus
TGCTCCCTAATCAAAATGTATAGATCTCCCATGTGAGAGGCAGCACAGAGTTGTATGAGGCTATCTTCAGGTGTCCATACTCAATTTGTCCCCATCGTACCTCTGTGCTGTTGTACAGAAGATCAACAGACATGTCAGCAAACACCATGTTTGCACATCATCACAAAGTACAGATGAGTCACACAGATCCATATATTGGCAACAATGCCCCCTATCTTTGTGTAGGGGTGTGTCAATGTGGAATGCTAAGTCGCTTACAATTCTGGAAACACATATGGAATATGCACAAGTGTCTCATGTATGCAGGGACCAAATACATATCCTGGTGTGTAGATGTCATACCTTGAATCATAGTGACAGCTATTTGCTGCTGATCTCCACAGATAGCTGTCAATGTGTGCGTCATGTCATTAAAACACCAATGCCATGTATGTTTGTACGCAAAGCATGATGGCTGCATGCCATCACACTGTGTGTCATTGAGAATGTCCACGCATGGATAGCCTATCTGTGTACCTCAGAGAAACAACTCTCACATATGTCTGGTTTTCTTTGCCAACATAATCCTCCCCTTCCCTGTCTGACTATCTATGCAATCTATCTAATGTGGACTGTACTATCCTACACTACTCACATACCCAGCCTGTAGCTGAGGCATGATGGCATATGTTGAGATTTTATCAGCAAGATATGCCATGTACTCCCTGAGAATTCTGCACAACCATACGCCACCAACACATTCTTTGCTCATCCTGCCCACTGTAACGCACCCCTTGCTGATATAGAAACATAGAAACATGATGACAGAAAAAGACAACAAGGCCCATCTAGTCTGTCCTTCCATAACAACAACTACAACTGTACACTTTTTAACCTTTAGAGATCCTCTGTGTTGGTCCCATGCTTTTTTTGAATTCAGTTATTGTCCTCATCTCTACCACCTCCACTGGGAGGACTATTCCACGGATCCACTACTCTTCCGTTAAAGAAATATTTCCGCATATCACTCCTGAATCTATCTCCCTTCACCCTCATCCCATGTCCCCTCATCGCAGAACTTGCTTTCAATTGAAAGAGGCTCTCTCCCTGAACATTTATGCCACGGAGGTATTTAAACATCTCAATCATATCACCTCTATCCCGCCTTTCCTCTAAGGTGTACATATTAAGATCCTTAAGTCTGTCCTCATATGCTTTATAATGAAGACTACTAATCATCTTAGTAGCAACCTTCTGCACCGACTCCATCCTGTTCACATCCTTTTTGAAGGTGCGGTCTCCAGAATTGCACACCATACTCCAAATGAGGTCGCACCAAAGACTTATACAGAGGCATTATCACCTCCTTTTTTCTGCTAGCCATTCCTCTCCGTATGCACCCAAGCATCCTTCTAGCTTTTGCCGTCGCCTTTTCTACCTGTTTAGCTACTTTAAGATCATCGGACACAACTACGCCTAGGTCCCGCTCTTCTTTAGTGGACAAAAAGTACATCACCTCCTATGCTGTATTGCTCCCTTGGATTGCTGCAGCCCAAATGCATGACCTTACATTTTTTAACATTAAATCCCAGCTGCCAAATTCTAGACCATTCTTCAAGCTTAGCTAGATCCCTCCTCATGTTATCTACACCTTCCTGGGTGTCTACTTTATTGCAGATTTTGGTATCATCCGCAAAGAGGCAAACCTTACCCGGTTATCCTGGGGTAGGTTATCCTCTGTATCTGTGTACATATGTAGCACTGTACTTAAGGTCAATTCACCAACATGTAAATGTGGCCATACTACCTCTCTGGCTGGACAATGCTCATATCACCATCCTATAACATGTCCATGTCATGGCTTTCTGGTGCAGTATACATTCAGAGACACTGTAGGGTGACATTACCACCCTTCACATATATTCCCTAATATCCGCAGAAACTACTACTAAGCATCTGTCTTGTGATATGTATGTCCTGATACGGCCATAATAACAAAGCAACACATAGCCAGCTGACAGGAGTTTAAGAACAAAAATGTACACCCCAAAGGTGAAACATATAAATTCAACCCACTGGACTAATGTCCCCAAACGTGGACTGGTCTCACACTGTGAACATCTCACCATATGGCTAACACTGTTCTCCACCCATATCATCACAAAACATCATTTGTGTTCAACAACAACAGGTGCTAACACAGGCAGCCACTAACTGTAAATCTAACCTTAAAAATCACACACAGTCGTATGAGCAACCACCCACATCATCTGGCACCAAATGCTGTTTTGTACTGGCCACATTGTTTGTGCTACACACATGCCTATATGTGAGTTGTGAATTATCACTAAAATACTAATGTGGTGTCGCATACAAATGATATCCTGACATAAACTGTAACTGCTGTAAGCAGAACACACATAGGATGGAAAAGCCGTGTGGGTAGGTAATACGCACATGAGAAGATCTCTCCAATCAACCTCCGTCTGACTGCTGTGCCCTCCTGTGTGTCACCACTGGCACGTACAGGGGGCACATTGGATCTTGCTCCAGATCCTCATTAATCTCTGCAGGGATATCGTGCCTGAGAGCAATGTTGTGCAGGATGCAACAGGCTATGATTATCTCTGCAACAGTCTTTGGCTTATATTGTAAGGCCCCGCCTGACCTATCCAGACACCTGAAGCGACTTTTCAACACGCCAAAGGTACGCTCGATGACTGAGCGGCTGGAGGCATGGGCCTCATTGTACCTCCGCTCTGCACGTGTCCGTGGCTGATGTACAGGGGTCAGCAGCCAGGGGCGACACCCATATCCTGCATCACCTTGGAAATAAAAAAAGTGTGGGTGTCAATATTCAACATAACTGACATATGTTAAGATGTAGTAACCCTACCCAAAACAAATTCTGACATAAACATATCACTGAACAATTAATGAGCTCTCCCGAAAAAACATATGCAGTTAGAAAAGTACCACATAGCCTAGAAAATCAGTACACTCATGGTAAATACTCCAACAGTTCCATCTATAGTGTAACATATTGTGTGTGTGTGTGCGCGACATGGGTATTGTAATGCATTTACTGTCCACATTGGCACCAATGCCAATGACAGACTATAGTAACGATTCACTTGTCACATTTTCATATTGTATGTCTGAACAGTAAACCTAGGTAAAATATGCTGCCATGAGAGGTTGCCAAAAAACCAGAACATGTATGCCATGGAGGCTTGGAAAAATGCAAACCATATCACCTATATGCATCCTGTCCTGTACGGGCAACATATCTAGATTTCATACTCTGTTTCCTTTTGCTGGATATTGCTAAACGGAAATTGTTTAAATACCAATCCTGTGCACTGGGTCTATCCTGGGAACATCCCACTGAAGGTGGGGTCTGCAAACCTGCACACTGTACTACTCATGTCTTAACCTCACAGAGATACACATCGGTACATTACCTTCATGTGTAGCTGTAAACAATACAACTCTGTATGCACACACTTAGACCACAGCTTTAGCCATCCCCTTTCCATTATGTTAAAGTACATGAGGATCACTGGCCAATATGTGGCTAAATCATGATCATCTACAGTAGGCCAAGGTACTGCAGCAACTATATTTCGTTACACCCCTGCTGTGACATAGGCAAAATGCGTGACCATACATATCCACACGAGTGCTGCTAGCTGGAAAGGGCAAAAGCATACATAAGATATTCCCAAACACCCCCTCATATTATATACTGGCTCCTGGGTAGCTAAAAACAGTGCAGAGTGAGTGTGTGAACCCAACACACACATGAGAAGGGTTACCTGTATGGATGAGCAATTATCTCAAGGTTAAATGACATACAAGCATTAGTTGGCAATGGACCAATCATGATACGTGCATTTGAGGGCCAACCCCCCCCTCAGAATGTGTGCAGTTAATTTTACCACACACTATGAGGGATTGTGCAACAGCCTAGCCACATGCGCATGGGTGTTGTCACCTGCACACCATGTGAATGTCAGGATCATATAATGTTAGGAGTCTGATGGTCTATGTTTGTTTGTAGTTGCTGTCTGTGTACGTCTATACCCCTGTAATAATCTAAACGGTGATCGGGGCCACGGAGGAAGCAGGAGCCGGCATCGGGGCTGCGAGCGGGAGCTCCGCCTCATCCCCTGCACCTGCCAATCAGACCAAGGCAGCAACGGTCTGTGGAATCGCCATTCCAACGGTGATCGGGGCCACGGAGGAAGCAGGAGCCGGCATCGGGGCTGCGAGCGGGAGCTCCGCCTCATCCCCTGCACCTGCCAATCAGACCAAGGCAGCAACGGTCTGTGGAATCGCCATTCCAACGGTGATCGGGGCCACGGAGGAAGCAGGAGCCGGCATCGGGGCTGCGAGCGGGAGCTCCGCCTCATCCCCTGCACCTGCCAATCAGACCAAGGCAGCAACGGTCTGTGGAATCGCCATTCCAACGGTGATCGGGGCCACGGAGGAAGCAGGAGCCGGCATCGGGGCTGCGAGCGGGAGCTCCGCCGCATCCCATGCACCTGCCAAACAGACCAAGGCAGCAACGGTCTGTGGAATCGCCTTACCAACGGTGATCGGGGCCTCGGAGGAAGCAGGAGCCGGCATCGGGCTGCGAGCGGGAGCTCCGCCTCATCCCCTGCACCTGCCAATCAGACCAAGGCAGCAACAGACTATACAACCGCCTTTCCAACGGCGCACCCGCGCCTTGCAGGCCCGCGCCTAAGGACCACGCCAAAGGGCCCTTTGGCGTGGCCCTTAGGCGTAGGACCGTGGGGGACCGAGGAACGGCCAATCTGTGTTGGTTCTATTTGGTGAACTGGTTGATGTAGTTAATTGGAAGGTTGGACAGGGACTGTAGTTCCCTATGTATACTGTTATGTATTGATAATGTGATGCATGTTTCCCCTACCTTTGTGTAACCTGTTTTGTTCTGACCGCTTTGATTGAAGGATAAGGCGGGATACAAAACTTGTTAAATAAATAAATAAATAAATAAATAAACATACAACAGTCCTCTAACTAACATTGGTCATATGTTGATTTAAGTTTATGGGTTTAAGCGAGTTTGCTAGATATGTGAGTAAACATAAAGAAAGTTACAAAGACATACATACATTACGACACCTCACATACTCACCCAGCAAATACAGTCCCCATAACGTCCGCCTTCAAATTGTGTGAAGATTGCCGAGTGATGCAGGATATAGGAGTCATGGGTGGACCCTGGAAACCTAGGGACCACATTCAGAATATGCAGATTAGCATCACATACAACCTGAACATTCAGGGAATGGTAGTGTTTGCGGTTGCGAAACGCCACCTCCCTGTCTCTAGGCGGGACCAGGGCAACATGTGTGCAATCAATAGCTCCCATCACGTGTGGTATCCCTGCTAATGTCTCAAAGGCCTGGTCAGGGTCCCCCATTGTTGCCTAGTGTGGGGAATGGCTATGTAATTCCCCACCCGGCTGACCATGGCACGCAGTACTTGGTGGAGACATCGTGAGAAGGATGGGCGGCTCATGCCACCCACTGCAGCCACAGATGACTGGAAACAGCCAGAGGCAAAAAAAATGTAAAGCAGCAAGGAGCTTGACTAAACCTGGTATTGCAATGGGACCGATCAGTCAGGGGCTCGAGGTCAGGTCTTAAATCCTCATAAAGCTCCCTAATAGCCCTTGTGCTCAGTCGGTACAGGGAGATGACCTGGTCCTCACGCATGCCCTGGAGCTGTGCCCTGGGCCTGTAGAGGCGTGGCTGCCGAGCCTGCACCTCGGCACGCCTTCTGCGCCGTGAACGCACAGCACATGGCTGGACCACCTCCACAGCTGCAGGTCTGAGTTGCTGCGGGACTACACCCATGCCCTGTGCTTCAGCCCCATGGACACCATCTCCCCTGTCCAGCAAACCGCAGCATCTGCCCACCACTCAGGACACATGCATAAGCATAAATTGCTGCCATAAACTCCTCCCGTCCCAACTACCGTAACACACTCTAACAACCACACAAACTCTAACAAACACACAAACCACACTATACAGTATCCAAAAATAAAAACAACAACCTGACAATACACACACAACACAATATAATAACCAATACAAACACCAATACAATCCTCTAGTACAACTGCTTAGACTTTCGTTCTTCTTCACACCAACCACACTCCTCCTGCTCTTCGCCTACAACCCTCAACGTGGGTAATGTTGTGATGTTAATATATGGTATTATGGGGTGTGTGGTTTGCGCACAATGCGTGCGTGACTCTACGCTGGGCGTCGGTCAGTGCGTGGCCACACGTGTATGTGCGCCGGCGTGAACATGCGCACAAAACACAGACACCCCTGCGGTACTCGTTGTAGTGCGCATGCGTACAGCGACACATGCGCAGTACTGTGTCCCAGGGCGCATGTGCGTTTGTCCACGTACGGCCACCCATGCGTTGGCGAGCACGCGCCCAACGCACGAGCGCCACGCCCGCCCAATTGCGCATGTGCAATGAAAGACACGTGGCAAAACACTATAAATAGGCCTGCACACGTGCATCACGTTGAGGGTTGATAAAGGAGTTAGTTAGAGAGAGAGAGTGTCATAGATAAAGTCTGAAACAGAGACAGTGGTGGGACTACTGCACAGGAAAGAAGCACAGTGAGGGATAACAAAAACTATACTTAGAGAGGCTGTGGTGGGAGTAGTCCAGATGAAGGAGGTAGAGAGTCTGTCCAGGGAGTAGGGCCGCGGAGAGAGGCAGAGAAAGATAGTCAGGAGCAGAGTAGATTCCTCACTTTGTGCTAATATAATTTTTACGTTCCCTTTGTTATTGTGTCCTTTACTGTGTCCTGTACTGTAACGTTTTGTAAGTCATTATTGCATGCTGTGTTTTGTTTTGTTTTGTTTAAGTGAGTGCTGTTGTGTTGAAAGGAGCATTTAAAACATACAGAGATGGAGAGAGAGAGGGAGAGAGACGGTGAGGGTGAGGGTGAGGGTGTGGAGGATGTGGGCCAACCTGTGGTGGGTGATACACCGACGCTACAGACGTCACACCCTAGGGAGGGATATGCAGGACCATCTGTTGGGCCACAGCCTGCACAATATGTCCAAACTGGGAAGAGAAAAAGGGTACCTGTGCCTAGTACACAGCGAAAAAGAGCTGTACGCTTCAGTGATAGAGAGAACTATATCCTACTCTCGCATGTAATTGAAAACTATGACCTCTTATTTGGCAGGCTCAGCAGTCGCACAACAGTGGCCACCAGGAATGGCAGTATGGGAGGAGGTGTGTAATGCAATGTCCAGAGGCAGGGGGCCCCACACAAGGGATGTTGAAAGCCTCAAAAAGAGGTACTCTGATATTAAAAGAGGGGTGCGCCAGGACATGGCGGCTGAAAGACAACATGTGCTTGGCACAGGTGGTGGGGGCCCTTTTATCCCATCACTCACACCATTGGAACAAGAGCTGGCAACACGATTGGGCCATATCTATCTCCGTGGACTGCCAGAGGCCCTCGACACGGCACATCCTGACGCAGGTATGTATAGTAATTGCCAGGTATAAATTCATGTTCACAATGTCCCTTCAGTACACATCATTCAGCTGCACACACACACTCCCATACCTGTGACCCAATCCACACCATGTTTAAAAATTGGTGTCACATGTGTGTGTTATGGCCATGCACAAAACTGTGTTGTTGCCATGTCCTGTCACAACATTACATATGTGTCCCTCGAAAACAGCAACCTCCCCATCTTTTTCCAAAACTCCACACAACAATTCCTATCCAACCTCCACATCTGTGATTGCAAAGCACCATATGATTTTGTGGCACACTACTCAGGTAACGTGTGTGTGTGACATACTATTTGGACAGTGCTACATGTGCTTCTCAGTGGCCCACAGGTGCTGGCTACATGGGATCCACGGCACAATGGGTCACAGCCAAACATATCCAACAATGAGCATATAGTATGTCTAAAAGACAATATTTCCTATGGCATAATAAACATAAACAGCAATGTATGGCCAAAACAAGTGTAAGGGTGTTGTATTCTCACACATGTGTGGACATATGTTGCACAGATAGGGGATGGAATGTGATGGGGGACACATGTGGCATGGCACTCAAAAAATACACATGGAATAAATGCAACATGTGCATGGCCACACGACACACATGTGCCCCAGAAACAGCTGAATGACGTCGACAAACATGTATGGGAGGGTGTCATGGGTCGGGTATGCAGCACACACGCACATACCCACCCCATCATCTCTGTGGTGTCTGTGCCACACATATATAGATATGATTATGTTGAAACATATGTGTTTTTCTCTGTTATTGTTCAATATGCAGGTGACTACAGTAAAATGGGAGAGGAAGAGAGGAGGAGGAGGAGGAGGAGGAGGTGGAGGAAGAGGGTGACTTTGACATCACAGTGCCAATGAGTGTGTTGGAGGATGAACCTGCTGTCTCAGGGGGCAGCACAAGTGCTGTTGATGAGCCCATAGAGCCACCTGTACCCAGTATATCACCACTAGGGGCAGCATCAAGGGAGAACATCCAAGGACCCAGGCCGCAAGTATACACCGATAGCCCTGACCCTCAGATGATGATGGCGGAGTTAAGGTCCCATGGCGCATCTGCACGTCGCGATGCTGAAGGTGGGTGACAAACGACAGTCATAATTTCAAAACAAACACCAATAGTCACTAGTTGGTGTTTGTGTGGTGAATGTTGCACCATAACCACCACATATATCACATGTATGGCTCATGTTGTTGGGATATTGTTTCTTGAAAGAACGGTGTGGGGTATAATATATGGTGTTATTATGTCGCAAAACAGAATCACCTAAGGTCAGTTGACACCCACAGAAGCAGGCCGACGAGGAATGGTGTATACGGGCCACCATGTTGTTGTCATGAGAAAGATCAAAACTTGCCCTTGCAACAGTCTACCTCATTGCAGACACCCAGATGTCTGGTAAACCACAGGATGACAACTAAATGATAGTTAAAGAAACAAAAATACCATATAAAGCAATGCAACCCTCCTCTGTGATGTAACAGCACAAAGACTTCATTCCCCACAGTCTGCATCTGCAGGTGTCAAATTACATAGCATATGGAGAGAGGTGTGAAAATATGTCAGGTCAACCATAGATAAGGATCTACAGAGGGGTCTCAAACGTACAGAATGAACCTGTTGGCTTGTTTGGAGAGAACATTCCTCAATTTCCCCTGTACATAAAGACAAAACATAGACTGTAATCCAGACAGAAAAGGAAAACACCATGTCCCCTTACTGTAAGGCCAACAATCCATCAACAGATTGCATAGGCTGTGAGCATGTGTGTCCCAGTTAAATTGTGGGCCTATGTCCCCATACCGTGTGATGGTCCCCATTATCATAAGTGTCATACCTGCAATATGTGTTGTATGCAACCATACAGTAATGAGTATGAAGCATGTCTATTTCTCAACAAATGGTTAAAGAAGGACTGAAACCTTGAACATTTACTGTGCTGCAAACAAAACCTAAACACATATGACTAACTACAACAAAAGCTTGCCATGTTGAGACCATATCATACACCACGTATCCACACAACATGACCAGAATTGGCACATCACCCTACCCCTCCTTTCCGAATGCAAACATTAGAGCATTACACAAAGACCTCACATAACATACTGGTGGATGATAGCAATTGTCAAGCCCAATGAGAAATAACATAAACTGAAGACCTCATCTCCTTTACAAAATAACCAGATACATCATCATAGAGCAAACAACCAAAGAAAAACATAACCTAGTCGAAAAGTGTTATTGGAGCCACAAAAGGCAACTAGGGAATTTGACACAACACTGTATAGGTTCTAATATTAGTACACTGGCCAGTGGGTAGATAGAAATATCTGACCAATCAGTACAGTGATACATACATTATCCCTTGCAGCAAGGTAAAAAATAAACATACTGAAGCTCAGCCTGTAAGGATCCATATGCTATGTCAAATGAGAAAGCGGAAAACATATGTTGTCTAGTTGTTGTGACTGTTTTCCAAGTCCTAATTGCTGCATCCACGTTCACAATGCCTATTCAAGAGTTCTGCTCACTCACCATAGTCTGATGTTTATGTGTTCAAAAAGCTCTATTGTACTGTTTTATCCACTCTACATTGTCACATTTGCTTTAACATAACCATTTTTTCCTTGTAGTAGGTCTCTGACATCCCACACTATCAATGACGTTTTCAGCATGCCAATGTCTATCCTCAACTACACTCACATAAGCAGCTATGTTCATAAGGTATCACCCACTCCCACAAAACATGTAAATGCTTCACGGGATTAACGTCTGTCAGCACCATCACATTCTAGTCATTCCCCAACATCAGCTCACGTACATTTTGTACACCACCAAGCATACAAATCAGTTTAGTCCTTGCACCAGGCAATTCCAAGGACCAGCACATCCATACAGATAATGTGTACATCCCCACATCCAGCCCTTATACTGACAATGTAAACCATCAGACCATACATTGTCATGTCATAAAACAATCATTAGGTCAGGCCAAACCTGATTTGCCGTCACACAGTCTGACACAAAAATAAGGCATCCCATGAGGCTACATCCAGTACAAACATCTCATGGAGACTAGCAAATCCATAAACACATAACACACAGTTCCTGTCATAACATGCCCCAACAGCTCATGTGCATCTCTATGCCACATACTGCAAAACCCTGGACCCATACATGACCCGTCATCCCACACCTCATAACTGTTGTCAATCAGCTATTGTCGGTTGAAGGTGTCCGCCCCCCACAAATGCCCCCTTACCCCCTACACACTCACTAAAAACACATATACTGTCCTAACCCAAAAAAAACCCACAGCCCTACGCACTTAACGTCATGACCAGAACCCCACCATTGTCTATGTGATGTGTTGAACAAATCCACTGCTGTATTGTGATGTTGTTGTAGCTGTAGCAGAAAGGAGTGTCTGAGGGGGGTGGGAGGAACAAAAGCCCCCTGCCTGCTGGTCCCCTCTGCAGAGCCACACATCATGGACAGGGAACATTGTCTGCATTGTGTCTCCCTTAAGGCAGCGTGCCTACTGACACAATCCAAAGAAGCCAAGACCACAGTTACCAAAACCACATGTGGCCTAAACACCAACAGAAGGTAGACACTATCCCTTTACAGATGATAAAATACTTGCACACATTATAGGCAAACAGGGGCGACCTAGACAACACTCCATTCTGTCCTTGCTGGTGCAGCAACGGCATTAGCCAGATTCACAAATCCATTTCAGACGGGTGCTGAAATCCGCAATATTACTTACGTGCAAACCCCTGGAAGAGCATGACCAGTGCAAATGCACACGTGATCAAAGGTGTGGTTGGACCTGTATTGGATTGACACACGTAAGCACATAGCTGAGCAAACTACCTTTGTGTGTTTCCTATACAATACACAACCCCCCGTTCAAACCCCTGATGGATATTGAAATCAGACATATAACCCGCCAACTCAGGCTATCACTGTCCATCACCAGTCAGTACCAGCAGATGTGCTTCCCTCAACATACCCCGTCACTATTTTCCTGGTTGTTGCCCACCACTGATGGCCTCCTATGTTGCTTCCCTTGCTCTGTCTGAACCCTACAGATCTTTTCCAAAGTGTACGAGATCTGATCCCCAAGCCCTCATAAGTGGTACACAAGGTGCACATGAAACTCTCACGTGTCACACACATGCACCAGCAGTGCACATGTGCAGGTAAGGTGTGACATTCCTGTGCTGTCATTCCATACCACTGAGTTCATAACACATCACCCATTACCTGTACATATTGAGAATATGTGTCTGAAGGTGCTGTACCTGTGCAGACATTTCCAAACACTCCTCGGTTCAACAATGCTTCTGGCCATCTGAGGTGTTTATGGCTGCTGCATGCTGCACCTGACCTAAATAATGGATATGAGATGACTGTCCTTGCCCAATTCTGTTGCCATGTCAGTAGTATGTGGGTGTGTATGCAGAAGCTATTTTATGACTGTTGTGTTGGCCTCCCACATCTTCTTCCTGTATAGTGTTCTCTGTGTTTCTATTAGTTGTAGTACAGTGAGATATATGTGTTATACCCCTAACCATGTTCCCATATGACTCAGCACTATCACATTAGCATTAGTGTGGGATGTGTATGACATGTTGCTTTATGAAGGTGTTTTAGTGGAGAGGTATTTCATTGACCACCCTGTGTCCCATTCACAGCCAATTGACGTGCTCTGAAGCGGATTCGCTGTGCTGTGGAGCAGAACACCAGGGATGTTTGTGCTGAGCTCCGGACATTACATGAGGGGGTCGTAGCCATGCCACTAACTCGCATGTGTGATGCCCTTGAGGGCATACGTGATGTTCTGATCTGAGCTGCACCTGCACCACCAATGTATCTGGAGGAGGATATAGCCTTGCCAGGGAGAGGGGCCCGACGTGGCAGGCGTGGCCGACCACGCCGTCAGTAACCTATGATAATATAGAAATGTACAGCAAGAAAGCAAAGGTTTCTCTTTGTTGCACTGTTCATTTTTAGCAACTATGTACATAGTTTTTTCTGTTATTGCGCCTTGGTTTGGGTTATATGTGAAAGAAGACATATGCGATTAGTATGTTGTGCTTGTGTTATGTAATTGGCTTGGGGGGATCTTTGAAATGTATTACACACATGTTTGTAACAATAGTTTTATATGAGAGAATAGCTGTGATAATAAACAGCTGTCCAAAAATAGATACACTGTGTCTTTCCAAAGAGTGTCCATTTGATCCCATGTGTATCTCTGAGAGGGGGGTGGGAGGACCATATGATCTGCAACCATGTCCACTGCATAAGCTACTTTGCCACACACATATACTATTTCCATGATCCACACATATGTAGTGTTTCACTAGCACAATGTGTCACCACAGCCTCTGAGCTGCAGCGGCACAGTGTGCACAGACATCCATGTAGAACATGGGTGTGGAACCGTGATACTGTGGAGCCGCAGACCAGTCAGGTTCTGAGCATATCCCTAATGTATATGCTGGCGATATATATCAGCATTACAATTATCATGACCACCTTACTGGTTTGTGGCCCTCCAAGACTGGATTTTGAGAGCGCTGCCTTACACCTCTGTCATGTAAGATTTATTTTGCGCTAGGTGCAGATGTCACAGACATCGGATGGTTATTTGGAATGCGAAAAACATTGCTCCTTGTTTCTCACCAGCAGTAAAGGGTGGTGGCAACGGCAATATGTTGTTGGTGGTGAGAGGTGAGGAGGAATATGACACACTCTAGGTAACATGTTTGATGTCTTGGACATCTGCGCCTTGCCCACTCACATTCCAAAATGGCAGAGGTGTAATCCAGGTCTCTCAAAAGCGAGCCCTGGAGGGCCGAAAAATCAGTCACGCTGACAGGATATCTCCAATTCATATATATCTCTGCCACACTCATTAGGAATATTTCCAAAACCTGACTGCCCTGCGGCTCTACAGAACCACGGTTCACCACCCTTGATGTGGACACAGGGGTACTGTGTTATAAATGGCCTGTTTACGTTCCATAAACATCACCGTCTGGAACCCGTCATACATGACACATTGGTGGCATATGTGTGACCCGTGCCCTCACCTATATTAGTGGTCACATGCACCCCAACCCACCATAGGAATGCATGTTACAGAGGCAGACATTTGTGTGCTGCATATTTTGCCGGCTCATATATGTGAGAAAATGTGGGTCATGTATATCCATCCCTGTGGCATGTATGTCTGTGGGGCAGCCACTACATTGTAACATGTAATGCAGCACCCTGCTATCACACACCTACACACATGATTTTCCAGACACACTGCATGTGGTGCCAATTGAGGTATCACACGCATGTTTACCCGTCAGGAATGTATGTGGCTGCACACATATGACATGCTGGCATCTATAGTCATATGCTACGTGAGACACATGACCATTACAGGGTTCTGAACAAATAGTTTAATATGTACAAACAAAAATAAAACTATATACATATTTAGGGTAGGGGGAAAATGCCATCACCCACCCCCCCAAAACAAACCCTCCCCACCCCGCACACACACAACTGCAATAAACACACTCCCACACACTAACCCCGAACCCCCACATGACCCCACCCTCCCTCAGCCTGCCCCGTGATGGCGGACAGGGCAGCACAGGGCACATGTGTGGACGTCACAGGCACCATCAATGATGCCTGTGACGCCCTTCAGGGGGTGGCTGCCGACATGGCAGATGCTCAATGTCAGTAACCACCCTCTCCATGGCTCCCACCATCCATTCCTGCAGGTGCACCAACCGGTGCACCCGCTGCTCCAGTGCATCCAGAGCCTCACACAGATGTACAACACATCTGCCACCACACACACACATTGTTCCTGGTGTTTGTGTGGTGGCATCTGCGTGCACTGTGTGTGGGGCCCTGGATGTTGGAGCCACCTGCCCTTGATGGCGGGAGCCAACAGTGCCCTGTGCTGCACTGTCCTCTATGTCGCTCTCCCAGGCACCCTGTGGCCACTCTTCACCCCCTGACTCCTCCCCAACACCCTCCACCACCTCCCCCCCACCCACATCACCTGCGCCCTCACCCCCCCTTGTGACCCTGGCACCCACACCTTCCATCCCAGCATCCCCCATGACCCCCTCCACTGTGTCTTCCTCAGGACCCTCTGCCTCCTCCCCACTGGTGTCCAGGACTACCACCTCCACGGCAGCGCGGGAGGTGGGCCTTCGGAGGGCATAGGCAGAGGTACGGGGGTCTTCGTCACTGTCATCACCATCTGTGGAAGATGACAGTCATCAGCACACGTAGATGTGTGTGACACATCACATGTACCCATGCAGGTACCATGCACACTGATGGGCCACTGTGACCTCTGATGGTGGGCAGCCACGTCATCAATACACACCATCACCATGTGATGATTCTGCATTCCTCATGCGCTGAAGGTATGCGCCATGGTGCAGGCGCAGCTCCCTCCCTTTCTTTATCAGATCCTCGACCTGTGTGTGTGAGAAAATATGGGTGGGAGCATGAGTGAGCACATACGTCTGGTGGGTGGGCAACATAAACATACAACAGTGTGTCCTGGGTCTCGACACTTCAGCTCCACTGATGTGTGTTTCATGTATAGCATAGTTCAACACCTGTCACAGGGGATCTTCATGGGCACAAGGAATGTTTTATCACATGTGGACAACACCATTACCAACTGAGCCTATTCACTAATGTTGGTCATCGTCACATATGTCAGTCTCTGGAGCCATGCCATGGTGCTTGTGTGATGCTACTAGCTGTCCAAAATGTGAATCTCTTCATGTGTATGTTTAGCACACCAGGAGCGGCAGAAGGTATACATTGGAGCAGTTGCAGAATGCGACAGAACCCAAGGGGGAGAGGGATGTTTGTTAAACACATGTTGCATTTGTCATTGACAGTCATGCAATTGTTACAGCAACCGGTGTTGCAGTTTGGATGATCTGTGTTTCAACGTAGCATGTGCCTGCCACATGGTCACATGGCACATTGTGATCAATGGCCACAGTCCTCTGTTCAAACAACACTGATGATGTCTGTGTATGAGTAGTGGCCCACGCCAGGTGGCCACAGCATGGAGCAGGTTTAATGCAACAGGATGAGGCATGTCTTACATCATGGGGTTCCATAGTGGTTTTGGGGTCTTGCCACTCACACTGGCCTTCTATGTTTCGAACGTCCACCTCAATGGCAATGCCATTGACAGTACACCTCTCATGATGGGTATTTTCCTTTGTGAGCCATAACCATTTGGTTTAGGTTACATGAGATGCACGGGTGAGGGGGGGCGGAGCCTGATGTCCAGCGGGTAGGACGCTTTGCGTTGAAGCTCCCGAGAGGCCTACTTAGAATCCTGACTTAATACCTATATAAATTTACTATTTCGCTCCGAGCTGACCGGGGCACCTCGGGGGGGATGGCGGCCCATAAACCAGCGCGCTTGGACTTCGGGTCTCCTTCTTCTTCTCACGGAAAACGCTCCAAAACAGAGGTGTCTTCCCACAGAAGATGGTTCCATTTCGTGAAAACCCCGAAATGCACCTGGAGATTTTGGAAGAAATACGCGGCGTGAAGGAATTGGTGCAGTCCAATGGAGAAGCGCTTCGAGCCATGCGAGAAGACTTTGGAGTGCTCCAGGACCGACTTGAAAGTCTGTCATTACGGCAGGACAACATGGCGGGGGTCCTCGACTCGCACGAGGTGCGCTTGGGCAAACTGGACAAGGCTGAGCGCCAGATACAGAATCTTCAAAAGGAGTTAGAAGATAGCAATAATCGAGCCCGTCGCAACAATGTGAGGCTCCTCGGAATGCCGGAGGGGTGGAAGCAGGAGATATAAGAGAATTCTTGCTCAAAACTCTTCCCTCCTTGCTGAAGATCACTTTTCACAGAGAACTGGAAATCGATCGAGCACACCGTGTTCCTGCCCACATGGCGCTCAACCGCACGACCCCCGGCCTATTATCTTTAGCTTGCTACGATATCAACAGTGGAACAAATTTTACATGCTGCCCGAGCGAATCATCATTTGGAATTTGAAGGTCGTAAGGTCTCCTTCTTTCCTGATTTGGCAAAGCCTACCGTTGACCGTCGGAAGAAACTCCTTGCTTTTCGCCCTCGACTTCAACAGCTACAGGCTCGCTTTGGCCTGTTGTATCCAGCGAAGCTCCGAGTGACTCTCCACAACCAAACCAGGACGTTCGAAGATCCTGATCTACTATCAACATTTTTAGACTCCAAAGAAGCAGAGCAGATGCGCTGATCCCAAATCTTGGACTCTTATCTGCCGGCTCTATCCGCCATTTTGAAGGGCCCGATGCGGCGGTCATAGCCAAGCACAGAAATAGCCTGGACTTTCTTTCTTTCTCTATATGACTTTTGTTTTTTGGTCTCCTATCCCTTCATGATGTGTGCCTCGGTCGGATTCGGAGCACGCACAGTCCTACAGGTTATGTGTTTTTTCAATTTCGGCCTTCTCTGGGGTTTCTCCCCGCAGACACATGGTCGCCAGTAATTTTGGGGTTTTGCTTCTCCTCTACCGTACTGCGGTTTTCTTTGTTAATGTGGGGCGCTTCATTGTATTATATTAGCTTATTTTTCCTATGTCATGTGTACAGCCAGATACAGTCAGTTTGAGGGACATAGTGAAATTATGTGTGCTATCATGCTCAGAATTTTTTAACTTTTCTGAATGGCCTTATGTAAAATCTTATCATTCACCGTCAAAGGCATTAATGGTCCACTCAAAGGAAAGAAAATCCTTAGCTATCTTAGCCATGAGCATGTTGATTTAGTGTTTCTTCAGGAAACGCATTTAAACTCTGCTGAAACACTGAAACTCAATGCTAAGCCTCACATGGTAGCTGCCTATTCTCCCACCGTTTCCAAATGGTACGGGATAGCCATTCTGGTTAGGAAGTCTTTGCACGCTACTGTACCTGATATTAGCGCTGACAAGGAGGGTAGATGGGCCCGTGTACACCTTGAGGTTGGAGATAGTGAATTCACGTGTATTTGAATTATGCCCCGAATGTGGACAACCCTGCTTACTATGCAAGTATTGCGCAGTTGGCCTTGGCCTCTGCCAATGCTCCATTAATACTTGGTGGCGATTTTACTCAAGTGTTCCCTCAATCTTTTCTTCTCAAACAAGGTGCTCGTTGGTTGGAAGATCCAGTACCGAGTAGACCTGTGTGGCTAGATATAGAAGCGGACCTTTGCAAACCGATTCCTCTTACCTTTCTCCCTGGTATGACTCTCCCATCAGACTCCCACTAT
The DNA here is from genome assembly GCA_033557465.1 of Ichthyophis bannanicus. NCBI lineage: Eukaryota > Metazoa > Chordata > Amphibia > Gymnophiona > Ichthyophiidae > Ichthyophis > Ichthyophis bannanicus. The sequence continues at coordinate 1,609,571,578 of CM066031.1, forward strand.
CCACCAATGCTTTTAGACACTTTAGGTGCCTTTAATACTCTTATGCAATCTTTAGCCTCCCGACTCTGGTCAGTGCAACTTCAGCATCGCCTTCGGAGCACTAGAGGACTCCCGCCATCGGCATTCTCTACATAAGGTTGCTTGGAGACTTTCCGATCTTTCGGTAGTTCACTGGGTGTAGCATCCACTTTTACTAAGCCTTATGTAATGCTATAACTAGAGATACCCCTATAGCGCAGAAAGTATGGGAGAGAGAATTGCATGTGACTTTGACCTCGGAGCAATGGAGCCTTATCTGGAGTAGAGGGACACGGGTTCCCGACCCGCCTCACTCACTCAGACCCTCTTCTTTCTAGCCCACCGGTGTTTTTACACTCCTCACAGATTAGACAAATGGAACACTACTCAGGGCAATGGTTGCTGGACACGTCCTGCGGCCATTGGTTCATTGCCTCATGTTATGCATGCATATCCCGCACTACAGTATTACTGGCGTCGGGTCTGGGGTCGTATTTAGTCTATCTCGCACTCTCAGGAGCCCCTTTCTTGGAGGATAGTGGGACTTCGCCCAGTTGCGGGGATCCCCTCTCTCCCAAAAATGGCTTATCTCCTTTCGAACTTTATGCTTGGCATTGCTATTTCCCTAATTAAGTAATACTGGAAAATTAGCTCCCATCTGAGCCCCAATGAATGGTGGAATCATGCTTGTCTTTACAGTAAATATGAACAAATACCTCGTCTGTTCGCTTCCTCCGTTCAGACTCCTTCTCATTGGTCTCAATGGAAGATGCTCAATGACTATGTACATTTTGCTAAATGCTCTCATCTGACTGTCTAACTTTGTATATATCTCTGTCCCATGATCATGCTGTATTGTAGATACTCTTTTGATCGTTTGATGTATAATCACTGTTAATTGGAAGCGCTCACATGCTGATATAATCGGGTAGAGAAGAAGCATCGGGGTGGGGGGTAATGGGTTTACTTTTCCTTATTGTATACTTGTTTTGTCTCTTTTGGTGTGTTGTTTCTTTTGTTTGTTGCAAAATGAAAATAAAAGTTTAAAGAGATGCACGGGTGAAAGAGTATGGCCTTGCAACACGTCTTTGTGCTAGGCCACGTTGGTGGGGAAGAGGTTACTCAGGTTGGCTCATGTGTCCTGCATGCCACTCTTGGCTGATATCCCCCTGCCCATACATTTCAACATATTAAGTGATAGCCATCACCTATGTCTAGAGACACAATGGTTTGTCAGTGGACAGAGACAATACCTGCACACATGCAACAAATATGTTCTGGAAGCAAGGGGGGCCTTCCCCATGGTTGATGTGCCATCAGAACCAATCTGACACCGGGGAGGTGGTCTTACAAGGTGTGTTTTAATTTTCCGAAAGACGTTTCATTGTGTTGGTGCAATGTACCTTGGGGAATATTTCATTTCTAGGATATTTGCAGGACTGCAGAGAAACAAAATGACAGTGGCACAGGGGGATCCGTACCATACATTTTTTTAAGCAAGGCCAGGTACAATGACCCACTTAATCTGTGGGAAGCCATTACGTGGGCCAAGTTGTTTTGGAAAGGAAACCTAACCATACACAGGTGCTGTGGGTTGATTACAATACCTTTCCTATACAACATTATAGACTGTTTGCATACACGCTCTGTCGGTACTAATGACACCCACATGTATGGAGAACATCCTGCTGGTGCTGTGCCATTTTGTGTTCCCATTGAGACCTGCATACATAGTTGCATATGTGGACATGTTTGCAGTGACACCTATCTGCAGTGTGACTGCCAGCCTAAACGCATCAAAACAATACCCTGGGGCCCCCTTGCATGACGTTGCATGACCATGCCACATTGAGAATGACAATGATGGTGTACTTGCTAACCCCGGTAACCCTGTTTTGGTCTTGCAAGTCATTTGTTGTGAAGTCACCTACACATGTCCTGGACAACAGTCCCAATGGCAACATCATATTCTACCAAACGTCACTGATATGTCCCTACAAGGAACATTGTATGGGTGTCCATATTCACCTTGCCAGGGCCCACTCCTATGACATTTGGGTTTATGCACGTCCCAGGATAACAATGTTTCACATGGGGTACGTGCAAGCTGTGTAGGGACGACTTATAACACTGTTGTTGGAAAGAAGACTGTGTGTGATAGACGTAGTAATGACCCAGTCTGGGCTATATCTTTTAGAAATGTCACTATGACCTAAGACCTGTATGATGACAGCAGGTGTATTTTGAAAAACCATGGACAGACAACATACCAACACACTACGCAATTGCCACCTGTGCTCATGTGGCTGCTTGTGTCTGTGGTGTCCAACCACAAGAGGTGACTGTAGCTTTCCTACAACATCAGTTCTGTTCACCTGCTCCAAAGTAATGGATTTGTAGGAGGTGTGAGGATGGGTAACCTAACTATGCATAACGTGAGGGGAATATGGCTCTGTTACAGCCTTTGGGAATATCTTTGGCTAGGTCATGGAGATGTTGTACCTATACACACATCAACATGTGCACATAGCTTTTCATCGTGATAGATCACAGACATGTGTGATGAGATAGTGACCTCACTGACTATGTGAGAGGTGCAACTTACCTGTCATAAACTAACACAACATGTGACTGCCATACCCACCTATTCAATGTGGCCTACGGCCCCATGGGGGTTGCGTGTTGTGCCACACATCATCAGCTGCATACCCCATTGCAGTGGGATAATAGACAAGGGACCTTACACAGGTCATAGGACTCCTGGAGATAGGGAGAAAGTATTGAACTGGTTAGGCACACACAACCATATCACCAGGGTGCGTGATAGACCACTGTGATGGCCTCACTTAACTCCTGGGGAAAGGGATGATCTGTAAATCTCTTGATTCAAACACGACCATATCACCAGGGTGCGTGATAGCCGAGTGTGGTGGCCTCACTTAACTCCTGGGGAAATGGATGATCTATTAAACTCTTTATTCACACACGACCATATCACCAGGGTGCATGATAGCCGAGTGTGGTGGCCTCACTTAACTCCTGGGGAAATGGATGATCTATTAGACTCTTTATTCACACACGACCATATCACCAGGGTGCGTGATAGCCAAGTGTGGTGGCCTCACTTAACTCCTGGGGAAATGGATGATCTATTAAACTCTTTATCACACACGACCATATCACCAGGGTGCGTGATAGCTGAGTGTGGTGGCCTCACTTAACTCCTGGGGAAATGGATGATCTATTAAACTCTTTATTCACACACGACCATATCACCAGGGTGCGTGATAGCCGACTGTGATGGCCTCACGTAACTCCTGGGGAAAGGGAGCATCTATTACACTCTTTATGCACACACAACCATATCTCCAGGATGGGTGAAAGGCCACTGGGATGGCCTTTCAGGACTCCTGGAAATAGGGAAGATGTTTTGAACTAGTTCAGCACAAACAACCATATCTCCAGGATACATGAAAGGCCACTGTGATGGCCTTTCAGGACTCCTGGATTTAGGGAAGATGTTTTGAACTAGTTCAGCACAAACAACCATATCTCCAGGATACATGAAAGGCCACTGTGATGGCCTTTCAGGACTCCTGGAATTAGGGAAGATGTTTTGAACTAGTTCAGCACAAACAACCATATCTCCAGGATACATGAAAGGGCACTGGGATGGCCTTTCAGGACTCCTGGGAATAGGGAAGATGTTTTGAACTAGTTCAGCACAAACAACCATATCTCCAGGATACATGAAAGGGCACTGGGATGGCCTTTCAGGACTCCTGGAAATAGGGAAGATGTTTTGAACTAGTTCAGCACAAACAACCATATCTCCAGGATACATGAAAGGCCACTGTGATGGCCTTTCAGGACTCCTGGAATTAGGGAAGATGTTTTGAACTAGTTCAGCACAAACAACCATATCTCCAGGATACATGAAAGGGCACTGGGATGGCCTTTCAGGACTCCTGGAATTAGGGAAGATGTTTTGAACTACTGTAGTTCAGCACAAACAACCATATCTCCAGGATACATGAAAGGGCACTGGGATGGCCTTTCAGGACTCCTGGAAATAGGGAAGATGTTTTGAACTAGTTCAGCACAAACAACCATATCTCCAGGATACATGAAAGGCCACTGTGATGGCCTTTCAGGACTCCTGGAATTAGGGAAGATGTTTTGAACTAGTTCAGCACAAACAACCATATCTCTAGGATACATGAAAGGCCACTGTGATGGCCTTTCAGGACTCCTGGAAATAGGGAAGATGTAATGAACTGTTTCAGCACACAAAAACATATCTCCAGGATACATGGAAGGCCACTGTGATGGTCTTACAGCACCCCTGGGGATAGGGATACTGTTTTTGTACTGTGACAGCACACAGACCAATATCACCATGATGACAGATGAGCCGGTGTGATGGCCTCTCTAGTCCCCTGGTGATAGGGTGTATGTATTACATTGCTTGAGCACACACAACCGTATCTCCAGGGTGACTGATAGCCCACTGTGATGAGCTCTCAGGACCGCTGGGGATAGGGGGACATATTGAACAACATTTGCAAAAACAACCAGATCACCTGGGTGATTGACATACCATTAATGCTTTGCTTCACATACCCTTTCTGTGGATGGAAAGGTTATTTGCTGCAGCTACACATTTCACCATATTCATATGATGTGATTTGAATCTAATTAAGCTGATCTATGGGTTTGCTTTATTACAGTATGTGTTGGCACGTGCACAGCAGCAACTGCCAGGTAATAGGGCTAGCATCATGACCTGTGTGACCATATCCATCACCACCTGGGTACAGGTCAAACCTGTCACATCTTATGCAAAGACAATATGGGATGTATGTTCAGCTGCAGCACATTACTGACACACAATACCTGACCCCAACAGCATGAAGATCTGCAATGCACACAGGCTCTAGATATACATGTCTATTTCTAATGACCTGTCTCCATCCACTTACCTCCCTTGGGAATTCAGCTTCTCTATTAAATCTTCTTTGTAGCCGTTCCCAGGCCCTGTGGACCTTTCTGCTGTCCCTGTACCTGTTTTGCCCGGGGAAGAGCTTATCCTGCCTTGTGGCAATCAGGCGAGACAGGATGCAGAGCTCACGAGGAGTGAATGCAGGCTTTCTGGTTCTGGTCGCCATTTTGAGATATTATCACCTGATTGCACGCAGCGTCATTGACGCGCATGCGCCCTGCAAATGCCACACATTTCCAATGTTTTACGTGCAACTGCGCCCCGCAAATGACGCAGTTTAGCGACCTATGACGTCCAACTGCGCCCCGAAAATGGCACACTTTGGCAACGTAATACGTCTCATTGCGCTCGGCATCTGATGCCTTTTTTATAGATTTGTTGTGCCACAGCATCCCGCAACTGGCGCAATTTTTAAACATATGACGTTCAACTGCGCCCCGCACATTGTTTTGCGGAACGAGTTGCGCACATGCGCACCACAACTGAAATATACAGTGCTGTGTGTGTCTTATTTAAAAAACATAAATATTTCATGACCTTATGGTGTTGACACATTTGGGACTTGAACTTATCATCACTTCCACACTGGTTCTTAAGCATATGTTTGATGTGATGTGCTACGCCTTTAACATTGCACTGATTGCCACTACAACTGCTACTTCAACATGGTGTTTTGAGAGACCATCAAATTGGCCTATCAGGCACCCTGGTGATATGGGGATATGTGTCGCAATAGATGATGTTCACTACTCCATCTCAATGTCAGCCCATAAATTATGTATGTGATGGCATGGGGGGGGGGGGGGGTTGCATCTGCACATGCTACATCCACATTAGGTTGCATAGCACACATATTGGGCTTATTGAGATTGGCATGCGATGGACATGGATGTAGATGTGAGGTGTATGTGCTGACATACAGACTGAGTGGCTGGGGTGTGCACCACATTCACTGTCATACCTACCTATGTTACAGACGTCGTGTTTTCCTTCACACCGTCAGCCTAATCTATATGACTTGCTGGCACATTACTATCTACTATCAACAGTGGTTTGTGTGGTCTTTGTTTTTTGGATTTGTTTTTTGAACAAACACACTGTGACAATGCAATAACCTAGTGTGGCACATCAGGTACCCTATGAGTCACTCCAGAAAGGACAATATGAGGTGCAGTGTCCACAACAGCACCTTCTAATGTTCAAATAAACGAACCTTATAGGGAACTTTTGGGGAAGCTTCATGCTACAGCATTGAGGGTGTTGTTGGTGGCACCACAAAATGACATTACAAAGGGAAGAGGCCTCAGAGAGCCATATTAGATTAGCCCACTGTAGAATCAGAGGCATTATTTATGTCTCTACACGTTGTGACGTCACAGGGGGCGAAATCTCCATAGCTCTATGTATGAGAGACACTCCTCCTTGAACCCCTAGGCCAGTCTGCTGATCAGTATAGCCCTAATTAATATGCATGAGATCTATAGGCATCAGAGCTACCCTGGCAACCTCACAGATTTGTGGCCCTACAGGTCTTTATTTTTAGACCCCTGTCTTACACTTCTGTCATTTAGGTGTGTGAGTGTACAAAGTGCAGATGTCAGAGACATGAAAAGCATATATACACACTGTGACATACTTTGTCAATTCTCATGACCACCATGCAGTTGTCTAATCAATAAGATGTTGGTGGTGGTGAGAGGCAGAGAAGCATGTTACACAGTTTATGTGAACTTTTTGATGTCTTGCACATCAGCACCTTGCCCACTTACAAACCTTGGTCTGACCCAGTATGGCATATCTTATGTTCTTATGTTCTTATGTAGAACACCTCAGCTCAGTTACACATGCAGAACATAGACCATCACCAAACAAGTAATCACAATTTAGAAATAGGAAGACAATAATTAAACTGGGAATCCCAAAAGCCAAACTTGGAATGTACAACACTGTAGAAATAAAACTATACATTAATTTGCTCTTGTACTAACAAAGCGCAGATGTTAATGATGCACATTTACCAGAGCTGACATATTCCAATTAATAAATTCAAATAAAGAGATATTTTTCCTACCTTTTGTGCATTTTTTTCAGCTGCAATTGCTCCAGCCACTTTCTTCTGGTTTCTTCGTGTCTTCTGCTAACTCTCCATCGTCTGCTGTCCATTTGTCCTTTCTTCTCTCTTCTAGATTTTTTTCCATTCTCTCTCTACATCTGCTTTAACATACTAATCTTTCTCCTTTTGCTCTTTCCTCATTCCTATTTCATCCACTCAAATTTTACCCCTCCATCCTCAATCCCCACTTACTCTCCCAATACCCGGCCAATTGTAGATTTTTTATCCCTCCCACACAAAATATTTTTCCCTTCTCCATTTTACTCTTCCAGCCCCATCCCATTCTAATCCTCCCCCAACATCAGCTCCCTTCTAGTTCCAGCCTAACCCAGCATCCATTCCCTTCTAGTCCCTGCATCAGCCCATTTCCAGTCCTAGCCATCCATCAGCCCATTTCCAGTCCTAGCAACCCCCCAACCCAATACCAGTCCTAGCCCCCCCATCACCCCACTTACAGTCCTTAACCCCCCATCACCCCATTTTCAGTCCTTAACCCCCCATCACCCCATTTTCAGTTTAAGCCCCCCCTATAACCCATTACCAGTCCTAACCCCCCATCAGCCCACTTCCTGTCCTAACCCCATCAACCCATTTCCAGTCAGCCCCCCATAGCCCATTGCCAGTCCTACCCCCCCCCCATCAGCCCACAGCCCATTACCAGTCCTAACCCCATCATCCCACCTCCAGTTTTAACCCCCCAGCCCATTTCCAGTCCTAGCCCCCCATAGCCCATTACCAGACAACCCCCATCAGCCCACAGCCCATTACCAGTCTTAACCCCCCAAAGCCCATTACCAGTTCTAACCCCCCAACAGCCCATTACCACTCCTTACCCCATCAGGCCAACTTCAGTATTAAACCCCCCAGCCCATTTCCAGTCCTAGCCCCCCCATAGCCCATTACCAGACAGCCCCCATCAGCCCACAGCCCATTACCAGTCTTAACCCCCCAAAGCCCATTACCAGTTCTAAGCCCCCCAACATCCCAAAGTACATTACCAGTCCTAACCCCTTGAGTACACCTCTTGACTTTACCACACCCCAGCGCAGCACAGCCCATCCCATTTCCAGCCCCATACCCCCAATTGCCCATTACCAGTCCTACCCCCCCCATAGCCCATTACCAGCCCTACCCCCCCCAGTCCATTTCCAGCCCCAGCCCCCCCAATCGCCCATTACCAGTCCTACCCCCCCCCCATAGCCCATTACCAGTCCTACCCCCCCCCCCGGCCTAAAATAAAAATTAAATTAAAAAAAAAAACCTGGTGGCTGCCGCCGCGGGGCCCCCTCTGCTGCCGCGGGGGCCCCGTCTACAAGCTGAAGCCGTCGGGTCGGGTCGGGTCGGGTCGGTCTCTCTCCCTCCCTCCCTCCCTCCCTCGCTGCAGGCTGCGAGAGACGCGAAGGGAGAGCGTCTCCTCGCATCTGTGTTAAGCCCGCAGGGGCTGATGGGAAATCCCATCAGCCCCTGCGGGCTTAACAGAGACGCGAGGAGACGCTCTATCTTCGCGTCTCTCGCAGCCTGCAGCGAGGGAGGGAGGGAGGGAGGGAGAGAGAGACCCGACCCGACCCGACCCGACGGCTTCAGCTTGTAGACGGGGCCCCCGCGGCAGCAGAGGGGGCCCCGCGGTGGCAGCCACCAGGTTTTTTTTTTAAATTGTGTTTAAAAAAAATTAACTGGTTCTTTTTTTGTGGGCCCCTGCCGGCTGTGGGCCCTACGCCATGGCGTACATGGCGTATAGGTAAATCCGGCCCTGGTGCTGCCCCCTCCCCCAGGTAAGAAAATGGATTCCAGGAGGCGGGAAAGCATGGCGGGCTGGGCAGCACTGCAATCTTCTGGGGTTGACATAGAAGGTCTGCCTAGGGTGGCAGTAACACTCAGGCCAGCCCTGATCGGACATTTACAAGTTTCTAAAATGGTCTTGAAAATTGCATGTGTGTGGGATATATTTCTGCATGTCTCTGTGTCTTTTCTATCTGACAGAGATGTTTATCTTTTAGGATGGAGATGGGCTGATTTTAGAAAACACTTACTCATGCCCACCTTCACTGTAGCGTCTATTACAGAATTTAGGACATTATGAATTTGACAGCCCAAATTCCACTTACATTGCCTTTCTAAAATGTGCCATTAAAGGTTTTCTCTCATTGTGTGTTCATGGGAAAAATGCCTCATAAATAGAGCCCTATGTCTTGAGCTTTGTAGTGGATCAGTTTATAAAAGTTAAAAAGGAGAAAGGAAGCCCACTCTAAAACAAGATTAAAAATCTGAACATCCTTTAAGTCATTGGAAAGAAAAAATATGACACAAGAAAGAACACAGGGCCCGATATTTAAAGCGATTAACACAGCAGAGCTGCTAACCGTATTAATTTCAATGAATGGGATATTCAACGGCACTAAAACATTTCCATGGCTGCCAGCGCTACATGCCCCAATGCTAACTGGTTAGCATCAAGGGATGTTGGGTGTGTTCCTGGGTGGAGTGGACTTGGCACCGCTCACTAACTGTGCAGTAGTGATATTGAGCCACTACTCAGTTAATGATATGCGGCGAAAGACAGGCGCAAGAAACCCTGGCATAACTTTCACCGTGTATCGCTAACAGAGCAGCTAGCTCAATACCGCCACTGCCCGGTTAGAGAGCGGCAAATACGGCAAACTTGGATATTAAAAGCTGGGGCCCGATATGACCCCGGCATTGAACATCCAGACTTAACTTTCCGTGACGACAGCTAGCTACTACTGGTGCTGGATATCAGGGCCCTAAAAATAAAAGGCAAGAAGTATTGTCTCTGAGCTCACTGTAAACCTTGATAAGTGCATTGCTGCTTCAGATTCAGGGACTGATGTTAAATCAAAAACTATTTTTATAGCACTTTTGGCATGTGACATGATCTTTTGTGTTTAATTCTTACCATTTTTTAAAATTCTTACCATTTATGGAATATGCTTTTATCATTGTCACAATTCATCCTTCCTGTGAAGTGAGTGGCCATTGTGATTCATAATGTTTGATCAGAAAGTATACTATTTGGTTCAAAAACACCTGGAGTCTGATTTTCAAGTGTTTTGCTGTAGCTACCTAGTAGAAGAAGCTCTGAAAATGAGTCTCCCTGGTGTGTTCAAGTTGAACTGCTATGGTGAACAAAATCTAGGCGAAGGACTTATTTGATGTTTTATGTAACAGATACTCAGAGATAACCTACTAGAAATCATTTTGTTTTACTGGACAAAACAAATTGTGACCTACTGTAGAATTATTGAATCTACCACCTTATAGGCAAGAAGCCCTTTCAATAAAACATTTGCATTTATTACCATGGGAGATGATGGAAACTATAGACAACTTGCAGCATGACTGCACTATAAGCCGACACATGCTGATGGATCAATAACTGTTGAACAGAGCTCCCGTTCAAAGAAAGTTTATAACAAGATAAAATCTACAGCTACCAAAGTGCATCATTATGAAAACCAATAGTTATACTACCTAGTTTTTCAAAAATGCATGCAGAACATAAGATAAGCCATGCTGAGTTCCACTGAACCCAAACAGCACATTTATTTCTTATAGTTCATTTCCAGGGAAAGTCATGGTATCCATTCAGTGAGTATGGAAAACACATTAAAATATAAGACCTGTTTCATACTAATGAGAAGGCCGCGGGCTGGGTCCTGGCGGCCGCCGGTAACCGGTGGCAAGACCCGGCGTGGGTCCCTGCCCACGTGGAGGAGATGGTGGGGGTGGGAGGTGCTGAGACGCAGGCGGCATTGTTTAAATTGATTGGCTCCACTGCGGGGATGCGCGTGGCGGGAGCCAATCAGCTGGGGGAGAGGGCCATGTGCTGCGGTGGCGAGGACGCTCACTGAGCACATGGTCAGAGAGCAGGCAGCGGATGGTGTTCCGCCCTCCCACCCGTTAGTTTGAGGGTCAGTTTGGGGTGTCGCAGCTGGGGGGGGAACGGTTGAGGCAGGATCACAGAGGTTTCCAGGGTCCGGAGCCATAGGCTACTTGGGGTGAGGCAGGTTGCCCGCGACCCGGAGAACCCCGAGCTGACTTTTGCTAGTGATATGGAGAAGTCGGGCAGGGGTGGTAATAACTGGACCGGTGGTTGACCGGGCCAGGTGCGGAAGCAAAGTCACCTTGCTAATAGTACGGCGGGTGAGGTATTGCTCCGCTGGGGGGTGGTGCTTGGTTGATCAAGTTGTTACTCATGTTATAAATGTTAAATTGTTATTGGACAATAAAGCTGTGACCTGGTGTTTCCCAAATTTGGTGTGTGTGAAGTTTGTGGGATTCATGCAAGGTAGAGGGATGAGGGGTGGGTAAGGCGGAGGGAGAGCGCCGGGTACAGATCCTCAGTTATACAAAAGTGTGTGCATATTTATATTTGCACATTTACAGTTAGAACTGGGAAACTCAAAATATTTCCAAAAACAATGAAACCTGGAATGGGATCCTTCTCATTTTGGAAAACAATTTAAGAACATAAGATATGCCATACTGGGTCAGACCAAGGTCCATCAAGCCCAGTATTCTGCTTCCAACAGTGGCCAATCTAGGTCATATGTACCTAGCAGTTTCCCCAAGAGACACAAGGTCCACAGTGCTTGTACTGGGTCAAGCATTGATATCTTCGGTCACTTCTTAATAATGGTTTATGGACCTTTCCTCCAGGAACTTGTCCAAACCTTTTTTAAACCAGCTACACTAACAGCCTTTACTACATTCTCCGGTAACAAATTCCAGAGTTTGATTACACTTTGAGTGAAAAAATATTTTCTTTATTAGTCTTAAATAGTTTACCCTGTAGCTTCTTTGCATGTCCCCTAGTCTTTCTATATTCAGATAAGGTAAACAATCGATCTACGTTTACCCGTTCCACTCCGTTCATTATTTATAGACTTCTATCATATCTCCCCTCAGCCGTCTCTTTTCCAGGTTAAAGAGCCCTAACCTTTTTAGCCTTTCTTCATAGGAGTATCCTTCCATCCCCTTTACCATTTTGGTGGCTCTTCTCTCTACCTTTTCTAAAATCGCTATATCCTTTTTAAGATACGGCGACCAGAATTGCACACAATATTCAAGGTGCGGTCTCACCATGGAACGATATAGAGGCATTATAATATCTTTTGTTTTATTTTCCATTCCTTTCCTTATCATACCTAGCATTCTATTTGCTCTCTTGGCCGCTGCTGCACACTGGGCCGAGGGTTTTAACATGGTATCCACAATGACGCCTAAATCTTTTTCCTGGGTGGTGGTTCCTAATGTGGAACCTTGCATCGTGTAACCATAGTTTGGGTTGCTCTTCCCTAGGTGCATAACCTTGCACTTGTCCACATTAAATTTCATCTGCCATTTTGATACCCAGTCTTCCAATTTATCAAGATCCTCTTGCAATTTTTCACAATCCTCTTGGGTTTTAACAACTTTAAATAGTTTTGTGTCATCTGCAAATTTGATAATTTAAGATGAATACCATGTAAGCCACACATAAAGTTGCATTTTTGGCCATGTCCAGTGAGGGAAGGATGTAGTAAAAGTTGTTAGTGTATCAGGGCTTTAAAGAGGTTTGGACAAATTCTTGGAGGAAAAGTGCATAAACCATTATTAAAGTGGACTGGTGCAAATCCACTACTTATTAGCAGCAAGGAATACATCTATTTTCTGGGATCTTGCTAGGTATTTGTTAAAACTATAAGGGGGTCAATATTCAGCCTCAGGTTCTGTATATGATAGGGGTAGAGAGACTGGTGTATATAGACCAAGGGAGGGACCTCGGGGGTTATAGTATCTGATGATCTCAAGATGGCAAAGCAGTGTAACAAGGTGGTAACTAAAGCCAGAAGGATGGTAGGCTATATACTAAATAAACTGATGCCATATCAGTTTATTTTCTACTATATTGACATAACCCAAACACAAGAGAATATAGGATATGATTACTTGCAAGATATGGTATTGCTTTTTAAAAGATAGGGAAAGATTAGAGGGACCCATTTCTGTTCATGAGTTGGGGGCAGCTATTAAATCCCTTCAGGTAGGTAAATCTCCAGGAATGGATGGGTTCCTTATAACCTTTTTTTTATTGTTTATTTATAGAATTTTCAACAGAACAGCAAGAATAAAGATTATTACAATCTGGCAAGGAAATAAGAGTAATACAAGTGAAAAAATAAATCCAGGAAACAGTCAATAGAAACATCAAGTTAACTCTTCCATAGTCCACAATAAAGAGGGGGGAGAGAGGAGGAAATAATAATCCAGGGCAGGAGCACCCTGTTCTATAAGAAGACTCTTGAGATAATATAACAGGAAAACCAAGAGGCCATGAGGTACCCCAAACATACAACAAATGAGCAGAGACTAAACATTATTCTGGAACATCATTAAGAGATATCTTGGCATTAATAAAAGTAGCAAGATCAACAGGATTAGTGAAAAAATATCTAATAAACTTATATGACCAAGCATCTACATGGAAATCGTAGAAAGAAGGATCCTCCTAATTGCAACATTCCAGCTTTCTGTAGCAAGAACTGTTTCCGCTGCTTCTGGGTTTCTCTTGTAAGATCAGGAAACATAGAAATAGATAGACCAAAAAAGGTCCCCAAGCGTTTCTTGAAAAACATCTTCAGAAGCCATTCTTTATCCGAGACTAGTGCACACTGGACTAGCAAAGTAGATGGCATACAAGTTCCTCCAACCATATCTTCAAGGAGGCCAGAGACATTCAGGACGTCAAAGTCAACATTGGACACTTCAAGTGGAACCGCAGAGTCCCTCTTCCTGCAAGGAAGATAGTATACCTTAGTCAATAGCGTAATCAATTGTACAGGGACCTTCAAAATCTCCTGCAAATATTTCTTGAATATATCAAGCGCAGTTATCCCCTGAATTCGTGGAAAATTTAGAACCCACAAATCAGCAGCCCTAGCAACATTTTCCAACACTTCCAGCTTATATCGAAGAATCCCATTATCTTTAACCAAGATGGAAGACGTATCTGACAAAGTATTTAACTGGGTTCCATGATCATTCAAAGACGTTTTCAAGTGCTCACAAGCAGAAACAACTGTCTCGATCTTACCTACATTCTCCTGAATGTGTACTGCGTTCTCCTGGATACACACTGATAAAGCCCCAGCCTGGGACTGAACGGCCTCAGAGAGACTAGCAATAGCTTCCCAGATAGACTCCAGCGTGAATACCTTTAGTCTGACCAGAAGAGGAGACGAAATCAATAAAGGAGTAGAAACCAACGGTGGAACGAGACTTCTTCAGATAGTGCTGGAACCAGAACATCTGCGGTTGGTGACACACTGGAGACCTCCCTGAGAGTATCAGGGGCCAACAAGACCAAGCCGTCAGCAAGCTCCCCTCGAAAGACACCCACAGTCCCCACCTCGGGAGACAATAGCCTCGAAGCAGCTGTGGTTGAGCTTGAAGCAGCAGGGCGTTCCGGTGGCATCCTCTGCACGGGAGAGAGAGATATCTCCGCATCTGATGACAGCACCTGTGGCTCCTCTCCCAGCACTGCCAAGCCGGCTCGAACCTCCCTTCTCTGGTCCAGGGTAAGTTGCACAAAACGGTCCATAGGAGCACTGAGGGGAAGACCCTCAACTTCCCTTTGTGTTTAGGCATCCAAACAGAAAAAACACTCAGCGGCAATCTTGGAAAAACTCTGCCCCCCCTTATAACCTTTTAAAAGATTTTTATAGATAGTTAGTAGAGCCCCTCTCATAGTTATTCAACGCATTGGGGACAGAAGAATCATTACCAACATTACTCGGATAGCAGGAATTACAGTACTTCATAAAGTCAGAAAAGATGCCACTTCTTGTGGATCATATTTCCCTATATCCCTTTTAGGAGTGCATTATAAAATTTTGTTTAATTTAAATTACCCTCCCCCCTCCTTCACAAGACTTTTAGAGAGTTAGAGAGATGGGCAGGATTGATGAATGGGGAGGTGAAAAATTGAACCACTCACAAGGTGGATCAGAATTATAGAAGTGTGAAAGCACATTTTACAATGGACATCCAAGTGTAATCTGGGATGTCAAAGATAGAATGTCTGAAAAAAAAGCAGGCACATGTAAGCTCAGGCATGATTTCAGAAACATTAATGTACATATGACCTAGATTGGCCACTGTTGGAAACAGAATACTGGGCTTGATGGACCTTGGTCTGACCCAGTATGGCATATCTTATGTTCTTATGTTCTTACCCAATATGGACTTCTATAGAGATATCTACATAGACGTTTATACGAGTATAGACATCTCCAGAATAACATTGCAGAACCTGGATGTCTAATAGCATAATACTTAAAATAGTAGATTGGGAGCAAGGTGGCCAGAGTTCAATCCCAGTGTGGGTCTTTGTGATCTTAGATATGTTACTGAACTCTCCATCTCTATACTGTCTAGATGTTTTAAAACCAAATCAAGCACATTCCTGATGCCTATTTGTGCCTGCAGCAGGTTCTAAATGTGGATATGCCTGCAGTCATTCCTGAGATAGAACTGAGATGTGTAAGTCCATTGCATCTCCACCACATCCCCTTGCCTGATTGGACATCCCTGCACCAGAGATGCCTGTAAACATCATTTGTGGAATGGTTTTGGAGATGTCTCCATGATTTCAAAGTCCACGTGCATATCTTCAGATATCCTTAATCAAAACTAAGCCTTTTTAAATGACCCCCTTATTACGCACCCTTGGGGGTATGTTTTACTAAGGTGCGGTAATGTTACTGGTGTTAAGTGCAGCAGTAATGTTACCAACGTCATATAAGGAAGTGGGGTGTACAGGCGTCAAGGTAGCAATGGGTGTTTAACGCGCGGTAAAGGGCACCTTGGCCAGTTATCGCACGTTAACGGGACATTGCACATTAAGGCTGACATCTTAGAAGGCTCCTTATACGGCACCTTAGGTTAAGGCACCCTATAAGTCACCTTAGGTTAAGGCACCCTGTAAGGTACCTTATAAGGTGCCTATAAGGTGCCCTAGGTTAAGGTGCCCTAAGGATGTTAAGGTGCCCTAGGTTAAGGTGCCCTAAGGATGTTAAGGTGACCCAAGATATGGTTCCCTAAGGGCAGTAAGGTGCCCCAAGTTGACAAGCATGAAATGTAAGGCCAAAAAACAGATGTAACCCTAACACTGCACAGAGCACCAAGGAAAGGCAATGGACAAGTGATGAAAGGAAGGAGAGGTGGGAGTTGATGGACCTGCCAAATCTGCGTGCAGCCTATGTGGCAGCCGGTAAAATGGATAAACATATCGAAGGCAGCTGTACCGATGCACAGGGTGTTGGCAATGTAAAGTGCTACAATGACAGTGGGTGGCAGAGGATGGGAATACGTGTCCTCCAGTGGAAGTAGAGGTGGCAAGATATTTTCAATTATAGGAGGACAGAGGAGTAGTAGTGCCATGCAGAGCAGACAAAGGAGAGGCAAACATGAAGAGCTGCAATGCAAAAAAGGGAACCAGTGCAGGACATGGGGTAGCAGCCTGCACATGAAGACAGAACGCTACACAGCTGACAGACACAGATAGACAGACAGAATGGCTGGCAACTGTGATGAGGGTATTATGTGCTGGCAGCACAGATCTGCAGACTGGGTATCGGTGGGTCAGTGTCACGTCAGGACATGCTAGGGAGATAAAGTTCCTAGATGAAATAAATGACTGCTTCTTGGAGCAGCTGGTTCATGAACCGACCAGAGGGGAAGCCATATTAGACCTAGGGGCTTGTTTACAAAGCCGCGGTAGCGGTTTGCGATCGTAATCGGAGCCGCAGCCCCATTGATTTCAATGGGGCCGCGGCTGCGATCGCGATCGCGAACCACTACCGCGGCTTTGTAAACAAGCCCCCTAGTCTTTAGTGGAACACCAGATCTAGTGCAAGAGATAAGGGTGTTGGGGCCACTTGGCAATAGTGATCATAGCATGATCACCTTTGATTTAATTAGTGGAGGAGGGATAGTAAGGAAATCCACAGTACTACCTTTTAACTTTCGAAAGGGAGAACTATGATAAATGAGGAAAACAGTTAAGAAAAAACTAAAAGGAGCAGTTGCAAAGGTTAAAGACGTACATCAGGCTTGGCTGTTGTTGAAAAATACTATCTTGGAAGCCCAGACCAGCTGTATTCCACGCTTTAAGAAAAGTGGAAGGAAGTCCAAAAAACTGCCAGCATGGTTTAAAGGTGAGGTCAGAGAGGCTGTTGTTGCCAAAAAAGCATCTTTCAGGAAATGGAAAAAAGAGCCAAACGACGAAACCTGGAAACAGCACAAGCACTGGCAAGTCATATGCAAGGCATTGATAAGGCAGGCAAAGGGAGAATTTGAGAAGAAGCTTGCTGCGGAAGCAAAAACATGAAGTAAAGACCTTTTCAAGTACATTCGTAGCAAAAAACCTGTGAGAGAGTCAGTTGGTCCATTAGATGATAAAGGGGTTAAAGGAGCACTAAGAGGCGACAAGGCGATAGCGGAGAGATTGAATGAATTCTTTGCTTCAGTCTTTACTGAGGAAGATGTAGGGATGTTACCCATGACTGAAGTGGTATTTAAAGGTGCGGAAGAATTGAAGGATATATCGATACATCGGGAAGATGTATTACAACTATTAGATAAACTGAAGAGTAGCAAATCACCTGGGCCAGATGGTATACATCCAAGGGTGTTGAAAGAACTGAAATACGAGATTGCAGACCTGCTATTAGTAATCTGTGAACTATCATTAAAATCATCTCTAATACCTGAAGATTGGAGGATTGCAAATGTAACACCAATTTTTAAAAAGGGTTCCAGGGGTGATCCGTGAAACTATAGACCGGTGAGTCTGACATCAGTACCGGGAAAAATGGTAGAAACCATCATAAAGAATAAAATTACTCAGCATGTAGATAGTCATGACCTAATGGGAGACAGCCAACATGGCTTTAGACAAGGAAGATCTTGTCTTACTAATCTGTTATGTTTCTTTGAAGGAGTGAATAATCAGGTGGACAAAGGTAAGTTGGTTGATATTGTGTATCTGGACTTTCAGAAAGCCTTTGACAAGGTCCCTCATCAGAGACTTTTGGCAAAACTAAAGAGTCATGGGATAGGAGGCAGTGTACTATTGTGGATCAGGAACTGGTTAAAAGATAGAAAGCAGAGGGTAGGGCTAAATGGCCAATTTTCCCAATGGAGAAAGGTGAATAGTGGTGTACCCCAGGGATCTGTGCTGGGTCCGCTGCTTTTTGACATATTCATAAATGACCTGGAAAGTGGAATAACGAGTGAGGTGATAAGATTTGCAGATGACACAAAACTATTTAAAGTTGTTAAAACCCAAGAGGATTGTGGAAAATTGCAAGAGGATCTTGATAAATTGGAAGACTGGGCATCAAAATGGCAGATGAAATTTAATGTGGACAAGTGCAAGGTTATGCACCTAGGGAAGAACAACCCAAACTATGGTTACACGATGCAAGGTTCCACATTAGGAACCACCACCCATGAAAAAGATTTAGGCGTCATTGTGGATACCATGTTAAAACCCTCAGCCCAATGTGCAGTGGCGGCCAAGAGAGCAAATAGAATACTAGGTATGATAAGGAAAGGAATGGAAAATAAAACAAAAGATATTATAATGCCTCTATATCGTTCCATGGTGAGACCGCACCTTGAATATTGTGTGCAATTCTGGTCGCTGTATCTTAAAAAGGATATAGCGATTTTAGAAAAGGTTCAGAGAAGAGCCACCAAAATGGTAAAGGGGATGGAAGGATACTCCTATGAAGAAAGGCTAAAATGATTGGGGCTCTTTAACCTGGAAAAGAGACGGCTGAGGGGAGATATGATAGAAGTCTATAAATTAATGAACGGAGTGGAACGGGTAAACGTAGATCGATTGTTTACCTTATCAGAATATGGAAAGACTAGGGGACATGCAATGAATCTACAGGGTAAACTATTTAAGACTAATAAAAGAAAATATTTTTTCACTCAACGTGTAATCAAACTCTGGAATTTGTTACCGGAGGATGTAGTAAAGGCTGTTAGTGTAGCTGGGTTTAAAAAAGGTTTGGACAAGTTCCTGGAGGAAAGGTCCATAAACCATTATTAAGAATGGACCCAGGATATCAATGCTTGAACCAATACAAGCATTGTGGAACCTGTGTCCCTTGGGGAAACTGCTAGGTACGTATGACCTAGATTAGCCACTGTTGGAAACAGAATACTGGGATTGATGGACCTTGGTCTGACCCAGTATGGCATATCTTATGTTCTTATGTTCTTATGAGATATGACTGTTACAGGAATGACAAGTAGTTGTGTAGGACAGGCATAAAAAAAAGAGAACAAAGAGGAACTAAAGCCATGACCACAAAGTCATTGCACAAACCAGTAGGCTACATCATCATGGTGAGTTCCACAGCAATGGCTACATACAAGAACACTGCAGGGCACCACACAAAATTCCTGCTGTGCTTACCAGGATAGGGTAAACCCACCAGTACCATGATGCAATGCACATGCAGAACAGCAGTCTACATCTGATCACCACATGGGGTATGCATCTCTCCAGCATCTCAGCTTGGTAGGAGGAACTGACCGTGTGATACTGGCACAGAGTAGCTACAGACTATGCCATTGTGCGGATTCTGTGCTCACACTGAGGGTGAGGTGGGGCACCGAGCACCATGTCCACAGTACCCAGGTTAGTTGAGATCGGCTTTACTGCAGGTCCCTATCAGTGCCAGTGTGTGACAGGTATTTCTTGCAGATGCACCTAGGATAATCCTGTGTCTATCTGTATTCCCAAGTCATGTTTAGCCCTTGTGGACCATGATGCTCCCAGAATAGTTTTTATGCAGTGTAGTTGCCATGGTCACTTCTTATAAGAGCAGGGAGGGTGTTTGAACTCATATGTGGATTATATACGCCACCTATCAAACCACTCTCTCTGGGTCAAGGTGGTGGACAGGATCTTCCCCCGACAGACCAACACTCTACATCTTTGCAATGGAGGTAGTAGAGGGACATGATGAAGGGCTGTGGGACCAGCAACCTCAGTCCTGCTGATGAAAGGATGCTGTCCAGGGCCGTTGATGCAGATCTGTATATGTCACAAGGGCACTGGCAGACAGGCAGTAGACCTGGAAAAGCTCAGCTGCCCCCCACCATGACCTGACATTCACCAGCAGAGGGCACAGTCAGTCTGCAGCTGCTGCACCCTGCAAGGTGTTCCAGCCATGCACATGCTAACTGCAGACACCCACCCACTCATACAGGCTCCACTATCCAAAGCTTCATGGAGACTCAAGCTGTTGGCCCAGCACAGAGCTGCAGTTATCACCAGAGCACTACTACTACCTCCTGCACAGTTTAGCAATGTCGGCACTGTGATTAGGACCAGTGTGGCGGGCAGGGTTGCCAATCACCCCTATCTTTGCACAATGCTGCAATAGGAGTGTGTGTGTGTATGTGTGTGTATGTCTATCCATTGTTTTGTGGCTGCCTACACCTCACTGGGCCCACAATGTCCCATTGTTACCAGCGTTAGCCTGCAAATGTGAATAATGAAGAGCAAGGTATTGTGGGTATGGCCCGGACAGGGCAGATTGGCCAGGATGCATCTGCACAGGGTGTAGGGCAATGGCTGGGACACTGTAGTGCCCGACCACCACCTGCATGGACAAGGTGGCCACAGCATGTCATGCTGGGATGTCACTCTCACTCTGACCGAGCAGTGCCCATGGCATGTCAATGTTCCTACATAGTGCTCAACACTATTTGTCTCTAGTGATATCTGTGTGTTCCCACTTCTGGGGCCCAATCACTGAAATACCTGCTTGGTGTCTGTATTGTATATCCCACCTCTTGGTGTGCATAGTTTCTCTGTGAGCATGTATTATGGATTGGCTAGTAGACTGTCGGCAGTTAGTCTGTGCATGGTTGGAACACTTTGTAGGGTGCTGTGGTGCAGTCTGACTGTGCTGTTTGCTGGTGAATGTCAGACTGTGGTGTGGGGCAGTTGGGATATTCCAGGCCGTCCCCCCCAGCATTACTGCTGGTCTACCACTGCCCCAGTCACAGGTATGGCTCTGGCCAACCAACAGAGCAGGGCTGTCTTTTACCAGCGGGATGGGGGTTGCTGGTCCTACAGCCATTCTTGAGGGCTCTGGCCTTTGTCCCTCCACTCCCTCACCTACAAAAAGGGTGATTGTGGGCCCTTTGGGGAATATAGTGTATACCACTTTGACCTGTAGAGGCACTGCTACATAAACCTCATGCGAGGCTAGACACCCCTCTGCCCTGATAGCAGATGCCCATGGCAGCCAGATCTTAACATTGGGTGCACACTAATCTGGGTGGTGTCTGTTCCCAGAGGGCCACATGTGACTGCAGAATACAGATGGACACAGAATTACCTTCAGATGCACTGCAAGGAACACAGGTCATACACTGGTAGTGATGGGGATGTACAGCAAGCCCTATCTCTAGCACCACATGTACTGCGGACCTAGTGCTGGGCGCCCATCCTACCCCTTAGGGTGAACACAGAACCTGCACAATGGCATGGTCTGTAGCTACTCTGTGCCAGTATCACACACTGTCAGTTCGTCTTTCAAAGCTGAGATACTGGAGAGGTGTAGACCCCATTTGGTGATCAGCTGTAGACAGCTATTCAACATGTGCATTGCATCATGGGTACTGGTGGGGTTACCCTATCCTTGCACTCAGAGCAGACAGTTTGTGTGGTGACCTGCAGTCCTTCTGTACCCAGCCATTGCTATGAGACAAGCCATGGAGGTATAGCCTACTGGTTAGTACACTGAGGTTCTCAGCAGTGGTCATGGGTTCAATTCCTCATTGTTCCCTCCTTTCATGCCTGTCCTACTCAAATAGTTTGCATGCCTGTAACAGTCATATTTTTTCAATCTGTGCTGCCAGCCCATAATACCCTTGCCACAATTGCCAACAATCCTTCAGTCCGTCTATCTGCCTCTGTCAGCTGTGTTGAGTCCTGTCTTCCTGTGCAGGCTGCCACCCCATGTCCTGCGCTGGTACCCTTTCCTGCATTGCGGCTCTTCGTGCTTGCCTTGCCTGTGCCTGATCTGCATGGCACCACTACTCCTCTGTCCACCCATCATTGTACCTACACTGCCACCTCTGCCTCCACTGGCGGACATGTATGCCCATCATCTGCCACCCGCTGTCATTGCAGTACTTTACATTGCCCCCAACATGTTTGTCAAACTTACTGGCAGACACATAGGATGCCTGCAGATATGACAGGTCCAGCAGCACACAGCTCTCCCTCCTTCAGTCACCTGTTCATTGCCTTTCCTCGGTGCTCTGTCCAGTGTTAGGTTTACATCTGTTGCTATACTTAACAGGTCATGCATGTCAACCTGAAACACCTTGCAGCCCTGAGGGAACACTAACCTAGGGCACCGTAGTATTGTTGGGGCACCTTAACCTATGGTACCATAACCCAAGGTGCCTTCTGAGGTGCCTTAACCAAGGGTGCCTGATACGACGCCTACCCTAAGGAGCCCTATAAGGTGCCTTACGCTAAGGCACCTTATAGTCCTTAGGGCGCCTTATATTAAGACGCCTTATAAGACGCACCAGCTTAATGAGCCTTATAGGGTGCCTTAGCCTAGGCACCATATAAGGTGCCTTATTATATGCCTTAGCCTAAGGCTCCCTATAAGGTGCCTTATACGGTGCCTTAGCTTAGGTGCCTTATAAGGTGACATTAACGCACGGTAGATCCAGGGCACACTGTACCACGCATTAAGCACCTTGTAACGCGCGTTACCAGACAGAGCTTGCCGTAACGATGCACCGCCCACTCCTTTATATGGGCATCCGTAACATTACCTGGGAACTTAACGACGGTAACATTTCTGCAGTTTAGTTAACATACCCCTTTGTCTTCTTTACATTAAGGTGCAGGCCCATTTTAAGACTATGTTCCTTGATCTTGAGAAGCAGATGTTTCAGATTATCTTCTCTTCCAGCCAGTAATGTGGTATCATCAGCATAGCAAAGGTTGTTGATGGGTCTTCCACCAATCTTCACACCTCGGTTATCTTCGTACAGTCCTGCTTCTCTAATGATTTGTTTTGCATATAAATTAAAAAGGTAGGGGGAACGTATGCAGCCTTGTCATGCACCTTTATTGATTTTAAACCATTCTGTTTCTCCTTGTTCTGTTTGAACTTTTGCTTCTTGATCAATATAAAGGCTGTGCAAGAGAACGATCAGGTGTTCTGGTATACCCATGCTTCTTAATGTGGCCCAGAGTTTCTCGTGGTTTACGCAAAGCCTTGCTGTAATCAATAAAACACATATAGATATCCTTTTGGGATTCTTTTGTCTTTTCAAGGATCCATCTCGCATCCACAATGATGTCTCTCTTTCCTCACTCTTTCCTGAACCCTGCTTGCACTTCAGGCAGTTCTCGTTCTAGGTATGGTTGTAGTCACTGCTGAATAATCTTGAGTAGAATCTTGCTGGCATGTGAGATCAGAGCGATTGTGCGATAATTTCCACAGTCAGTTTGATCACCTTTCTTCAGTATTGATATAAACACATATTATTTCCAGTCAATTGGCCGTGATGTTGTCTTCCAAATTTCCTGGCCGAGCCTTGTAAGTATAGTAACAGCTGTAATACTTCAATGGGAATGCTATAAATGCCCGGTTCTTTGTTCTTTGATAAGATTTTCGATGCTACTTCGATTTCTTCTTTCATCACCAATGGTTCCTGATCATAAGGTACAGGTTGAAACAGCTGTTGTTCCACTTATCTTTTTCATATAATGATTCTGTATATTCTTTCCACCTTTCTTGATTTTCTCATGATCATTCAACATGGATCCTTGAGCATCTTGAAACACTCCAGTTCAATGCCGGAATTATTTCTTTAACTCTCATAGCTTTATGGAAGCCAATCTTGTTCTTCCTCTAATAGCTTCTGCCTCTATTTCCTTGCATGCGTCATTGTAGTACTTCTCCTTGTCTTGTCTTGTTGCATGTTGGAAATCTCTGTTGAGTTCTGCGATTGCCTCTCTATCTCCTCTGGCTTTAGCTTCTCTGTGTTTCTGGGAAATTTTCAAAGTTTCTTCTTCAGTCATCCTTTTTGGCCATTTTTGCTTTTTCACCTTTTGTAGAGACTTCTTACTTTCTTCCAGCACAACCTTCATGATGTCATCTCATAACTCTGTCATTTGTATCTAATTTTCAATTTTGCAGTCTTTAAATTCTGGTGATATATTCTCAAGGTCATATTTTGCTACATTTATGAGTGGTTTGCTCTTTTTCAACTTTAGCTTGAGTATGCATACTATCAGTTGGTGATCTGTATCACAGTCAGCTCCATGTTTTGTCTTTGTTGATGTTATCGAGCTTTTTTTTTTTTCAATCAGGGTTTTTCAATGGAGCTGTGATGCCATCACATCCGTTTGCCATGGCACCACAGCTCCATTGAAAAGCTCCAATCTCCGGCCACTGGCTCACAAAGTGCATTCCCCACAGCCTGATCCCCAATCTGGCCTCCCAGAGCCAGGGTTGGGCCGCGGAGAATGCCCTTTGCCTCCTGTTGCCCCTTCCCAGCCCTGAGCCTACTGTTCTTCCCACATTGGGGAACTTATTCCACCTCAGAGGTGGAATAAGTTCCCCGTCCAAGCCATCGACTCCAGACATACCGGGCTGACATTGGAATCGGCCCTGTATGTCCGGGACTGCCCTTACACTGCCCCTGAACCGCCCCTTCCCCGCCCCATCTGACATCCCTGTACAACAAACAGGGAAGTTAGATGGGGTCAGGAGGGGGAACGAATAGCGGGGATGGAGGTCCCAACAGGACGTCCATCCCCGCTATTCATGCCATGAAATAACCCCATTATTGTTTTGGGGATGAGGGTACATCTGTCTAAAGGAGTCATGTTACTTAATTGGACTATGCCTAGGATGAATAAAAATGTAGTACATTTGATTCACTACAAGTATATAGCAGCATGTATGGTGCTTGCAAAAGCCTGGCAGCAAATGGAGCTGCCAATGAAGGAGCAGGTGATGGGCAAAATTCACTTTGTTTTAGTAATGGTACAACTAACCACATTGACATGGGACAAAGCGGAACAATTTATAGAGGTGTGGGCTCCTTTTGAAAAATTGATTGGAAAGGAATTTTGACCTCCTATGCATTAAGTTCTCCTAGGATATATTTATGTTCAAGCTGAGATTCATATTGTTGTTGTTGTTGTTAAGTGCTGTTGAGTCAGAGTCGACTCATGGTGACCCTCTGGATAGCTATCCTAAATTGTGTTCGGTCTTCAGTCAGGCGGCTCCTTGTTGACAGACTGGTACCCGTAGCTGCTGTTATTGTATTGATCCATCCCATTGCTGGCCTTCCTCTTTTGGGTTGACCTTCTATCTTGCCAAGCATGATGTCTTTCTCTAATGATCTCTCTCTTCACATGATGTGTCCAAAGTATGAAAGTCAAAGTCTTGTCATCTGAGCTTCTAAAGAAAGTTTAGGTTTGATCTCCTCTAGTACCGACTGGTTTGTTCTTCGGGCAGTCCATGGTATACACAGTATTTGTCGCCAGCACCATATTTCAAAGGCATCAATTTTCTTCCTGTCTATCTTTTTCACTGTCCAAATTCATATTAATGCCCTTCATATTGACTATGGGGGTTATTTTAGAAGCTGTATTCATGATTTAAACATCATTTTAGAAACCTAGTATATAGACATCCCTGACATGAGCAAGGCCATGTTATATAGGAAAGGGGTGGAGGTGTGGTCTGGGTGGTCCTATGGAGATTCAAGTTGCAACATGATTTCAGAAAGGCCTGAGAATATCTGGCCCTGACTGCTGATGCGTCTATGCCTATAGCCTATTTTGGACCATGAATATGTATGTATGTACAGTCTTATGTCCAAGAAGGGGAGAAGTGAGAATAGTCCTCTCCCAAACATTGGAGTGAAGGACAGAGGGGCCACTCTCATTCCAAGGAAGGAGAAGATAGATGCAGGGAGCTTTTCTCAGCCTGTACAGGTGGATTATAATTCCTCCAATCCATATTTAGACTGTACAGGGACAGAGATGTGCTGGCTGGTTAAGGGTTACAAGGCACCAGTGGTTCTCAGTCCCCATCTGCTGGTAGGAGAGCGATATCACAAGACTTTGGCCCCCTCCAACTCCCTCTAGACCTGGAATGGAGGCAACACAACAAACAGATTAAAGTAAATTTGCTGTATAGGGCCGCTACTGCTGGAGCTTGGGGGAGGTTAACAGGGTAGGGTTGCAGTGCCACTGTTGTCACGGTGGGGGGGCCACACCACCACTGCCATCACCACGGGGGGGGGGGGGTGTCATGCCATCACCACTGCCTTGGGGGGTTGTCACCATGAGGGACTAAATAGGGGGGGGGCATCCGCAAAATTTGCATGGGGGCCTCCCACTAGAACTTCTACTACTGGAAAGGAGGATCAGATCAGATCACCCCAACACATTTCCCTCTGTGAACAAAATTCCCCCATCACAACCACCCTGTAGTTCAATACCCAATCTTCCCCTCCACCCCCTGAATCCTCCCTGGCACTTAACCAAAGTTATCTCTGGTGTCTAGTAGACAGATCAGGAGTAATATTCACCATTCCCCTCCTCTCCTGCCCCATGGTGAATTTGACAGTAATCTCACAGTACTACCTCTAGGGGTCAATCTGCCTTATTTAAGTGCAGCTACTCTATCAGCAGTTGTGCCAGCTAGTGAGGGGTAACCCCCACTCTCTGTCTATAGCCTGCTCAGTTCCTACCCAACCCTTGCACTTAGCAAGGGTTGGGTAGGAACTGAGCACTTTTTTTTTTTTTTTTTGCTGTGGTACTTTTTTGGCACACAGTAACCATTATTATGACTTAATTAACATGCCCCTAAGTGGCTGTACTGTTTAAGTAAGAAGTATTGATACTGCCCTGTAAACTAATTTGATTTTGATGGCCTTAGGGCGCTTTGATGGTCTTAGAGCTGTTCATATCCCACTAGTGCTCCTCGTGGCCTTGGGCAAGTCACTTAACCCTTCACTGCCTCGGGTACAAAAAATTTTAGATTGCCCTCTGGGGACAGGGAAAATGCCTACTGTGCCTGAATCTACTACTGGAAAGGTGCGAGAGAAATATTAATAAATAGATAAATAAATATATATTTATTTTCCTTATTTCTGTTTATAGTTGTGTTCTTATTTTTTCTTATTCCCCCTATATTGTTGTAAATATTGTCTCAAGCACTCTGAATTATTACATAGATTCAGCTTTAACCCATCTGGAATTTTAGATGGGCAGGCTAGAAATTATTTTAAAATGATTCCTTAAGTAGTACTCTTTTGGCTAAAAGGCTTAGACAACAATTCCCTGCAGACAGTCACGGGGCATTACAAGGATTCAAGGGACGCACTACTGAATATTAAAGTGTTCTAAGACTACTTTTTAGGACCATCACTGCAATAGGTGGGCTATAAAGAAAGGGGTGTGGAAGGAATACATCATTGTAAACCCCTTTGGTAGTTGCCTCTGGATCATTCACTTCCATTTATTTTTATAAATCTCAGTGCATGTGATTGGGGCTGCTTCCAACTAGATTGTTAATTCTAATGTGCAAAAAGATTAGACAGCACAAAAAATAATTTGATTCTATTATGCAGTTCTAAAAATACTACTTATCAATGGATGTTGTCAGAGATTCTGTATATGCACAAATCCCATATGTTTCGACTGAACCATTACCTTTAAGAATCTGCAGCCCCCACAACCAAATACATTGTTTCCACTCTTTAAATACTCCGACCACTCTTCTGCATATGTATGCCAACCAGCTTTCAATTTATACTCACTGTACTCATTCACAAATTATCAAATGTCAATTTTTGCATTTTACAAATATTGCCTATTATGTAAACAGCTGCCTTCTCTTACAGAGTTGTTTTTAATTGCACTTGTTCAGTAGTACAATAAAGATGGCATTTTTCAGTACCGTCCAGAATGTGTAGGAGGTTATGAGTTCTTGTAAGTTGTGAGGCAGGTTTAATGTAAATTGATCAAACTGAAAACACTGCATGGGAATATTGATCAATTAGACTGTGTTGTCTGATCCAAAGCATCTGTGAACATGTTCTTCATTTTAGATGACTCGTATTTTGATGGATATTCTTGAATTTTACAGTGTGAGGCAGGTCGATATGCAGGGCAGGATTAAGGCATAGGCAAACTAGGATCTTGCCTAGGATCCACGTGTTTAGGAGGGCCCTTCTCAGATGTGTTAATTCAGTGGTTTCTAAGGTAGAGTCATTCCATGGCAGAAAGAAGAGTGGGTAGGGACTAGAGTCACCACTGTCTGCAGAGATCTGTCTCTTGTCCCTGCCCCTTGTGCATTGTCATCCGGTTGCCAGGAAGAGTCAGCAAACAGCACTACTTACCTACTGCTTCCTCTTCTGCTGTTTTATCTCTGTAGTCACTCACGTCCCCCATAAGAAAAACAAGCCAATTCTAGGGATATCCAACAAATTGAGAAGTTTCCACAAGGATAATGACCAGGCTTCTCTACAGGAGGATGATCTACCACTCTTAGACAGGCAGGGCTCGGGAGAACAGCTTGGTTTCCTGGGAGCTGCCGCGGAGTCTTACCATCGCCGCGGAGCAGTGTAGCAGGTGGGAGCTGACTGCCTGTTGGGTCAGCTGCAGGCATCCAGTGGCCGTCCTAGGCGCTGAGGACCCCTCACACTCTAAAAAGCTCAGCAGGGGCTGTGCTTCGGCGGAGAACAGCTTGGTTTCCTGAGAGCTGCCACGGAGTCTTACCATCGCCACGGAGCAGTGTAGCAGGCGGGAGCTGACTGCCTGTTGGGTCAGCTGCAGGCATACGGTGGCCATCCTAGGTGCTGAGGACCCCCCACAACCTACAAAGCTCAGCAGGGGCTGTGCTTTGGCAGAGAACAGCTTGGTTTCCTGGAAGCTTCCGCGGAGTCTTACCATCGCCACGGAGCAGTGTAGCAGGCGGGAGCTGACTGCCTGTTGGGTCAGCTGCAGGCATTCAGTGGCCATCCTAGGCACTGAGGACCCCCCGTGCCCTACAAAGCTCAGCAGGGGCTGTGCTTCAGCAGAGAACAGCTTGGTTTCCTGGGAGCTGCCATGGAGTCTTACCATCGCTGCGGAGCAGTGTAGCAGGCGGGAGCTGACTGCCTGTTGGGTCAGCTGCAGGCATCCAGTTGCTGTCCTAGGCGCTGAGGACCCCCCGTACCCTACAAAGCTCAGCAGGTTTACTCGCGGCCGTGAGTTCGCGGCCTGCGAGGTTGTGTCCAAAGGGGCATGTCACAAGGGGTAGGACACACTCCTTCTGTGCTCCTTCGGTGCTTCCTGAGGTCTTCGGAAAGCGCCGCTGAGTGAAGTGTTTTTTCCATGGGGAAACGGAAGGCCAAGGTGGTGGCTAAAGCTACAGTTGGAGATGGTTTGCGAGGAGGTAAGGTGACTGGCCCTATGGATAAACATTTGACCTCCCTGCTACCTGTTAGTCAATCTCCGGATGGAGCTTCTTTGAGCCTGGAGAACCGGATACCACCTCCTTTCCCTCAGCCTTCAGATTCTTCTACACCTGTGGGGTTGTCTCCTATTCCTCTTGCCTTGACTCTTTGTCCAGTTGACCCAGCTGTACCTGAAGCTGTGTCTCCCCCTCTTAATCGGGAGGTGACTCTTTCAGACATTTGGCAGACACTTCAACAAATTGATTCACATTTGTCTTCAACTGTTTCCTCATTGTGTAGGTTTACGCATGATGTAGTAGCCAAAGTTAAAGATATAGATACCCAAATGGTTTCCTCTATGAAGTCTATTGCCCATTTGGATTCTCAGTTGCAAACCCATTGTGACCTTTGTGTCACTTCTATTAAGGATGTTTCTTCTATTTCTTATCAGGTTGAGTCACTTGAGAATCATCAACGGGCAAGAAACTTACGTTTCTTAAAATTTCCTTCTACTCATTTGCTTTCTTCTGAGTTGTTGTTGCAAAAATATTTTTCTGAGGTATTACATCTAAAGGAAACCTTAGAGATAGCACAACTTTATTCTTTTTCAGTGGGTCTTCAGCGTAATCCGATCGCAGACGGGATTTCTCCCCCGTCTGACAAATCGGTCGCCAAGAACCTCACGGTGTTTTTGGAAGATTCATTGGATGTTATAACCAAACGCTGTACTTTGGTGGTAACATTTAAGTCTGAATCTATCAAATTGTCTGTCTTGCGTACTTACTTTAAATATAGGGAAGTTGTATTCTGTGGATTTAAGATTCAAGTGTTCCCAGATGTCAGCCGGGTCACTCAGCTCCGGCGGAAGCAGTTTCTTGAGTTAAAATCTAGGGTTGTGGCTTTGGGAGCTTCTTTTTTTCTGAAGTTTCCATGTCGCTGCTTAATAACATTTGAGGGGAAAAATTATGTTTATACAGACGCCTCTGCGTTGCATCAGTTTTTGTCTGCAAAGGAAGTCTTGGGGGATGGGTAGGTGATTTGCATATTATAGCTCCCTAACGTGGAGTTTATACTCCTTTTTTTTTTTAGTTTATTTTTCTTCCCTTTTAGGTTGATAAGGTTTTTTCCCTTGATGTGTTCATCATGTTGTGGTTGTTTTTGCTCTTGAATAGTATTATAAACTGATGCTGTCACGGACTGGTTCCATGCTCAAGGCCTCAAAATAAACTTCAGCAAAACAGACGTACTCTTCACCACAAGAAATCAATCTTTCTCTCCCCCACCGGCTCTAAAGACAAGAGATGCTGAGCTCACAAGCAGACCCACTATCCAATACCTTGGTGTCACATTGGACCAGCAACTTGAGTTCAAAACTCACATCAGCAACATCATCAGACAGATCCACTATAAAATTAGAACACTGAGACATCTCAGACCACTATTACAACCAGGCGACTTTAGAACAGTCTTTCAGGCCCTTGTGACCCCCCACTTTGACTATGCCAATGCGATTCTTCATGGCCTACCCAAGAGCACAATAAGCCCATTACAACTAGCAATGAATACCGCGGCACGCTTCCTACATGGAGAGTCCAGAGGAGACCATATTACACCGATTCTAAAGGACTTGCACTGGCTGCCTCTCTACTGTCGCACTACATATAAGATAGGCCATCAACAACATGTCCTCCTCCTCCCTAACAGAGCTGCTCCACCCTACCCCAACAATCAGTGTGAGGAGATCTTTTGCCATCAATACCCTACAAACCCCCTGCGAAATAACTAAATGCAACCAGACAACAAGAAGAAGGGCTTTCAAGTTCTATGCCCCCACATGCTGGAACGCACTCCCATCTTCCATGCGAGCAATTACTGACATCGCTCAATTCAGAAAAGCCCTAAAACATCCCCTCTTTCTATTACACTATTCACAACCTAATTTAGCAGCATCACATCCAGCTAAGCAAGGATAAGCCACAAAACAACTCATGGTATTAATGTACAGAATTGTAGATGCTGTAAATAGTTACCCTAGTTGAAATCCAAGTTTTCGCTCCTGTTCGATGTAAAGGCATAACAGATATCTGAGATGCTTGAATGTTACTTGTAAACCGCGCTGATTTTAAAGAGCGCGGTATATAAAAACAATAAATAAATAAATAATAAACGGTGAATTCTGTAGAATTATATATCATGTATTATTGTATTCAGGAAAAGCTTAAATAAAATATTTTTTTTTTTTTAAACTTTTATTTTCATTTTGCAACAAACAAAAGAAACAACACACCAAAAGAGACAAAACAAGTATACAATAAGGAAAAGTAAACCCATTACCCCCCACCCCGATGCTTCTTCTCTACCCGATTATATCAGCATGTGAGCGCTTCCAATTAACAGTGATTATACATCAAACGATCAAAAGAGTATCTACAATACAGCATGATCATGGGACAGAGATATATACAAAGTTAGACAGTCAGATGAGAGCATTTAGCAAAATGTACATAGTCATTGAGCATCTTCCATTGAGACCAATGAGAAGGAGTCTGAACGGAGGAAGCGAACAGACGAGGTATTTGTTCATATTTACTGTAAAGACAGGCATGATTCCACCATTCATTGGGGCTCAGATGGGAGCTAATTTTCCAGTATTACTTAATTAGGGAAATAACAATGCCAAGCATAAAGTTCGAAAGGAGATATGCCATTTTTGGGAGAGAGGGGATCCCCGCAACTGGGCGAAGTCCCACTATCCTCCAAGAAAGGGGCTCCTGAGAGTGCGAGATAGACTAAATACGACCCCAGACCCGACGCCAGTAATACTGTAGTGCGGGATATTCATGCATAACATGAGGCAATGAACCAATGGCCGCAGGACGTGTCCAGCAACCATTGCCCTGAGTAGTGTTCCAATTGTCTAATCTGTGAGAAGTGTAAAAACACCGGTGGGCTAGAAAGAAGAGGGTCTGAGTGAGTGAGGCGGATCAGGAACCCGTGTCCCTCTACTCCAGATAAGGCTCCATTGTTCCGAGGTCAAAGTCACATGCAATTCCCTCTCCCATACTTTCTGCGCTATAGGGGTATCTCTAGTTATAGCATTACATAAGGTTTAGTAAAATTGGATGCTACACCCGGTGAACTACCGAGAGATCGGAAAGTCTCCAATCAACCTTATGTAGGGAATGCCGATGGCGGGAGTACTCTAGTGCTCCGAAGGCGATGCTGAAGTTGCACTGGCCAGAGTCGGGAGTCTAAAGATTGCATAAGAGTATTAAAAGCACCTAAAGTGTCTAAAAGCATTGGTGGATAGTGGAAGTCTGATGGGAGAGTCATACCAGGGAGAAAGGTAAGAGGAATCGGTTTGCAAAGGCCCGCTTCTATATCTAGCCACACAGGTCTACTCGGTACTGGATCTTCCAACCAACGAGCACCGTGTTTGAGAAGAAAAGATTGAGGGAACACTTGAGTAAAATCGCCACCAAGTATTAATGGAGCATTGGCAGAGGCCTAGGCCAACTGCGCAATACTTGCATAGTAAGCAGGGTTGTCCCCATTCGGGGCATAATGCAAATACACGTGAATTCACTATCTCCAACCTCAAGGTGTACACGGGCCCATCTACCCTCCTTGTCAGCGCTAATATCAGGTACAGTAGCGTGCAAAGACTTCTTAACCAGAATGGTTATCCCGTACCATTTGGAAACGGTGGGAGAATAGGCAGCTACCATGTGAGGCTTAGCATTGAGTTTCAGTGTTTCAGCAGAGTTTAAATGCGTTTCCTGAAGAAACACTAAATCAACATGCTCATGGCTAAGATAGCTAAGGATTTTCTTTCCTTTGAGTGGACCATTAATGCCTTTGACGGTGAATGATAAGATTTTGCATAAGGCCATTCAGAAAAGTTAAAAATTCTAAGCATGATAGCACACATAATTTCACTATGTCCCTCAAGCTGACTGTATCTGGCTGTACACATGACATAGGAAAAATTAGCTAATATAATACAATGAAGCGCCCCACATTAACAAAGAAAACCGCAGTACGGTAGAGGAGAAGCAAAACCCCAAAATTACTGGCGACCATGTGTCTGCGGGGAGAAACCCCAGAGAAGGCCGAAATTGAAAAAACACATAACCTGTAGGACTGTGCGTGCTCCGAATCCGACCGAGGCACACATCATGAAGGGATAGGAGACCAAAAAACAAAAGTCATATAGAGAAAGAAAGAAAGTCCAGGCTATTTCTGTGCTTGGCTATGACCGCCGCTTCGGGCCCTTCAAAATGGCGGATAGAGCCGGCAGATAAGAGTCCAAGATTTGGGATTAGCGCATCTGCTCTGCTTCTTTGGAGTCTAAAAATGTTGATAGTAGATCAGGATCTTCGAACGTCCTGGTTTGGTTGTGGAGAGTCACTCGGAGCTTCGCTGGATACAACAGGCCAAAGCGAGCCTGTAGCTGTTGAAGTCGAGGGCGAAAAGCAAGGAGTTTCTTCCGACGGTCAACGGTAGGCTTTGCCAAATCAGGAAAGAAGGAGACCTTACGACCTTCAAATTCCAAATGATGATTCGCTCGGGCAACATGTAAAATTTGTTCCACTTGTTGATATCGTAGCAAGCTAAAGATAATAGGCCGGGGGGTCGTGCGGTTGAGCGCCATGTGGGCAGGAACACGGTGTGCTCGATCGATTTCCAGTTCTCTGTGAAAAGTGATCTTCAGCAAGGAGGGAAGAGTTTTGAGCAAGAATTCTCTTATATCTCCTGCTTCCACCCCCTCCGGCATTCCGAGGAGCCTCACATTGTTGCGACGGGCTCGATTATTGCTATCTTCTAACTCCTTTTGAAGATTCTGTATCTGGCGCTCAGCCTTGTCCAGTTTGCCCAAGCGCACCTCGTGCGAGTCGAGAACCCCCGCCATGTTGTCCTGCCGTAATGAAAGACTTTCAAGTCGGTCCTGGAGCACTCCAAAGTCTTCTCGCAGGGCTCGAAGCGCTTCTCCATTGGACTGCACCAATTCCTTCACGCCGCGTATTTCCTCCAAAATCTCCAGGTGCATTTCGGGGTTTTCACGAAATGGGACCATCTTCTGTGGGGAGGACACCTCTGTTTTGGAGCGTTTTCCGTGAGAAGAAGAAGGAGACCCGAAGTCCAAGCGCGCTGGTTTATGGGCCGCCATCCCCCCCGAGGTGCCCCGGTCAGCTCGGAGCGAAATAGTAAATTTGTATAGGTATTAAGTCAGGATTCTAAGTAGGCCTCTCGGGAGCTTCAACGCAAAGCGTCCTACCCGCTGGACATCAGGCTCCGCCCCTAAATAAAATATTTTAAAAAAAAGACAGGCAGGGCTCAACAGTTCTTTCAGATTACGTCCTCTGGACCAGACAAATTTGACCTTTCTATTTTTCAAACCAGGAATGATGTGTGTCACTGGTAGATGTTTATAAATGATATGTTGTATTTTTTAATTCAGAGGGGAATGTTTAGTGATGAAATGAACAAACTCACTATCATTCTTAAATTGATTGGTATGTGTCAGATATAAAAGCCAATCTCTATCATTATATTGAGCTCATTTAAATGCCCGTTCCACCACCGAACTTGGATAGCCCCTGACCAAAACACTTTTTTTCAAGATTATCAATTGATTTTTGAATTCTACAAAAGTGGAACAATTGAAAATGGATGAATTGTGAGTAGGGAAGTCTCCCCCCCCCACCCCCCACACACACACCCAAAGGGATAAGGGGTGTGCACTCGTGAAATGCAGCAAAGTATTACAGCCTGTAGCCTTTCTATAAACAGTGGTCTGCCAGCCCTCAGTATCAATTGAGACAAGCACATCCAGAAAAGAAAATTGTGTCTTACTATAACTCAGTGAAAACTGTATGTTGGAGTCCCATTTATTCAACCATTGATGAAATTCAGACAGATGATCCGCATCACCCTCCCAAATAGGAAAGACATCATCATTAATGAAGCAACACCACATTTTTATATGCTTTATAAAGGGGGAATCCTGAAGCCATTTGATTTATAGGCAGCCATAAATAGATTGATGGAGCAAAGGTGGGTGTGTGGAAAAGATCTAGGAGGCATAGAGGGGAGTAAGAGGCTAGTGAATGAGTGAGATGAGAAATGGGGGAGCTGGGCTGGAGGTTAGAAGAGTGGATGGAAAGTTGCTAGGTGAAAAGTCAAAAGGGGATTGAGGATGGAGTGTTGAAATTGAGTGGATGAATGATTAAAGAAAGAAATGGAGAAAAGAACAAAAAGTGAAATATCAGTATGTCAGAGGCAAATGTAGACAGAAAATGAAAAAAGGAGAAGAGAGAAAAGGACATAAGCAGCAGACAATGGAGAATTAGCAGAAGTCATGAAAAATGCAACAGAGAGACTGGGGCAACTGTGATTTAAAAATAAAATGCCCTTCAAAAAAAGATAGAAAAAAAGTATTTTATTTTTAATTTATTAACTGGAATATGTCCACTCTGGGAAATATGCTCTGATGTGTTTGTGCTTTGTTCAATATAAGAGAAAATTAATTTCATAGTTTAATTTTTCCAGAATTCAAATTTTGGCTTTTGGGGTTCCCAGTACAATTATTGTCTTCATATTTTTAAATTGTGTTCCCTTGTTCTGTATTTTTTGACGGCCTGTCTGTTTTATCTAGTTTCTGTATAGTAGATCCACTTATTCTCCTTTCCAAGTAACATGTATTGGTTTAATATTTGCAGCGCTACCTTTTGATAAATAGAGTTAGGTGCTTTGTGAGTCCTGGTACTGCTGTTATGATATGGCAGGTTTGCTATGGGCTCTAAATAAGCAGGGTTTTCTAGTAATGCACCTGGCAGTTGGCACTGGAGGATAGTAATGCAGAAATATGGCAAACGCTCTTTATCCACACTGTACATGCAAGTAGTTTTCAGACACTCATTAAAAGGCATGTATACTAAAGGTTAATGTACTTTCACAAATTTGAATGTGTTATAAGTGCAGCAACACCCATTTAGTCCTGTTTAGAAACCCCTGTTCAATGTAAGTCCAGTCGTGGGCTCTGCCTGTGCTGCACGAGTTGTTAAATGTAAACCACGCTGATTTTAAAGAGTGTGGTATAAAAAAGACATTAAATAAATATTAATTAATTAATTAATTAATTTATGTCTATAGGTGCAGTGGCACTTAATACATATTAATGTTTAGTAAACATGTCCCTAAGTCATTGATAGGACCAAAACGAGATTTGTGAAGGATTCCTTTGAAAGCCACTTAAAATTTTAGACGGGCAGCCTATACATTTTAAAATAAAATAAATTAGACTTATACAAATGAGGCCCAGTGGATAAACAAATATTTATGCAAATGAGGCCCCGCAATTAGTCTCCAAACATGGCCCTGCAACACCCTTCAGTCGCCCATGCTCACCAGTTAGCAGCCATCTGGGACTGAAAGTTTCCCAGATGTAGCCATTAATGGTTTATCAAAAACTGATACTTACATGGAGGTAGAATAGAAACATAGAAACATGATGGCAGAAAAAGACTACATGGCCTATTTAGTCTGCCCTTCCATATACCCACTTCAAGAACCCTCTTTTTTCCTTTAGAGAGCCTCTGTGTTTGTCCCATGTTTTTTTTTAAATTTAAATACTGTCCTTATCTCTACTACCTCCACTAGGAAACTTCCATGCATTTACCACTCTTTCTGTAAAGAAATATTTTCACTTATTACTCCTGAGTTTATCCCCTTTCACTCTCATCCTGTATCCCCTCGTAGCAGAGATTGCTTTCAATCAAAAGAGGCTCTCCTCCTGTGCATTTATGCCATGGAGGTATTTAATCATCTCAATCACATCACCACTATCTCACCTTTCTTCTAAAGTATACATATTAAGATCCTTAAGTCTGTCCTCATATGTTTAATAATGAAGACCATTAAACATTTCAGTAGACACCCTCTGCACCAAATCCAACCTGTTTATATCCTTTTGAAGGTGCAGTCTCCAGAATTGCCCACAATACTCCAAATCAGGTCACACCAAAGACTTATACAGAGGCACTATCACTTCCTTTGTTCTGTTGGCCATTGCTCTCCCAAGCATCCTTCTAGCTTTTGCCTTCGCCTTTTCTACTTGTTTAGCTACTTTGAGATCGTCATACACAATGATGCTTAAGTCCCACTCTTCTTTCGTGGACAGAAGTACGTCACTCCCTATAATGTACTGCTCCCTTGTATTGTTGCAGTCCAAATGCATGACTCTACATTTTTTAACATTAAATTTCAGCTGTCAAATTCTAGACTATTCTTCAATCTTAGTTAGATCCCTCCACATGTTATTTACACCTTCCTGGGCGTCTACTCTGTTGCAGATTTTGGTATCATCCGCAAAGAGGCAGACCTTACCTGATAGCCATTCCACAACATCATTAACAAAGATGTTAAAAAAATTGGACCAACGACAAATCCCTGCGGCACTCCACTGGTAATCTCCTTCTCCTCAGAGTGAACTCCATTACCTGTACACTTTGTTGCCTCCCACTTAACCAATTTCTAACCCAAGCAGTAACTTTAGGGTCCATTCCAAGCATGCTTACTTTGTTTATAAGTCACCTGTGCGGAACAATGTCAAATGCTTTACTGAAATCTAAATACATCACATCTCTCCCTCGGTCCATCTCCTGGGTTGCCCAGTCAAAGAATCAATCAGATTTGTCTGACAAGACCTGCCTTTGATGAATCCATGCTGCCTCAGATCCTACAATCCGTTGGACTCCAGAAACCTCACTATTTTCTCTTTAAGCAGCATTTCCAATAATTTACTCACCACAGAGGTTAAACTAACTGGCCTGTAGTTTTGAACTGCATCCTTACTTCCGCTTTTGTGTAAAGAGATCACATGTGCCTCTCTCCAGTCCTCTGGCATCACCCCTGAATCCAAAGAAGCATTGAAAAGTCAGTCAGTGGAGCTGCTAGAATATCCTTCAGTATTCTTGGATGTATCCCATCTGGTCCCATTGCTTTGTCCACTTTTAGATTAACTAGTTCCTCATGATCACAATCCTATGAAAATCATTTGAGATGCCCCTCACTTTTGTTCCTGTTTGTTGTCTGAGGTCCTGCTCCCAGCCCTTCATTTGTGAACACAGAACAGAAATGT
Organism: Ichthyophis bannanicus; assembly: GCA_033557465.1. NCBI lineage: Eukaryota > Metazoa > Chordata > Amphibia > Gymnophiona > Ichthyophiidae > Ichthyophis > Ichthyophis bannanicus. Next base: position 1,609,610,383 of record CM066031.1, read on the forward strand.
TAAGCAATTCTGCTTTATCCTCATCAGCTTCTACATATTCATCCCCTTCACCCTTGAGTCTGACAATACCACTTTTGCCCTTCCTCCTCCCCTCACTAACATATCTGAAAAATGTATTAGTCCCCATTTTATTGCATTGGCTATTTCTTCTTCTTTTTGTACCTTTGCTTTCCTGACTACTTTGCCAACCTAAGTTTTTCCAAATATAGATGCCTATCTTCCTCTCTCTGTGATCTCTTGTATTTCATGAAGGCCTCCCTCTTTTTCTTCATCTTTTCAGCTACTTCTTTCGAAAAACACAGTCGTCTCCTTTTCCTTTTATTTACCATTCTAACAAAAAGGTTGGTTGCCTTTAAAATATCCCTTTTCAGTTTTGCCCACTGTTTTTCTACATTCCCAAGTTGTTCCAATCCCGCTAACGACTCCGTGAGGTATTGGCTCATCTTGGCAAAGTTAGTTTTCCTAAAGTCTAAGACCCTCACTTTTGAATGGACTTTATCAGCCCTAGTACTAATATTGAACCACACCATCTGGGGATCACTGGATGCAAAATGATCTCCCACTATAACATCAGAAATTGGTAAGCATCAAGTCCAGTATGGCCCTTTCACATGTGTGTTCTGTTACCATTTGCCTGAATACTTCTTCCTGTAAAGAATCCAGGATCTCCTTGCTTCTAGATGACACCACAGCAGGGATATGCCAGTCAACATCCAGCATATTGAAATCCCCTATCCGTAGCACTTCCCCTTTCCTGGCAATGCTGCACATGTCTTCTATTAAATTTTTATTTATTTATTTATTTGAACAGTTTTATATACCTCCCCTTCCAGAGATCAGGGGTGGTTTACATAGAACACAGCAAGAAGTTACACAGAACCAAGTATAACTATATACATTGAAACATTGTAAATCCATAACTATGTACATTGTATCTTGTTCAGTATAATGCAATTAATTTAATTTAATTTAATTTAATTAACAGTTTCTTATATACCGCATCTTCCAAAGATCAAATGCGGTTTACATGGAACAAAACAACATAACAGACAGGCGTCTGTTTTTACAGTGAACAACTTAAAACCATAACAACTATATTACATTACATGGAACATGCAAGAACTATTTACAGGGAACAAAATGAGTAATAAATACAGTGTTGTATGTGACATCATATGTCAAATCAATCCAGCAATAATGTAGTAGTTTTGCTAGTGAGTGTTATATTGATTCCTGCTGGATGTGATAGGTGCTGATTGTGCTTTTTGGGGGTTTGAGGGGTATGCAGGTGTGCCAATGATTAGGTTATGCATTGAGTTTAGGGGAGGGGGGTGTGGTTGGATGCTGGTGGTGTTGTGGTTGTTGTAGTGTTCAATGAAGAGTAGAGTCTTTAACTCCTTCCTGAATGTCTGACTGTCTTTGAGTGATCGTAGTGAGTCGGGCTGTGAGTTCCAAAGTGTTGGGGCTGTGTATGTGAATGCTCTATTACTTGCTAATTGTTTGGTTTTGTGTATAGAGGTGGGAATGTTGAGAAGGTTCAGCTTACTTTCCCTTCTGATTCTAGTGTTGGGTTGAGCAGTTGTAAGGGTTGTCAGATATGAGGGTGCAATGTTGTTGAGCAGTTTGAATGTTTTAATTATCATTTTGTATTTTGAGCGACTTGCTATTGGGAGCCAGTGGAGATTTTTTAGGATGGGTGTGATATGGTCATTTAGGTGTGCTTTGGTTATGATTCTGGCAGTGACATTCTGGGCTAACTGGAGGTGGTTTATAAAATACTAAATCTCCATCCACTTCTTCTCCCTGTGATGGAGGTCTGTATATCATGCCAATGCAAATGGATTTCTCTTTCACTCTTTCTAATTTAATCCACACTGTTTCATCTCTCCCTTTTAAGCGCTGTATTTCCATAGCTTTAATATTATTTTTTACATATATTTATTTATTTTTTATTTATTTACATTCTCTTATATACCGCGCTATTCTGCATCAGTGCGGTTTACATTGAACAAACTGAAATTACATTGAACAGGGCATTATAACTTGGAGATAACTATTTTACAGGGAACATGGGCTATGGAGGGTTAAGTGGCTTGCCCAAGACCACAAGGAGCACCTGTGGGACTAGAAACCCCAGTCCTTCCGGCCCAAGGTTGCTGTCCTCTAGTGGGATTTGAACCCCCGACCTTCCGGCCTGAAGTACCTTGCCCCAACCACTAGGCCACTCCTCCTCCATTTCTTCCTATCCTGTCCTTTCTGAATAAAGTATAGCCTGGTATAGTTAGGTATTTAATGTTTCACTTACCTGGAGGCTTTCTTCACCATCCCCAATGAATCTAGTTTAAAGCCCTCTTCAATACGTCAGCCAGTCTCCCTCTGAAGACATGACAATCCTTCTTGGACAGATAGATGCCATCTCTGTTCTGCAGCCCTTGGAACATCATCCCATGGTCCAAAATGCTCTCAATAACATCATCCACACAACCATGCATTTATCTCCAGGATGCAATCTTCTCTGCCCTGGCCTTTACCTTCAACAGGGAGGACTGAAGAGAACACCACCTGCTCAGAGGGATACCTGGCAGTATCATTTGTGCCAACATGGATGAGCAACATTGGGTAAGAGTCAGTAGGCTTGATGAGTCTCAGCAAACTCTTTGTAACATCTCAGATTTTGGCACCTGGCAGACAACATGCCTCTCTGGACATCAAGTCTGGTCTGCAGATGGATGCCTCAGTACCCCTCAGAAGAGGGTCATCAACCACCACTATCTTTTGCTTTCTAGTGGTCACTGATTCAGCTACTTTGGGGTGCTCGAGATCTGGTTCTTCCCTTTCCTGCGATGCCTCCGCCTCCTCCACTTCCTGGGCTGCATAATGGTTCTTCAATTCAAGGGCTTGAGGAGTTGGATTGGTGATTCTGCAGGCCCTGGTGACTTGTGTCCAACCTTGGTCCCTCTGTAGGCTCCCATCCTCACCTCTGCTAGACAGCTTGGATTTTCAAGAAGCATCTCATTAATGTACCTCTCACTGTCTTGAATGCTTCTCAGCTTTGCCACCTCTTCTCTGAGCTCCTCCACCTGTTTTCTGAGAGCTTCAGCATGTAGGCATCCTGTACATGGAACGGTCCTTCATCTGGAATTGTGATCTCTGTCTGGACAGAGGTAGAAGCTGTAATGGGGGCAACAGCTTTGGCAATATGATGGCAATAACACTTGCCACATTCTTTCCCCAAGATCCACGTATCATTACTCCAGTCAGGCAGGCACAATTCCATCGTAATATTTTCCTTTGGTACCAGGGAGAGTTTTTCAGGACTGATTTTCTGATCTAAACGAAGGTATGAGGATGTTTTGGTTCACCTGCAAAAGAAATACGAAAATGTTGCAGTCTGAATTTTATAACATACAACAGAATATTGTATTCTGTTAGCAGGACAGCCTTCCCGTGTTGTTCTGCAAAATAATCATTTTCAAAGCTAAGAACCTTTCAAATATTTTGCAAACCTTTAATTATTTGGGGAGGGGGCAAAATAAACATCAGATCCTTTACATTTCAGAAAGCATAATTAAGTCAGGGATAGAAAAAATATGTGCCAAGCTGGATTTATAACCATAGCAATAAGCTGAGTCAGTAGTGATCTAAGGAATCTCTTTTTGGAGTTGAGCCAGCTAGTAGCTGTCTGTCTCGCATGCTGTGCATAGAATCCAGTAAAAGTGCCTCACTGAGCCCATATAATATGAGCTTATACTGAAAAGCTTTACCAGTGTATATATCAGATTCATGACCTTAAAAGGCTTTTGTTCCTTTGCCATTCAAAGAAACCAGAAAGTAGTATTTAAACTGTCAGACCATCAAAACACTTCCTGATTCATTTATGCATTAATATGTTTTTCAAAGAAAATGTCATGCAAGAACACGTTAGAATATTCAAATATATATGAGTATTTTTTAGCCTGCCTTTCTAAATCATGTTCAAAGCGACTTTAACTAGGCATTATTAAAGTTTAAGTCAAAGGCAAAAAGAGCTTATTATCTAAGTGGGTACTCAAGGTAATGGGAGAGAAAGTGACTGTCCAAGGTCATAAGTACCCTTACAGCTAAATAAATAAAAGTAATAGATTTACAGAGTTCTCTACAAGGTCATCTCCATCTCCCCTTCCTCTGTTTCACTCTCAAATCTTTTCTTCAGTCCTACCACTCTTTCTTCCTTTTCTAAAATCCCAGAGGAAGAAACTGCACACACATCTTCTCACCTCCAAACTCACTACTTGCTCCTCTGATCCATTCTCACACATCTACTAAGCTCTATCTCCTCCTCTGTTTTCCCTACCTTCTGTTATATCTTCCATCTATTGCTTTCCATTGCAACTGTTCCTGTTGCCTTCAAGCATACTATGGTTACACCACTCTTCAAAAACCTTCACTGGACTCTACCTGCCCTTCCAATTATTAACCCATCTCCATCCTCCCCTTTGCTTCCAAACTACTCGAATGTAGGGTTTTCCACCTCTGTCTTGACTCTTTTCTCTCAAGTCTTTAGGATTCTACTGCAATCTGGATTTTGTCCTCTATATTCTACAGAAATGGCTCTTGCCAAAGTCTCCAGTAAACCTGTTCCTGGCCAAACCCATAGACCTCTAATCAATTCTCAATCCAGTTATTATAGTAAGCCAATTAGGGCTTTGTATAACAAGCCAGTTTTCAGTGATATTACAGCCAGCTGGGGCTTAGTATAACAAGCCAGCCTTCAGTAAAATTAAAGCCAGTTAGGACTTAGTATTACAAGTCATCTTTCAGTGGAACTACAGCTAGCTGGGGCATGGCATAACAAGCCAGCCTTCACTAAGTAAAGCCAATTAGAACTTAATATTACATGCCAGCTTTCATTTATTGTAAATTGAATCCAGATAAGGTATATCTTAACAGAGAGAGTAGAGTAGGTTAAATATTCTTTAAGTATATAGAGATAAATTGTTTTCTAAAGACCTTTTACAAAGAGGTCTTCCAGTTAGGAGGCAATAGAACTCTGAAATTCTTTTAAATAGGTGTTAAAGCCAAGTGATAGATCAAAGAGGAAACTTGAAAGATTTCCTCTATCAAAATAAGGGCAGCATGAATCACTCAGGAAATTAAGAGATTGCCTTAGAAGCACAGCTATAAATAGGTCATCCTTCCTACCTAACCCAGGCATAATCCTTGATTTATAGCCTCCTAAACCAGTTAAGGGGAAGGTGGTGTTCTTACTCACTTTCAGGTTTTACTGATTGTCTTCATTAGCAGGTTATTCGGCCTTAGGAGTAGATTAAGTCCTTGCAGTTCACCTTGAGGAGAACACTAAAAGTCCTTTATACTTATTAAGTAAAATTGCAAGAACATAAGATATGCCATACTGGGTCAGACCAAGGTCCATCAAGCCCAGTATCCTGTTTCCAACAGTGGCCAATCTAGGTCATACGTACCTAGCAGTTTCCCCAAAAGACACAGGTTCCACAATGCTTGTATTGGGTCAAGCATTGATATCCTGGGTCCCTTCTTAATAATGGTTTATGAACCTTTCCTCCAGAAACTTGTCCAAACCTTTTTTAAACCCAGCTACACTAACAGCCTTTACTACATCCTCCAGTAACAAATTCCAGAGTTTGATTACACGTTGAATGAAAAATATTTTCTTTTATTAGTATTAAATAGTTTACCCTGTAGTTTCATTGCATGTCCCCTAGTCTTTCTATATTCTGATAATGCAAACAATCGATCTACGTTTACCCGTTCCACTCCATTCATTAATTTATAGACTTCTATCATATCTCCCCTCAGCCATCTCTTTTCCAGGTTAAAGGGCCCTAACCTTTTTAGCCTTTCTTCATCGGGGCATCCTTCCATCCCCTTTACCATCTTGGTAGCTCTCCGCTGAACCTTTTCTAATAACGCTGTATCCTTTTTAAGATACGGTGACCAGAATTGCACACAATATTCAAGGTGTGGTCTCACCATGGAACGATATAGAGGCATTATAATATCCTTTGTTTTATTTTCCATTCTTTGTATTGGTCAAGTGTCCCTATTCCTCTAACAACTTTATATAACTTAACAACTTTAAATAGCTAAAAGATATCTTTAAATCTAAGATGAAGACAACAACAATATGGGGGCTTTCCAGTCTTTTGCATTTAGTTTTACATGTATTATTTTCTTCTAGTTGATGAGAAGTTTTATGTGTGCATTAAGTGCAAAGAGCCCTTTGTTCTCAGGGAACAAGTCTGATCTCTGGAGGCTAGAGTAGCACATTTGGAAGAACTGAAGCAGACAGAGAGGTTTATAGATATGATCTACAAGGATATAGTAGAGAAAGCCCACCTCCAGTCTGGCGGCGTCTCTGCTGCTATGGAGGACAGAGGTCATATGAGTGGAGATCATCACCTTGGTGTAGCAGGAAGTGATCCTTTAGCTAGGACCTATACCCTAGGTGATGCAATACCCTCTGAAACCGAGGATGTGTCTTCAGGGCCATGTGCACATGAGGCAAGGGTTAGGAAGGCTATTATTGTTGGTGATTCAATCATTAGGCAAGTAGACAGCTGGGTGGCTGATAGACATGAGAATCACCTGGTAACATGCCTGCCTGGTAGTGGACCTCATGCGTCGCCTAGACAAGGTTTGAGATAGTGCTGTGGAGGAGCCTGCTGTCTTGGTACATGCTAGTACCAATGACAAAGAAAAATATGGAAGGGAGGCTATGGAAGCCAAATTTAGGCTTTTAGGTAAAAAGTTGAAATCCAGAACTTCCAGGGTACCATTCTCAGAAATGCTTACTGTTCCATGCACAGGACCCAAGATGCAGGTAGAACTCTAGAGTCTCAATGCGTGGATGAGACGATGGTGCAAGGAAGAGAATTTTGGATTTCTTAGGAAATGGACATTATGTGGAAAGGGGGCTTTTCCAAAAGGATGGACTTCACCTTAAGCACCTTAACCAGGGTGGAATGAGGCTGCTAGGATTAACCAGACCATGAGGTCTGCTACCTTCACACCAGGCAGGTATGTAACCAGGTGATCCTCATTCCCATCTGTCTTTAAGTTAAAATCAGATAAGAGATGAAAGATTCCAAATTAACTATGTCATTGAATAGCCAGACTATTAGTATTATCAAAAAACATTCTTTGAATGCCTGTACGCAAATTCTAGAAGTTTAAAAAATAAGATGGGAGAATACTAATATATAATAATGAATGAAAAGTTAGACATAATTGGAATTTCAGAGACTTGATGCAAGGAGGATAATCAATGGGACACTGTAATACCAGGCTACAAACTATATCACAATGATAGGGTAGATCAGTTTGGTAGAGGGGTGGCTCCATATGTTCAAGCCAAATAGAGATAAAGGTTTTGCATGAAAAAAATATATTGTAGAATCTCTATAGATAGAAATTCCATATAAAAACGGGAAGGGAATGGCAGTGGAGGTGGGCTTCCGTCCGCCTGGACAGAATGAACAGACAATGAATTGCTAACAGAAATTAGGGAAATTAGCAAAGTTTATAACATAGTAAAAATAGTAGATTTCAATTACCTAGATGAAGTAAATGACAGCTTCATGGACCATTTGGTTCAGGAACCAACATGTGGAGATGCTATTTTAGACCTAGTCCTCACTGGAATGTAGGATCTAAAGGTAGCTGTTTTGGGGCCTCTTGTCAATAGCGATCAGAACATGATTACATTTGATTTAATGAATGGAGGGAGGACAGCAAGGAAATTGACTACACTAGCATTTAACTTTCAAAACAGAGACTATAATGAAATGAGGAAAATACTCAAAGGAGCCACTGCAGAGACTAAGGGGTATGTTTACTAAACAGCGATAACGTTGCAGAGGCGCAATTTGTGTGCGATACATGACTTTATCATCTGATACGTGACGTTATCGTGCGACAAAGTAACATTATCGCGCAATAACGTGTGTTTTCGGGCGAACACGTCTCCTGCAGCGCTAAGGCACACAGAGGGTAGAGTAAGGCTCCCCAGAGGGCGGAGAGAAGGGGGTCAATGGGCAGAGAGTGGGTGGGGAGAGGCTCCATGCACACTAACGCTGTGAAATGAAGCTCTGAAAATTAGTGCCAGTGAAAACTTCGCGCTAGAGGCACATTAGCAGGAGAGAGAAACCAGTTCAGTCAGCACTGTACAGCAAAGGCAGGGAAACCAAGAAACATGTTAGTAGTGATACATGTGCAGCAACAGCATAGTGCCCAAGTACGAAAGGGCACTATGGTGGGTCTGCAAATGGGATACAGGGGGCTGCAGGCAGGATATGCAGTGGGGCAGCTGGGGCACAGGGTGAGCTAGGCAGATGCCTAGGTGCCACATAGGAAGGCAGAAACAAAAAGTCAGCATGAGAGCAACTGACCAAGGGCAAGCATGTCCACGAATGTGTATCCCCCAGTGCCCCAATGGACATTACCCAGCAGGTACCCCAAAGGGCACAAAAATTGTCAGGTGCTGCCGGGGGGAAGCATGGATGTCTATATAGGCACCCCTACCCCAGATCCCACACCATAGGCAGCCGCCTACCGGCACACTGGATGGCCTGGGACTGCACACCACCAGCACCACCAGCAGAAGGGCATGTCAGCATGGTGTGGGAGGGGTGCTGGTGGTGAACGGGGCAGTGTTATCTGCCCACAGCAGACCAAGGTCAAGCCCTGTCTAGGTGGGTGGTGTGCAGTCCAACAGACAAGGTCTGTCAGACAAACAGTAATGGTATCCCCTGGGAAGGAGCTACCTCTGTAGCATCAGTTTGGTGCAGTACACACAGTCAGTGTGTACAGGGGCAAAAGGTTGCAGGTTCAAGTCCCAGTTGTGGCTCCTGCAGACCATGTCCCTATGTTTTACCCTACAGAGCACATACAGAATAATAATGTGCACTCCCCAGAGCAGATGGTGGCAACCCCAATTCCATTCAGGTTGTCAGTCTGTCCAGAATAAATATGCATGAGATGCATATGAAGGAACTGCCCCCATTGTATGCAAATGTACCTCATGCATATTCAGTAGGGACAGCCTGGCAACCTGAATCCTGTCTGAACCACCAGGACTGGATTTGTGAACCTCTGCCCCAGAGCATCGCCTAACAGGGGCACAAACACCCACACCCACAAGCTCCACCATCCAAAGTGTAATGAAAAGGCAGGCTGTTGTGTCCTGCGCAGAGCGCCATCTCCCACTACTAGCACCTGCATACCTTAGCAATGCCATCATAAACATGGAAACACATCCCATATACATCAAAAGGTAGCTAGGACCAATGTCAGATAACAAATCTTAACTTAAACACATCTTTCTAACAGAGATCCATCATAGCAACCCTACTGATTTATGTGGTGTGTGCCCCCTCATCCATATCTGACAGTGTTTACCACCCTGGAGAGTGTCCTTAACAGTATTGATTATTCTACCAATGTCTACACAAAGCCCATGACTGGTGTTGTGGACAGGGCTGCCAACCACCGCTATCTTTGCATAATGCTCAAATAGGTGTGGTAATCTGTGTATGTGTGTCCATTGTTTTGTGGCCGCCCACACCCCACTGAGCCCCCAATGTTTGCACTGGTTCCACTGTTCCACCTCCAATGTGCATAATGAGGAGCAAGGTATTGTGGGTATGGCCCCTACAGGGCGGTTTATCCAGGATGCATCTGCATAGAGCAATGACTGGGATATTGTAGTGGGCAAATGCCATTAGAACGGACAGGGTAGCCACAGCAGATCATGCTGTGAGGGCACTCTCACTCTGATTGAGCAGTGACCATTGCATGTCAACCTTCCCACATAATGCCATGCAGTGCGTTCAATAGTGATATATGTGAGTTCCTATTCTTGGGCTCCAATTGCTGACATACCTGCTTGGTGTTGGTCCAAATATCCCACATCTGGGTGCACATTGTTCCTCTGGGAACATTCATTAAGTGTGGGCTAGCACACTTTGTGCAGTCAGCATGTGTCTGGCTGCTATGCCTTGCAAGGTGCAGCAGGTGCACACTGACTGTGGCCTCTGCTGCTGAATGGCAGATTGTGGCGGGGGGCAGCTGAGCTGAGCATGCCTATCACCTATATGGCAATGGCCCTGGCCCTGGTACAGGTACCTACCTGCATCAACTGTTCGGTTCCCCAAAGCAGGTGTTTGTTGGTCCCACAGCCTGTCATCATGTTGCAGTACTGCCCCTTCTGGGAATGTTCAGAATGTGGGTATGTTGGGGCCAGATCATGTCCCTTACCTTGACCCAGAGAGGTTGGCTTGATATGTACATTGTAATGTGAGTCCACACACAAACCTGCTCTGAGAACAAGTAACCATGGCAAGCACACGGGCTATGCACCAGTTTGGTTGCATCACGGTCTACAAGGGGCAGACATGACTGTCAAATCTAAACAGAGACAGGGCATTTGCAGGCATCTAACCTCCAGACCAAGACCACCATCAGATACCTCGGTGTCACTTTAGACCAGAAATTAGATATGAAAGCACATATTAGTAATATTGTAAGAGCAGTATATCACAAAATACGCTCCCTTAGACACCTTCGATCCTTGCTAGAGCCAGACGATTTTAGAACCATCTATCAGGCGCTAATCATACCTCATTTTGATTATGCGAACTCAATTTTACAAGGTCTTCCACAAACCACCTTACACCCACTTCAAATGGCTATGAATGCTGCAGCTAGAGTCCTTCATGGAGCTTCCCGGAAAGACCATATCTCACCTATTCTAAAACATCTTCATTGGCTCCCAATTCAAAGTAGACTCACTTTCAAAATTTTACTAATTACATTCAAAGCCTTCAAAGAACTCTCATCTTCATCAATATCAGACTTGATCCAAACACCACCCCTCAATAGAGACAGAAGGTCAGTAACACTCAATACTCTGTTAGTCCCTAAATCAATATCACAGTGTACCAAAACTACTTCAGACAGGGCCTTTTTATTCTGTGCACCAAGGTGTTGGAATAGCCTCCCTCAAAACATCCGAGCAATACCAGACCTTTTGCAGTTTCGCAAAGCTTTGAAACACTACCTCTTCCTTTTATCTTATCCAGTAAACAATAAAGACATCTCAACCAACCCACAGACCTTCCACTCATACACATACAATACAGATACCCCACAGACCACATACACACAAAACTGAAGCCATGATGATATTATGACTATGTTTATTAATTATATACCCTGTTATCCGAGTTATATTCTCCTATTTTCTGTAAACACAAAGTACTGTTGAATTGTGTATCTCACTGTTTTTTGTGAACCGCGCTGATGCCTAATAGTGCGGTATATAAGAGTCTATAAATAAATAAATAAATAAATCTCTGCAAATACTTCTCACACACTAGCACTGATGGAGACCTGGAGCAAAGCCAGCACAGCCAACTCGGGTACTGCGGACCTGGTGCTGGCCACCCCACCTCACCCTCAGGGTGATCACAGTACATGCACAATGGCAGGGACTGTAGGTAGTCAGTGGCAATAACACGCACAGTCAGTCCCCCCTACCAAGCTGACATGCTGTAGAGGTGCATACCCTATCTGGGGAGCAGATGTAGACTGCTGTCCTGCATGTGAATTGCATTATGGGTACTATGGATATACAGAAGACAGTATATCCTGTGACCTGCATCCTGTCTGTAGCCAGCCATTGGTATGACAAACCCCATAGTGATGTAGGATAATGGTTAATAGGATGTCCTCTCTGGCATACATCATGGTTTCAATTCCACAGTGGGCTCCCTGTATGTTTGGGTCTTCCCTATCCCGTGCAGCACCTCAAGGTTTGTGGGATGACCTGCACACCTTCCGCAGCCAGCCATTCGTGGGATAAACACATGTTAATGTAGCATAATGGTTAAGTTGATGCCTTCAGTGTCAGACGTCATGGGTCCAATTCCTCAGTGGGCTGCCCTTAGTAATAATGGCTGAGGCAACTCCCTTGTAGGCCTGTAACAGACACACATATGGCGTTAAACATGTTTTAATGGGGATATTGCTTAAATGTGTAAATGAAAACAACACCCTCACCTCATTTGCCTACAGTAACGTGGCCTGGAAACTGCCTTAGCTGTGGGATTCTCCTATCCCAGTGAGCACAGCAGAATGTATGTGTGTTGACATGCAGTTGTTGTGTAGCCAGCCCTAGCTATGACAATGGCCATAGAGGCATAGCACACTGGTTATTACAATGCCTATGTAGCCAGCTTTCATGGGTTCAAATCCCCAGTGCAACAACATCAGGAAGAGTGTCTGAGGTGCCACCCTTTTGCATGGCTGTAACAGTTAGACACATCTCTGTAGTGTGCGGTAAAGCTAACATACACATTCACCCTAGTCCTGTACAATACGGTGGTGCTGAGCATGGGCCGTAAAAGGCGCCGCAAGCTAAGGCACCCTAGATTGCGCCCGCTTCCCAATGCCAGGGAGCCTCACTGCCGTAACATAAACAACTATTTACCAATTAAACTAACAAATGGGGGCGTGGCGGCGAGATCGGATGTATGGGGACTGTAAAAGCGGCTCATACTGTTCATGGTGCCTTTCACAGTTCTGCTAACAGTACTTTGATGTGTTCCGGGTGTCACAATACCACATGTGCTGTCGCTGTAATAGCACCAGGTAGCACATAGTAGCACGAGATAGTGCATGTACGTGCGTGATACGGCGCATGCGCCATGTGCGTCAGCGAGCCATCATGCATGCACCATGTCGCACACATACACGTGCTATCTCGAGAGAGGAAAAATGGACACGCAATCCCGGAAGCCCGCATTCACCCAGAGGGACCTCAGGATCCTCAGTGAGCTTATATGCACCAGGCAGAGGCATCTGTTCCCGGGAGCATCCAAGCGGCAGGACCTTGCACGGGTGAGGAGGGCATGGGTGCGCCTCACCAGGCAGTACAACCGATCTGCAGACTACCCATGTGAAGTAAGTGTATGGGGACACATCACACAATGGCAGTTGTGAAACAAAATATATAGCAAGCATCACGTGTCATACAAGCAGAACATGGTGGAAATACCAGTCTGTGGGCCAATCTGTTGCCAATGTAGATGCGTATGGTGTTGACTGCAAGCCTGCCCTATCCCTAGAAGGCCCTCAGACCTGATTACAGAGGTCTATTATAGATCCTGATGATAAATTAATTGCATCTGTTTCATGTGCACAGCTCTGCCCTAACTCCAGGAGGCCCTGGACCTGATTACAGAGGTCCATTATGGATCCTGGTGTTAGGGTACCTGCATCCGTTTCATTTGCACAGCTGTGCCTTAACTCCAGGAGGCCCTGGACCTGATTACAGAGGTCTATTATAGATCCTGGTGTTAGGGTACCTGCATCAGTTTCAGTTGCACAGCTCTGCCCTAACTCCAGGAGGCCCTGGACCTGATTACACAGGTCTATTATAGATCCTGGTGTTAGGGTACCTGCATCTGTTGGGGTTTCACAGCTCTGTCCTAACTCCAGGAGGCCCTGAACCTGATTACAGAGGCCTATTATAGATCCTGGTGTTAGGGTACCTGCATCTGTTTCATTTGCACAGCTCTGCCCTAACTCCAGGAGGCACTGGTCCTGATTACAGAGGTCTATTATAGATCCTGGTGATATGGTACCTGCATCTGTTGGGATTTCACAGCTCTGTCCTAACCCCAGGAGGCCCTGGACCTGATTACAGTGGTCCATTATAGATCCTGGTGTTAGGGTACCTGCATCTGTTGGGGTTTCACAGCCCTGCCCTAACCCCAGGAAGCCCTGGACATGATTACAGAGGTCTATGGCCCAGCTAGGTGTGTTGGTGCATGCAGCTAGGTGTGTTGTTTGCATTCGGCCACAACTGTCCACAGGAAGCCCCAGTCCTGACCACAGAGGTATAGTAGACATCCTGGTGTTATGGTAGTGGCTTTTGGTGATGTGTTCAGGGCCAACCAATCACTGCATGATGCCAGAACACATAACACATGTTCTAATAAAGATATCATGGTGGCATGGAGGGTGTGTCTGCTGATGTGTGTAGGTCAGGCATACACACAGGTGTGTGCCGGACCACACAGGGGTTAAGAAACACCTCCCCTGGAGACCAGCATGCCTACCCTACACATGGCATGGTGCTACCATGTCATGCAAGGAGAGTGTAGGAACTGGGTAGGGGGGCCCGGGGGGTTGCCCACAGGACACGTAGGTGGCACCCCACATATGTCCATACCCACAGCCACACATGCAGGCAGCGCTGGCAACAGGTAGTAGAGGACCCACTGGCCAGAGCAGCAGCAGCACCCTGCTGTTCGCAGTGATGTGTGATATGCATTGGGCACCCACCAGAGATATATGGCCCCTAATGTTCCCACCCTTTGCATTCCCCCCCAGGACCTACAGAAAAAGGGACGGGAGTTGCGGCTGCACTGCCCTGATGTCCTCAACTGCCTCCAAATGAGGGCGCTGCATCAACGTGGCAGTGACTGTTGCGGCCTCCGCAGCGCAGTACAACATGTCACAGTGGCCCAACAGCCTGTGGGAGGCCACAGTATGTTTATGTGGCACTGCAATTGCAAGATGGTGTGCTAATGACTTTCTTCCCCCACAGACGATGCTGATGCTGGTAAGGGACCATCAACCTCAGGGCCCCCCACAACACACCCCACAGCTGCAGTCCAGCCAGTTGAGGAGGAGGAGGAGGTGGAGGATGAGGAGGCAGAGGCAGAAGAGGATGATGGGGACATGGAGGGGGCGGAGCGTGGGATGGGGCAAGAGGGAGGGGAGGGTTAGAGTGCATGTGATGCATCGAGGGGTGAGGAGGAGGAGGAGAGAGGGAAGGGGGCGAGGGCGAGGGTGGGTGGGCAGTGTCAGGGGGTGAGGAGGGGGGTGGGATAGGACACAGGACAGCACAGGGCACTGTGGGTCCCTGCCAGCTGCCACATGTGTGCAGTGATGGTGCCCGTCTGGGTGTAGCTATGCCACCCATTGCCACAGACAGGGCACACGCACATGCCACCACACAGACACCAGGCACCTGGTGTGTATGTGGTGGCAGGTGGGTCCGGGACCTGACTGTGGCAGTGGCTGGCATGCTGCAACACCAGTGGGCCCAGGACCGCACCATCAGGTAGCTGGCAGCCACCACTCAGTGGATGGCTGCCGAGATGCACATGCAGTGTGTGGCTGGTATGGGTGGTGCATCTCGACAGCCATCCCCTGATGGGCGTCCCAGGAGTGTGTGAGGGTCCCGGTGGCGCCCACTCAAATGCCCTGTGATGTCCTGTCTCCCGGGACCCAACATGTGGGCTTTTGTATACACTACTTGTAAATATGTTTTTAAATACAGTTGTGTTACTACATCACAAATGGTCATGTGTCTCCCTTACAGACATACTGGTGATGTGAGCATGGGACATGTGTGTAGATCCCTATGTGTATGTGTGGTAGACATAGGTAACATACATGGACCGTCTCCAAACTCAGGTGTGGTGGCTGGCCATGTGCAAAGGCGTCTGTGACCCCTGGTGCCCCTGTGATGTACCGCTATGCTGTGTGTCCCAGCAGCTATGGTCACATGCATGCTGCCTGTGATGTGTAGGCTGCATATCTGATGCATCATACTCGGAGGAGGATGAAGGGAAAGGCTAGCAGTAGGTATGTGGCAGGAAGGATAGGACGGACTGCTGTACCCAGGAGCTGCACAGGGGGATAGCTGGTGAGGCCAGGACAGGTGGATGTTGGCTTGGAGGAGGAGCAGTGGCTCACTACAGGCACTGGGGAAGAGTAAACCACTGACTGTAGCTAGCTACCTTTGTCTGCCTGTGTCTCTCGCAAGTATCTGCGGCTAAACAGCCACATAGGCCCTGGTGTGGGTCAGAGAGAATGGTCACACATGTGGGTAGACTAATGGAGAGGATATAGGGTGTGAGAGAGTGACAGGTCCGTAAAACATAAATGTACCACCATAAACATATTTCTGGTTGACGGGAGAGGTAGGGTATACCCCACGCATAGGTAGAAGGGTGCACACATGGCACGATACATGGCCCACAGGGCATGGTATAACATATGTGTGTTGATTGGTGGTAGTGCAGACACCCCACCCCTAACAGAAATGTGGGGGCACATGTGACTAGGGGGACAACATGGGGGACAGGGTACTCAGGAGAGCACAGTGGCAAACACAGGAGACGTGCACATAGGTATAAACAGCTTTAGCTGTCTTTATTCGCATAGATAGAGTGACCTATTCCCAACAATCATGACCTGCGTGACCGCCCACGTCCACGGCGACCACGGGCCAAACCACCCCTTTGTGCCGGTTCTGCTGGTGCTGCCTCTGGTGCTGGTGCTGGCTGCTGGGGACACCCAGTCATGGCCTCCTGGGCATCCGCAATATGCACCAGCGCTGCTGCCATCACCTCAGCTGTGGCACATAGCTGGCTCACCTCCTCCCGAATGGCCATCAGGACCTGACGAGTGCCTGTGGGTGAGACACAAAGTGATGTGTGAGACATGTGTTGCACCCCCCACCATGACTCATGCACATGTCTGGCGCATCACAACAGACCAGTCCTCAGAGCAATCATGCATGCAACGATTAGCAACACAGTACCATGTTTACATATGTGTGTCCCATGATCCATCCTCAGGCCTGGAAATTATACTGCTGAAGGGTCGTGGGAATCCCAGATATGACACATGGTACTGTGTCACAGTTCATTGGGTCAATGATTGATCTGCATACTGGTCATATGAGATAGGCCAGATAACGTGGGGTTCATGGCACACAGATATATATCTGGGGGGTGCTGTTTGCTTAGAACCTGATGCACAGTACTGATTATGACAACTATCTAGGCTAAGTACTATTACCCAGAAAGATGGGTCCGCCGAGTAAGCTGTCTAGGTGATCTGGGATAGGTGTTTACTGCTGTATGTCTCCTTGGGGTATATGGAGGTGAATAGTGGGCAGATGTATGAGCTCATTAAAATTATGACAACATACGACCCATGCTACAAGAGGGGGGATCGCACATGGCACAGACTCCCACTTAACATACGAAACTAAGTGCTATGGTGTCATTATATTGGGGGCACATGGTATGTCATTGTGAATGTTACCCCAACCCCCAGGGGGTTTGCTGTCTATTCTGTTACCCACCTTCAGCATCTTGCCTTGATGAGGCAGTATGAGCCTGCAGCTCCGCAAGGATCACATCCATGCTGGTGGGTGGGGTGCCTGATGTCCCCAGTGTGTGCACTGTGCTGACTCCCCTCCATCTCCATGCCCTCCACAGCTTGTGTACTGCTGCTGGAGGACCCCACTGGTGTGTGGACATCCGCTTCCCCATCCTCTGCCTGGAGCACCACAATGGTCCCTGGGGTCTCACCACCAGTGCTGGCCACAACCTCGGACTCTGCGACCCCTGCCCCCTCAGCATCCTCTGGCTCTGGCAAATCCTCCTCCTCCTCATATGCCTCCATGGCCTGGATGTCACCTGGGGGGTGGAACAGGGTACACATCAAGGATGGGCTTGCGCAGTGCACATATGTACCCCTGTGTAGTATATCCCCACCAGCACCAATGTGTTGTCCACCTGTAACTGCTGTCCCTGTGCCTACACTGGGGAGAACACATGTGCGTACAGTGTGCTGTACCTGGCAGGGGGAGGGGCAGCCTCTTGCACTGGTGGATCTGTGCCACATTTGATGTTGTGTTTTGGGGGGATGGGTTGGCGAGTGCCGGGCCCACTGTGTGCAGTACTAGATATGTACTGTGCGGGTGACCTGGGATGTGGGCTCAGTGCTACATGTGGCTGGGGTGCATGTGTGAGCCCTGAATGTGATTGTGGCCGGTCATAGTGTGTGTGAGCAATATCTATGCATTGGCCTGTGTGTGATGAATGGTAGGTGTGGCAGCATGCATCTGGGTCAGCCAGATGTGTGTGAGGACTGCCGCATTGGTAGCCACTGTGCGGTGTGGGTGGACAGCTCTCTAGTACTCTGTGGGTGTGGTGAATTGTTTTGGGGGATGGGTGGAGCGATGCTGGGCATGGGGTTGCACCGTTGATGGGGGTCATGGGAATGTGTCTGTGGCACTGCAGTACCTGTATAGGAGCTGTCACCAAGTGGTGTGGGGGTTGGGCTAGGTGCAGTTGTTGCAGCTTTGGGAATGTGAACCCCAATGTCTTGTGAGGGTGGATGGGGGGTCCCTACTGTACGTTGGCCAATGACAGAGTAGTATGTGTCTGATATGTATGTGATATGGTCTTTGACATTGGTTTGTGTCTGCCTCATAATCTCATTGTGAGCGGCCATTCTCCTGTCACTGTTCTTGGATATGTCTCTGGACAGGTAATGTCAGACACACGTCATAGCTCTTATAGGTGGAGGGTGCGAGGCCCCCCATGTCAATGTGTGTTGGGCTAGATGTATGTCCCTCCTGTATGTTCCCCCCTGTCATATTGTGATGTATGACTGGCTGCAGATGTATGATGTATCAGTGTGATCTATATGACAGGCACAAATAGCTGCTGCATGTGCTGGGATAATAGGGTGGAAGGTGTTAGGCCCTCTCCGCATATATGGTGCTCCTTTCCTCGCACAGTGGAGGGGGAGAAGAATCCACCTGGTTTATGGACTGCCCCCTCCCCCCCCCCCCCGGTGCTGTACGCCTGTTCAGTGCTCTACTACATCCAGGACTGTGACTGTTGTGGACAAAGCCCCAGGTACCTGTCACAAACACCCTGTTGAGACCTTGACAGGTGTTGCTGGTGGTATGGCCCCCAGTTGCCTGTGTTGAGGCACATGTGTCCTCAGGACATAGGCCCCCCACCATCCTGTCCATGGTCAGCATGTGCGGGCCGTGAGCTGTACATGTGCTACATATCTCAGACCTACCTGCATGTGGATGGGCGGTGTACAGCGTTTCAAGCAGTCCACGCAGGTAGATGGGGCCAAGCCTTTCTGCAAGCTGCTGCTCCAGGGGTGACAGGGTTAGGATAAAGGTGGCACCCCCACCAGTGCCCTTGGCATGTCGCCTCTCCGCCACCATGTGTGCACAAACACCACGCTTGATGTCATTAAATCTTTTTCTGAGGCTGTCCAGGTCCCTGGGTGGGCCCCTGGCCTGCGCTATGGCTTCCTGTACCTCCTCCCACATGTGTATGTGTGTCCCCACCATGATGCTGGAGCTCAGCTTCCCAAAGAGCACCTCATAGTGCTCCAACACACTGGCCAGCAGGATGTGGTTCTCCTGCTGGCTGAATCTAACTGCTCTCCTCTGTTCCTCCGCTGGCACTGGGACGTGCCTCCTTTTGGCAATGGGTGGCCTCTTGGCCTGCCCCTGTGTGGGCTGAGACACACCCGATGGCCCTGCAGCCACAACCTCAGGCCCACCCATCCCTGCCGCCCCTGTGGACCGCTGTTCAGGGGTTTCCCCCTCGTCCCCTCCTGCCATGGGCTGTTGCTCCATCTCCCTGCTCCCTGTGGCCTCTTCCTCCCTGTCACACATTCCCACCTCTCCCAGTCCTTGCCTACTATTCCCTCCCCTGCTGCTCGCCTGCCCTCCTCTCCCTCTCCCCTGCTCCCCCTCCTCACCTCCTCTCAACCTCCTCTGCTCCACTCCTTACCTCCTCTCACTCTCCCCTGCTCATCTCCTTACCTCCTCTCCCTCTCCCCTGCTCCTCTCCTCACCACCTCTCCCTCTCCTCCTCTCCTCTCCTCTCCTCCTTACCCTCACGCCTGCTCCTCACCACACCTCCTCTCCCACACACCTGCTGCTCACCTCACCTTTCCTCTCCTCTCCGCACCTGCTATCACTCTGACTGATTGCTCTCCATGCCTGCTCCTCACCTCGCCTACGTAAAACCCTTGGCGTTTATCACGTGTGGTGGCCTTTATATGCATTTTGGTCGGGGGCGCAGGGTTACGCGTGTTGCACATGCGCTGCAGGGCATCTGCACAGTATGCACATGCACTGCGGCATGTTTGTGCTATGTGCAAATGCGTGGTGACATGCACACATCAGTCGCTGCATGTGTTGCGCATGCGCCATGCTAGGGGCCGCTGTATGTGGGGCACTCTGTGCATGACGCCCATAATTAGGTGCCCACACAGTGGATGGCGCCAACCAACATCGCGTGCGCATGGCCTCATGACTGCACACCGTATACACCATATGCATACATGGAGCCATGCAAAACACATGCGCACGGGTCACAGTCAGATCTGACACGCATGCACAACATGTGCACATACGTGCACCGGATGAAAGGTACTTATCTGTGATGCATACATGGTACATGCCGAGGGTTTTGTGTAGGTGAGGTGTAGAGCAGGTGAGGTGAGGTATTTGACAGGTGTACAGCAGGTGAGGTGAGGTGAGGAGTGGTGGGATGAGGTGGGGTGGGGTGAGGTGAGGTGCAGTGGGGTGAGGTGAGGTGAGGTGGGGTGAGGTGAGGTGAGGTGTGGTGGGGTGAGGTGAGGTGCAGTGGGGTGAGGTGAGCAGCAGGTGAGAGGTGGTGTTGTGGTGGTGGAGGGCAGGTGAGGTGGTGAGCAGGCATAGGGTACAGGGGGTGAGGTGAGGGACAGGTAGAGGGCAGTGTTGGTGGCATGAGGGGGAGGCGAGAGGAACCCTCTGTCTGTGGTATCTATGTTTTGCTGATGGCTGCCTTTGTGGTGGCTGCAGGTACGTTGGGGGGTGCTCAGGACCTGCAGTTGCCTGACGTGGGTGAAGGTGTCCACGGCGCTGTGGCACAGGGCATGGGTGCGGACACGCTGCAACTCCGACCTGTAGCTGTGGAGGCCATGCAAGATAGGGTTGAGCCAGCACGGCGCAGGAGACATGCTGAGCTGCGTACTCACCAGGCTCGCATCTATAGGTCCAGGGCCCAGCTCCAGGACATGCGTGATGACCAGGTGATCTCCCTGTACCATCTGGACACAGTGGCTATTAGGGAGCTATTTGAGGATCTCAGACCTCACCTCGAGCCCCTGACCAGTCGGTCACATGCCATACCGGTTTTGGTCAAGCTCCTGGCTGCCCTACATTTCTTTGCCTCTGGCTGTTTCCAGTCATCTGTGGCCGCAGTGGTTGGCATGAGCTGCCCCACCTTCTCTCGCTGTCTCCACCAGGTACTGTGTGCCATGGTCAGCCAGGTGGGGAATTACATTGCAATTCTCAACACTAGGTAACAGTGGGGGACCCTGAACTAGGCCTTTGAAGAGGTTGCAGGGATACCACATGTGATGGGAGCTATTGATTGCACACATGTTGCTCTGATCCCTCCCAGAGACAGGGAGGCAGTGTTCCGCAACCGCAAACACTACCATTCCCTGAAGGTTCAGGTTGTATGTGATGCAAATATGCATATTCTGAATGTGGTCCCTAGGTTTCAGGGTCCACCCATGACTCCTTTATCCTGCATCACTCAGCACCATCCGGACAGTTTGAGGCTGGGCAATATGAGGACTGTATACTGATGGGTGGGTATTTCTCTGCTCAGACGTGCACATGGTGTTCCTCTGGGTACACATAGGTGCACATGTCTATGTTTGCAAGATGTCCCCAGTTGTGTTTGTGTGTCATTTGTGTATGTGTCCAGGGGGGAGGGGCACTTCCCTTCATGGTCATCTTTGCTACAGTGTTTTGTGTTGGTGGCATCTTCACCTCTGACATATCTGTCCATTTCACATTGTGTGCTTTGTGTGGGCATAGTACAGGACACATCTATGTTCCACGTATATTCAACAGTATATTGTATCGGACATCCTCTCGGGGCAGCTCAGGGACATTTTCCTGTTTCAACCCATGTGTGTGGGCAGTCTCATGGCTATCACACTTGCAAATGTGTGCATCACTAACCTTGTCAAGGGTGCATTGCCATGTGCATGACTGATGATCTTGCAGCCAGCACCACTACATTTCGGCTACTGGTGTTTATGCATGTGTTATTGTGGGTTACAGCTGAGGTGGTTTGCACACCTTACCCCCACCCCATGGTCCCTGTCTCACACCTCCAGGCGCTGCCACATACATGTTGTGTGTCAGCATGTGCTGTAACATGTTCATGGGAGACCTGTCTGTGCTGTTGGTTTGCATGTACATGCTTGTGTGCATGTGTGTGTGGCTCAGCCTCTGTTTTACCTTTCTACTATTTCTCTACAGGTGATGCAGGATATGGGTGTCATCCCTAGTTGCTGACCCCTGTGCATCTGCCACAGACACGTGCAAAGAGAGGGTACAATAAGGCCCATGCCTCCAACCGCTCAGTCATCGAGCGCACCTTTGGCATTTTGAAAAGTCACTTCAGGTGTCTGGATAGAACCGGTGGGGCCTTACAATACAAACCCATGACTGTGGCAAAGATTATTCTGGCCTGTTGCATACTGCACAACATTGCTCTCAGGCACGATCTCCCAGTCCAAATTAATGAGGATCTGGAAGATGATCCTACGTGCCGTCCTATTTGTGGCCATGGTGACACACTTGAGGGCATGGCAGCCAGGCGCCAGCTGATTGCAGTGCTCTTCTCATGTAAGTACTACATATGTTGGATATTACATTGGTATCTAGACATATGTACTACTACTACTGTTGAACATTTGTATAGCCTACCAGTCATACGCAACACTACACAAACATATGGGGGACATTCCCTTCCCATCAGAGCATTCATAATAGTCCAGGGGAAACACAGGCAGGGTGTTTATGGGATAACTGCGGATGCACGGGGGTCAGATGAGACTGGATTGCCTGCCCTAGGTGGGTATGTTACCGTACACAGGAACTTGGTTGGGGATTGGGGACAGTGGCTTGCGATCACACACAGGTTGTTGGTTGCAGCTGTGGGTGCAGCATAGTACACGGAGTGTGGTGTGTGGTCAGCAGTAGGAAAGCGGGATGTAGGTAGCACCAATTGCCTAGACGTGTGGATGCCACAATAGGGGATATTGGCGCATTGGTCACATAACATACACTGATTGGCACAGACTGTGCGTTACATGTTTGTGTACAGCGCTGTGTACGACTGGCAACAATATGTACATGCTCAGTGGTAGTAGTATTGGCAGGAGTTAATATTCTGGAGGGGAGGTACAGAGTACACACACAGGTACTGCATCATTTGCTCAGCGGTGTAACCTATACCTGGATGCATACACGGATTGTGAGAACTGAGGTGATTTGACAGTAGCAGTATTATGGTCATGGCGCAGCCGGCAGATGATTTGCCATGCAGCGGCGTGTTGGTTGGTGTGGGGCAGACACAGCTGATTCAAGGGGATAACAGCAAGGTGTAGGTTACAGTTAGCAGATCAGGGGGGTGACTGAGGGGTGCATTCACATTTAGTTGTGTGTTAAGGGAGGCTGGCGGGGATATTGCTCATGTTATCTGGAATGACATTGCATGTCCTAGCTGCATGATGTATATGTGTGGGGGAGGAGAGGGAGGGGTCACAGACAACCTGTACATTGCGTATCAATGTGCTGCAATGTGTTGCAACCTAGACACAGACACCTAATATGGGGGCAGGGTTTACAGAGAGAGCTTAGATGTTGGGTCATGGCCAGGTTCCATTTCAGGCAGCGTGGATACATCAGGCCTGCATTGTCAGACACGCAAACATAGCTCAGGGTCTGGATTGGCAGGGCTGTTCAGGGATGTTGGGATATATTTGGCACTCATCAGCATACAGTTGGCACTGAGCAGCAGGGGATCAGATAGCCCCAACACAGCATTTGGTATGGAGCTCTGGAACATGCAGACACAGGACATATCCCTGTGTTCCAGCATATGGATGCAGGCACGCAGGGGACGTGGGACCATCACAACACACACTGAAGGTGTGATGGGTGAGATATGGGGTGCAGGGGGTTGGTACGGAGGCAGTGTGGACATGCGAGGACAGTATATCAGGGTGATGGGTGTGGTCAGCAGTGTCTGGGGAAGCAGAGAGGTGATGAAATGGGTCATATGGGGTACAGGCCCTTTTATTTTAGCATTAACATGTCATTGGGGAATTTGGCAGGGGCAATTCTGTACAGTGTAATGGACAAAACCTAGACTGAAACGGATTTGGGGGGCAGGAGGGGTGATGATGTGATGGGGCTGTGTGTGTTACACAGCTCAAACATGACATATATATGTTTCTGGTGTGTTTATCCCTTGACAGGATATGTTGTGTGACCTCCCTGGTGCTGTGATTCACTGGCAGCTGTCTGTACCCCACTCAACGTGCAGGCGAATGGATAGATGGACATACAGGTACATGGTGTGTGGGGACAGTCAGCCACAGATCATGTCTGAGGTCATCTGTACAATGCACATATGTTGTGGTTCACCTCTTTGGTCTGCACCCCATACCCCATAAGTTATTGTTGTCATACACAGGCACATGTGTTCCTGCCCAGCTCATCTGCTCCAGCACGTTTTCTGGAACACATCCCAGAGAGCTGCGTATGTCCACATGTCCTAGGTGTTCTGGTGGTGGGCCACACGTACACCCCTCTGTGACACTGTAACATCAGCCAAATGCTGTGTAGCATTGCTTTGGCCAGGAGCTATCTCCACTGATCTCAAGTTTCCACAGACAGGCCGTTTGCTACTGGTGGCATGCTCACCTTAACATACTGTGTGTGTGTGTGTGTGTGTGTGTGTGTGTGTGTGTGTGTGTTTTTCTAGCATGGGTGTGTAAGGGTACATACAGTTTGTATTATCATGTGGTGGGTGGTATTTTAACACCTGTGGAGGGTTGAGGGACTCATAAGAACATAACAACATAACAACATAACATAAGATATGGCATACTGGGTCAGACCAAGGTCCATCAAGCCCTGTATCCTGTTTCCAATAGTGGCCAATCTAGGTCATACGTACCTAGCAGTTTCCCCAAAAGACACAGGTTCCACAATGCTTGTACTGGGTCAAGCATTGATATCCTGGGTCCCTTCTTAATAATGGTTTATGGACCTTTCCTCCAGGAACTTGTCCAAACCTTTTTTAAACCCAGCTACACTAACAGCCTTTACTACATCCCGGTAACAAATTCCAGAGTATGATTACAGGTTGAGTGAAAAAATGTTTTCTTTTATTAGTCTTAAATAGTTTACCCTGTAGCTTCATTGCATGTCCCCTAGTCTTTCTATATCTGATAATGTAAACACTCGATCTACGTTACCCGTTCCACTCCGTTCATTAATTTATAGACTTCTATCATATCGCACCTCAGCTGTCTCTTTTCCAGGTTAAAGAGCCCTAACCTTTTTAGCCTTTCTTCATAGGAGTATCCTTCCATCCCCTTTACCATTTTGGTGGCTCTTCTCTGAACCTTTTCTAATATCGCTATATCCTTTTTAAGATATGGCGACCAGAATTGCATACAATATTCAAGGTGCGGTCTCACCATGGAACGATATAGAGGCAGTATAATATATTTTGTTTTTATTTTCCATTCCTTTCCTTATGGATACCTAGCATTCTATTTGTTCTCTTGGCCGCTGCTGCACACTGGGCCGAGGGTTTTAACATGTTATACACAATGACACCTAATCTTTTTTCCTGGGTGGTGGTTCCTAATGTGGAAACTTTGCATCATGTAATCTTAGTTTGGGTGGTTCTTCCCTAGGTGCATAACTTTGCACTTGTCCACATTAAATTTCATCTGCCATTTTGATGCCCAGTCTTCCAATTTATCAAGATCCTCTTGAAATTTTCCACAATCCTCTTGGGTTTTAGCGAGCTTAAAATAGCTTTGTGT
Organism: Ichthyophis bannanicus; assembly: GCA_033557465.1. NCBI lineage: Eukaryota > Metazoa > Chordata > Amphibia > Gymnophiona > Ichthyophiidae > Ichthyophis > Ichthyophis bannanicus. The sequence goes on from CM066031.1 coordinate 1,609,636,168, forward strand.
CATCTGCAAATTTGATAACCTCACATCCGTTTATGCCACCTCTCCAGATTCATTTTATGAATATGTCAAAAAAAGCAGCCGGACCAGCACAAGATCCCTGGGGTACACCACTATATCACCTTTTTCCATTGGGAAAATTGGGCCATGTTAAGCCCTACCCTCTGTTTTCTATCTTTTAAACCAGGTTGTCCTGATCCAACAGTTAGTACACTGCCTACATACCATGACTCTTTAAGTTTTGCCAAACGTCTCTGATTGAGGGACCTTGTCACGGCTCTTTCTGAAAAGTCGAGACCTACCACCTATACCAACTGACTCACCGTTTTTGGGGGTCCCCCCCCCCCAACCCCCTTGGTGGGGTTTTATTCTCACACACTTCAAAGCAAACAAACACAAATTAGTAAGACAAGATCTTCCTTGTCCTACAAAAAAAGCCATGTTGGTCTGTCTCCCATTAAGCCATGACTTATTCTACCTGCTCTGGAGGAATTTTTATTCTTTAGGATGGTTTCCTACCATTTTTCCCGGTTGTACTGACGGTCAAGCTCACCATTGTCTGTAGTTTCCCAGATCACCCTTGGAAACCCCTTTTTAAAATTGGTGTTACATTGGCCGATCCTCTCAATCTTTCGAGGTAGATTAGAGATGATTTTAATGATTAGTTTCACAAATTTACTAATAGCAGTCGTCGTGCGATATTATATTTCAGGTTCTTTCAAACACCCTTGGATGTATACCATCCTAGCCCTAGGTGATCTGCTACTCTTCAGTTTATCTAATAGTTAGATAGTTTATCTAATCACTCTGCTATCTGTAACCTACTGCTGTTGACCATGTCATACATTGTGCGTTATCTCTGTGTATGTTTTGTGACCTGACCTATCTCTTGTGTGCCCCTCAGAACACCAAATATCCATCAGTCATTTCAGTAGATTCCAGCACGATGAGGCTACGCCTGATTTGGGGACATGTGCCGACTCCTGCATAGCGTGGAGACGGGGATATGGTGGTTCTATACGTTCCTCCTGCGCATCTTCTGTATTCACTGTGTATCGTGGTGTTGCTTTTTTCCTGGCATCAGACAGTCCTAGCAGACACTTTCTGCAGACAGACGGTTAGTGTTGACATCTTGGATGTTTTTGGAGCACAATAGCAACCTCATTTCCATTCCTATGTTGCCATTTTGTTGTTTTTTTTTTCAGCGGAGTTATCCTGTGGAAGGTCACTAATGCAGACCTTGAAATGGTTGTCCTGAATGGACAAGGGGTGCAGTCGCAGTGAGTGGCAACCTGTGTGTGAACATGTGCATGGACATATCCATAGGACACCTTCATTTTATAGTTCAATGGCCACCTCTTCAACAACACATTGCACTGTGTTATGTGGTTGTGCTGATTTCATGTTTGCATGTCTGCGGCCATTGCATTCTAGCGCGACAGTGCTATAAGAGAATGTAAATCAAATAATAAATAAAGATGTGCTGTCTGGCATAAGCAATGTTTACCTGGTGTCCTGTGCAAGTGTTTCTCCTTCTTCTGATATCAGGGCAGAGCACACAACACGGCACATCAACTAACACTGGCATTCAGTAGGCACACGCACCATCACCACAAGTGGTCTGTAAATCATAAGAGCAGGACCTATGCAGCTCTGTCCCGGGGGGATAGCAAAGGGTCGTGTTTTATCGGTGCATTAGGGAGTGGCTGACCTTAAAGTTGTGGCCCACATGCCTGATGGACATTGATGTTGGATACTGCTATCACTGGACATACGGCCGGGTTGTCCTACACAACATTGACTGCAGTGATCTGGCTGGGTGTGGGGTCCATCCGCAGGCGGACATACATGACCTTTTGTGTGCTGGGGCAGATTGTGATGTACCACTTGCGTCTGCCAGGCCCAGGGATTCACGGACCAGTCTTCACGG